>OX596381.1:179074719-179674719 GCA_951394425.1 Tipula unca | reverse complement strand
TCTAGTGTTTTTTTCGTTACGATCGATTTATTTAAAGTTTTTACATATTTTATTTTAGTGCAAGTGATTATCGCTACTCCAGGTCGTATATTGGATCTAATGGACAAGGAAGTTGCAAATATGTCTAATTGTAAAATATTGGTTCTTGATGAAGCAGATAAATTACTATCACACGATTTTAAAGGCATGCTGGACCATGTCATTTTAAAATTACCAAAGGAACGTCAAATCTTATTATTCTCAGCGACATTCCCGTTAAGCGTGAAAAATTTTATGGAAAAACATTTACGAGAACCATATGAAATAAATTTAATGGAAGAATTAACATTAAAAGGTGTTACACAATATTATGCGTTTGTACAGGAACGACAAAAAGTCCATTGTTTGAATACGTTATTTTCAAAACTGCAAATCAATCAATCTATTATATTTTGCAATTCGACGCAACGTGTTGAACTTCTTGCTAAAAAGATTACCGAATTAGGGTACTGCTGTTACTATATACATGCAAAAATGGCGCAGGCACACAGAAATCGGGTGTTCCATGATTTCAGACAAGGTTTGTGCAGAAATTTAGTGTGCTCCGATTTATTTACCCGTGGTATTGATGTACAGGCTGTGAATGTTGTTATAAATTTTGATTTTCCCAAAATGGCGGAAACTTATTTACATCGAATTGGTCGTTCGGGTAGATTTGGACATTTAGGTAAGTCTAATTTTTTGTTTTATTAAATTATATATTTTATTATGATGAATTAATTTACGGATTCCCCTACATTTAATTATAAATGAGAACAGTAATCTGATATTTTATATTTACATCTTCTAAATGCTAATCTGTACTCACTAGTTATCTAATTAAATACTTTCTAAATTTCAGGTATTGCAATTAATTTAATTACTTATGAAGATAGATTTGATCTTCATCGCATTGAAAAGGAATTGGGAACAGAAATCAAACCAATACCAAAAGTAATTGATCCATCGTTATACGTTGCAAAATTAGACGATTCCCCTCTTGGCTTAGCCCTAAGCCTAAGCACTAGTAATGAAGAGGGTAACATCAGTAAGTAATTAAACTTAAATGTGTTTTTATTATATTAATTAAAAATCCAAAAAATAAAATAACAAATTTAAAAATAAATAATACAACAAAATATATATATCCAGATGAGGCAAATAAAATTTAAAAGAAAAAAACATAATTTTTTTATCAAAGTAAAATAGACTGATAAAATGGGAAAAATAATAAAAATACTAATTAAAATCAAAACAAAAAATACAAAAGTATTTGCCTCAGTTATTTTTTATAGTGGTGAATAAAAACTAAACCAACTTCATGAATTAAGCAAAAAACACAAAACCTAAATTATATATATGATGTAGATACAAAACTGGAAAAGTGTTTTGTGTGAATTTTTATTGAACGTATAAAAAAAATTAAATTAAAAACTAAGTTAAAATTGTCGGGAGTATAAATATTATGTATAAAAAACCTTTTTTTTTTATTATTTTGAAATTTAAAGAAAGCAGTGAAATTAAAATAAAAAATGAAAAAAAGTTGAATTAAAAAAATATATAATATGTATGTAAAGAAAATGTGAGATATTGATCCCGTTTTTTTGTAAATAAAAATTTGAAAAAAGTAAAATAGAAAAGGAAAATTAAAAATTAAACAATTAAACAATAATTTTGTGTGACTGACTGTTTGATTGATTAATTGATTGATTTAAGAGCGAATGTGGATGCGTGATTTATTTGTATACTTGAATTATATATAGATGAACGAAAAGCTGATTAATAATAATTAAATTATATAAATTAAAAAAAAATTAAATGGGCAGCGATCAAAATATTTGGCCAAATCAATGTATGTAGTGTGTAATACAATTTAGTTTACTTAGGTGAACGTCCAATTCAGACAAGTGTTTCTGGGCTGAAAGAAATTATAAATTAGTCATATGTACCTGCCAACAATTTTAATTTGTCTAATTTGAGTGGTTTCACTAGATACAAAGTACCGAACGTTTGGAAATACTTGAAACAAAATAAGGTAGACATTTTGATGATAGTTGTATTTTAATTAAAATAGGGCCCATTCAAAAGAGAGAGTTACTACTGTGATATATTTTTAATTTTTGGACACCCTAAATTTTAGCCAATCCAGTCCAATTGATGATTCTGTCGAATTTCAGAACCGAATATTAAACATTCTCTAGCATATATAAATTATTTATCTTAAAAATTAGTAGATGAACTTGTGGAGCTCCATTTTAGTGGCTTGTTCGGTTATAATAATTTCTAAGCACACTATTATCAAAATCCAGTGTAGATCCGAGATAAGGCCATTTTAATTTTATCGGTGCTGTCAATTTAATTTTTTTTCCTGCTGGTCTGTTTAATTTTATTCTTTTTATTTTTATTTTAATGAATTGAAAATTAATTCCTCTTATCTCTAAAAAAAATGTATGAAAGATTAAAATTTAATCTTTAATTTAATAATGGTTCCTTTCTGTGGGACCCGATAATAAAATTTTTTTTATTTTCAATTTTTTTTTAATTTATATTTGAAAAAATTTAATTAAACATTTTTCGAAATATTAATCGCATGTAAAATAATTTGTGTATAAAATTAATACAGCCCAGCACATTTTTTTTCTCTTGGGCGAACCAATTTAATAAACTGAACCATATGTTAACATAAAAAATTGAAATAGTATGTAACGTCTTAATTGCATTTTTAAAACAAAAGTTTAATAATTAATTAAAATATTTTTGTAAAATCAAAATTTATTATTGGTTTTGGTTTCGTTCAATTTTATTTTAAATGCAATTGGGATCTGTAATTTTTTTGTAAAATATATTTTTTTTTATAAAAAATTCTTTAAAACAATAAAAAACATCTTTTCCTTTAGGTCATCGGTAAATAATAAAAATTAGAGATTAAATCGAAAATTAGATGACCTAAAAATACAAAATAAATAAAATTTTCCAAAATTTATATTTTTAATTATATATTTCATAAATTTTACTGTATTTAACAACGCCAGCCTGAATCTCCTCGTTAAAATGGGTGATATATATAATTAAGAATCAATCGATCGTTTTTATATTTGGAAATTTTATATACTAAATTGTAAAATAATAAATGAGTCACATAAAATTATATAAAAGATTTGTAAAATTTGTGGCCTCATCTAGAAATTGTATAATATTTATGTTAGTGTCAATTTTTATTTTTATTTTCATATTATTTGAAATCAGTTTTTTTGGTTGAATTTACAAATTTTTATTATTATATCATAATAACAGGGTAATAAAAGATTGATTGGTAAATTTTTAAGTTTTCATCAATTTTCTCTCCGAAAAAGCACACATTTTTGCAATTTCTATATAAATATAAAAACTAAAATGAAAAATGTGATATAATGACAAAATCGTAATTATTTTAATTATTATATTATTATTATTTACTATATTTGTAATAAGTACACATTCTGAAGTACCTGTGTATTTAGTAAAATTATTTATATTATAAATTAAAATGAAATTAAAACAAAAAATAAAATCGAAAACACCACCTAAAAAATTTATATTTCATAAGAAATTACTTAAATAACTAAAGGAGATTCCAACAAATCAAAGTCCATATTAATTTATTGTCGAGGGTTAAAATGTAGCAATGCTTTGATTTGTTTAGAAATGAGCTGAGTTTTATTAAAACAAATACCCCAATTTAAATGTTAAAATTATTTTAAAATTAACTTATATAAATTTTATATTTTTAAACAGCTCAGCTTATTAAAAAAATGAGTATACATTAATAAAATTGCTACATGTAAAAAAATATCAGATTTAAAATTCAATATTCCACGACAAAATGACCAATATGTTTTTAAATATTGAATTTAAATCTAAAATTTAAATTTTAATGGATTTATTTCCTTTGCCGTTAGAATTATTAAATTCCGTTATTAATTTCAATTTTTTTAGTAATTTAATTAATCTATTTAGAAAAGTTAATTTTTTATATAGAAATTTTATAAAGGAAATTTTTTTTTAAACTTGGTCACAAAAATCGTAAAATGTATATGCCATTGGAGGTCAAAATTGTTTTGAATTTGCCTGATTGAATTTTGCAAAAGAGAAAAATTTTCGAATTTTTTAAATTTGAGTAAATTCAATAAATTTTGATGTGTAGATTTTTATTTGGGTAGCAATAGCATTATTGATCCAACCAATATGTTAAAAGCAGAAAAATATATTGAATGTAATGCAAAAATTGGAAGAAAAAAGATTTAAAAGAATAAATAAATATTTGGCATACAATTTATTGTGTTTTAATTATTTCAGAATTTTGGTTAGTGTCAAATTGATTATGTACTACTTTACCCGACTAAACTCACGAAGCTTCGTACCCAAATTATAATTTTGTTGTAGCATAAATTCTCATCAATTCTAAAAATAGAAACAACATTTTTTAAATGTCTATTAATAATATAATTTCTTTATAAATATTTAGATAGGTAAAATAAGTTAGAATTACTGAAATGAAAACTAACTAAACCAATTGTCTCCAATAAAATGGCAAATAAAGCTATGTTGATAATGTAAATAAAAACTGGAAGGGTAATTTGATACCTACATTTGATTAATCTACCAGTTAACTATCTAATAATGTACGATACTTGCGTTACGGGGGAAAATTTTTAAATTTACGTGTATTCTATGTTTTTAATAGGAGACACAAATATCCAATTTCTGCTTCATATTTTTCCTTCTAAAACGATGTCTGATGTTCTGAGTCTGACAATTGTTTATTTCATTCAACAGAATTTTTGGCAGAAATCGTTGGAAGGAATATCCTAAATAACTAGCCCCTCAACTATGGTCAAATGACTTAATTTTGGTTGTTGTTTTCGTGTCGATATCGTATCTATAGCATAAATTGTTATTATGATGAATGACGATTGCGAAGTTCATTTTGATATGACCTATAAATCCTATGTACAATGTACTATACCTACACTTTATTTCATAAGTCATTTTATCCGGTTTGCCCAAAACAACTTTTTTAATGTATGCTACTACGAAAATAATTATGTACATGGATTCTAATATTAAATTCGATGTTCAGCCGGCAGTAAACTGCCTTACCGACATTATTTATTATACCATTATATTATACCTTTCCCGCTACCCAAAACCAAGTGACGTCTTCATATTTTGACACATAAGTTGTATTGAGGTTGCACATCAGAAATTTAATTCAAGTGAATACTTTTATAATAATTATAGTTACAGAACTAAAATAACAGGACGTAAAGTTTGTCTAATACGCTAAGTTAATTGTATGTTATAAAATATTTGATTGTAATTTATTTAGAAGATTTATTAATCAGATAATTTGTGTGTAATTTTTTAGTTTGCAGTTTTCTCAATTTGACGGCAGCACCATCTGTGAACCGAAGCTTGTGGTGTAATTTTTATAATTTAAAAAATTTAAACGTTGCAATGGCCGATTATAATACTTACAATCCAAATGATTATTGGAATTCTAATCAGCCATATCCACATCAACAGCAACAACCGCCATATCCCCATCAACAGCAACAACCTCCATATCCCCATCAACAACAGCATTATCCACACCAACAGCAACAGGCTTCATATAATTTTGATATGCCAGAATCGTTTGGTGGAGAATTGTAAGATAAGTCAAGTTTGATACCGCATTTGTGCTTATCGTTGAATTTTTTTATTCACAGAAATTTTCAATCATTCGATGCTACTCATCAAAATGTTCCACCCAGTTATGCTCCAGTACCTCAAGCACCATACGTGTCAAGTTCATATTTAGACCCATCGGCGAGTATAGGATATTCTGGCCAAATATTTACGCCACAGCCATTACAACAGGAAAATTATGGGGGCGTTGGTGGTGGTGTAGGGAATGAATTTGAAGATGAGCCACCATTGCTAGAAGGTATGATGTTTATTTTTCTTTTTGAAGAAAGATTAGTTCAATTTTAATTTATTATTTTTAAGTACAGTTTCTAATTTATTAAGTATAACAATTTTCTATTTTGTCTATACATATTCAGAATTAGGCATCAATCCACAGCAGATTCTTCAAAAGGTAAATTTTTATTTATTTTATATTTACTTAATTGTAAGATCACGTAGCCGTAACACATATCAACTAAACATTTCTTAGGTTTGTTCATGACCAACGAAACTTGTTTTTATATCGTGATACACGTGGAAGTGGATGTTAATTTTAATTACAAGCAAAAATAAATATTGTGAGTCATTCCTAAATGAAAATTAATTTTTCTAGTGGTCAAATTATTATACCCAGTGGTTTTTAAGAATAATTTTGTACTTTATAAAAAGCAACATTGACAGTGAATGAAACTGAGTACAAATTTATTCTTACAAAAAGAAGCATAAACTCGCATTTTGTTTAAACAAGAATTTGCGATAGAAGCTGATAAAACTCGAATAGTATTACTGCGTTCAAGAATAAATAAATTTGTTTTCTTACCTTCTAAAGTTTCTTGGATAGAGTTCTGCGCTCACTACCTAGTTTCGCTGCAAGCCTTGTTCAAAGTTTATTCTAATTATAATATTTGATCTTATTCTGAAAACTAATAAACAGTTTTAATAAACAGTTTTAAAGACCATTACTGGCCCCTTACTGAGTCAACTATTTGGCTCCAATGGTTTCGATCCTGAGCATGGTCATACTGTCTAAGACAATCTCAAGAGGCCAAGTCGTTCTCTACATCGTGGAGCCATTGTCGTCTGCAACGACCTCTGCGCCTATCATATGGTGGCTCTGCTTTCAGAGATCGCTGCACAATTCGTTCCGGATCAGCACGCAGAACGTACCAGCGTACTCGCTGAGATCTTACTTCATGTACAATATCGGGGATCTTCATCAGATTTCTGATCCAAAAATTGTACAGAGCTCGGTATGTACCATCTATTTCGCGTTTTGAGCCGTACATCACACGCATGATTCTTCCCTCAAATGTAAGGAGCTATCTCTCGTACTCATCCGTCAGCATCCAACTTTCACATCAAAACATAACAACGGGCCTGATCAACGCTTTGTAAAGCTTCAGCTTCACGGCACTTGATAAGTGTTTAGATTTTAGCAGTGGCCTTAGAGGATACAAAGAACGACTGCCAGCTGCCAGTCGCACTTTAATATCCTCACCCACACTGTTATCGTGAGTGATAAGAGAGCCCAAATATTTGAACCTCCTCACTCCCTCAAACGTGTGGTGGCCACTACTAAAATCTGGAGTGCCATTGTCTCTAAAACCAGAGATCAGGTATTTCGTTTTGGACTCATTGATCTGGAGTCCAACTGAAGCTGAAAACTCTACAAGCGGATCAAGTATTTCTTTCACTCCGTTGCTATTCAGTCCAATCACGCATATGTCATCTGTATATGCAAGCACTTGATTGGACTGGCGATATAAGATGTTGCGCTGAGGTGTTTCAGTTTTACGAAAGATGTACTCCAACATGAGATTAAAGAGTATCGGGGACAGAGCATCTCCCTGCCGAACACCCGAGTTAACTGCAAAAATTTTCGATAGCCTGTTCTCAACCTTAACACAGCATTGAGACTGCGTCACTGTCATCCTACACAGTCGTACCAATTTTGTTGGCATTCCTAGGTATTCCAGGGCAGACCACAAACTCTCTCGATTGATCGAGTCGTAGGCCTGCCGGAAATCCAGGAACACCTGATGTACGGAGATGGATGTCTCATAATATTTAGATAGAATCATCCGCAGCGAAAAGACCTGATCAGTGACTGATCGATTCGGACGAAATCCTCCTTGATAGTCACCAACCAAGCCCTCCGCCAGAGGAGTGATTCTATCCAATACAATGTATGACAGTAACTTGTATGATGTGCAAAGGAGAGCTATACCGCGATAATTCTCACACTTCAAGCGGTCTCCCTTCTTGAAGATGGGGCATATCGCGGCCACTTTCCATTCGTCAGGCATAACTTCGGTTCGCCATACTAATCGAATAAGGTCGAAAAGACAGTTCCACAAAGTATCCCCTCCGAATATCAAGAGCTCCGAATTAATGCAGTCCACTCCAGGTGAGCGGTTTCGTTTCAATCGCTGCATGGCCTTAGTGAATTCCTCATGGTATGGATCCTCAGTGCAAATCTCCGCAGTCTGTCTTAGAGGTGGCTCAACAACAGTCTGTGACGCATAATGAACATCAAGCAGCTCTGTAAAGTGTCCACTCCATGCGTAAAGTACTGCGTCGATGTTGACACAGACGTTTCCATCCCGGTCCCGAATGGCGGTGGACGTAGGCCTGAAAGTATGGTGCAATCCAGTAATTCGTTTAAAGAAATTACGTGAACTGCGCTCATTGCTGAGTTGTTGTACTTTCAGAACCTCGGCCTTCCACCATTCTCGCTTCTTCCGTCTACAAATCCGCTTAGCTGCCCTTCTCGCCAGAGCAGCCTTGTTTTTCCTCGCGATTGTGAGACGTTGTTGCACTTCACTATGGGCTATATTTTGTTGCTCAACTGCAAGACGACACTCGTCATCAAACCAATCATTCTTGGGTCTGACTTTCACTATACCTAAAGTCTGTTGAGCAGCACTGACAACCGAAGTTTTCAGTACCTCCCAGACAGAGTTCACGCAGTCAGACTGGTAATTGGCTCCTTCAATGTTGTCGCTGACAAGATCCTGATATCGTTTCTTGTGATCTTCATTTACCAGACTTTCACAGTCGAAACGTACCATGCGGTTCGCTGTGTTCCCAGACTTGTTTTCAGTGTCCTGAAACTATACTTTGGAATATTTTAATTTCGTCACATAAATCTAATCCTACTATATCGGAGTTTGAATCGAAAGTTAAATGCCTTTCTAGGGAAAGACAATTATTTAAAAGATCAGAAGCATCTAATGAAACCACAGAAATATTATGCAAAAATTTGAAAATATTATTGTGTTCCGAAATTTGGTCAAATCGTTCGCTAACAGATTGAATTGCCTGATCAAGGATTTGAAAATAAAATTCAACTTTAAACTTTTGTTCAGGATTTGATATAATTTCGTCTCTACCTTCGTACGAAAAAAGTTGAGGTTTTCGACTAGGGCGTCTTGGAGCGTCAGGGAAATTTGGCGGAACATCTAACATCTAATTTTTCCTCATTTCTTAAGTTCGTCAAAAATTGTTTTGTGCCATCTAACAAATTTACTGCCGTCGTTAAACAAATACCAGGACTTTGTAAATATTTGCTAAATATATTAATTTTATCTAGAATATAATACCATATAATTAATGAACAAATAAATTCAAATTGAATAATTTTGAGAGATAAACTATTCGCGTTATTTCTTGTTATTCCGTCCTTATCCTTGTCATTTTCTATTTCAACTAAAGCTTCATAAATATTATCTAAACTACACATTAAGGGTTTTAAAGCTTCTATACGGCTTTCCCATCTAGTCGTACAGAGTGGCTTGAGAGTTAATGTTTTCACATTCTTTTTCAAAATGTCCCATCTTGAAACAAAACTAGAAAAAAAAACATATAAACATTGGACAGTATCAAAAAAAATTACAGCTTGAAGTGAACATTGAACTGAATCCAGAAGGACTAGGTTTGCTGAATGTGATGCGCATGGCACAAAAAATGCTCGGGGTTCTAAATGTTTAATCTGAGCTTGCATTCCAATGTTTTTTCCCTTCATATTTGAGCCATTATCATAGCCTTGCCCCCTGCAATCACTAATTGAAAATCCTAGAGAAGTTAGTCGGTCTAAAACTAAATTCGTTAAGTATTAGTTTAAGGTACTATTAGTTAAAGCGCAAGCATATTTCGTGTATGTATTTTTAAAATGAAATGTGTAAATTGGAGGCTTACTTTAATATTTTACAAAATTAAAATTATCAATTATTAAACATATAAGTGTCAGTATAAGGGTTTTTCCAAAACCGTCTATAGATACTAGGAATACTGTCTATAGATTTTTTTATTCTGAAATTTTGCCCACTTATGTTTGAGACCCACGGACCGCTACTGGTGAACAGAAAAAATATACTGTGCTTGAGGGTTTTTTTTTCATATAAGAAACGGAACGGGGGTTTTATCGATATTTTTCGTTTCCATATTAACTATGCACAGTGTTGAAAATCTGTGCAATGACAAATTTTTTAATATTTTTCCCTTTTAACATATGGCTATATTAATGCTTTATTATGGATATAGAATTTCTTATATTTTTACACAGTGAAAAAAATATTTTTAGTGTAATAAAAATTTTTTTAAAAAAAAAATTAATTTAATTTTTTAAATTAATTTTTATTGATGATTAGAATTTTAGCGCCCCCGGAATTTTAGCGCCCCGTCAAACTGTGCATACTGTTCCATGGAAGCGCCGGCCCTGGGTCGAACAATAAATAGTAATTAATAAATCTGTATTTATGATCTACCCTATAAAGTATATTTACATTAGGTGCACATATTATAAGGAGTTTGTGGCTTATTAAAACATGTTCTATACTGCAGCTCCTACAGAGTTCCAAACTTCTAAAAACTTTCGCTTCTATGGCCTCTCGCAAAGTTGGATGTTATTAGTTAGACGTTGGATATTATGTATAATTTTTAAAATTGTAAAGATGAATTTGAGAACAATGAACAAACATTTTTTCCGAACAAATTTTGTAGTTTAGACCCTGATCTGATTGACATTTTTATCATTAAGTGAAATTATATTATATGCATTATTTATATTTGAGTTATTATACTTACTTAAATTTATTTTTAAATAAGCCTATTCCAATGTTTAAGATAAAGTTATTTTTCCATAATCTACATAGTTCATGTTCTTTCTGAAGCTGTTAAATACGTTAGACTAATTTTTCAAAAGCTTCAATTAATTATACGGTTATAAATTTTAGAAATTTCATTATTATTAAAAAATAGATTAATATGTGCTTGTTATGTATTTTCAAAATACAATATGTATCGTTTTTTATTAATAATTTCTTAATTTTTTTCATTGACTTAAAAATATTTATTGAATAATCAATATTATATATGATGAACATAGTACATAATATTGTATACATATATGGCTTAGTAAATATATACATATATATATATATATATATATATATATATATATATATATATATATATATATATTATTAATTTGTACTTATATATATAAGTATATATATATATATATATATATATATATATATATATATATATATATATATATATATATATAAATATATTATATATTATATATTATATATTATATATAGAAATGTAAGTACGGTATGCAGAGAGTTTAGAAGACGGAAAAAAAAATTAGAAAAATATTTTTCCAATCATCGTTTTTCAATAACCCTACGGGTATTAATAAAATATTCATATCTAAATTGAATCCTTAATTTTTTGATTTAAAAAATATTATCTTATATATGTGTTCTGTAATCATACATATGTATATATAAGTACTTGTATTTAATAAATATGACTTCAGCGAAACCGAATAATATATTAATTCGTGATAAAATCATTTTAAATGAGTGAAATTACCTTAATCGTATTATATTTCTGTTCGATATTTGTTTATCGTGATATTTAAATTTAATTTGGAAATTTATGAAACGAGTTTTTTTTTAAAATTATGATTAATTTAAATTATAAATTTAATTTGTACTACTCATCGAGCATAAAATGTGCCCTAAGCCCTAGTTCGTCAAATTTCGAAATTTGATTTATTATACCAACATAATTGAAGTTTTAGAATTTTGATTATTGTTTAAAATATAATAATAAAATTCTTTGGGGCACTTTCTAAATACATTATTCGTTTCTAAAATTTGTAAGGCTATGATAACAAAACCAAACCACCAACCTTATCAAAGTTAAAGCGATTTTCTAAATGTTCCTGCTGAGAAGGTAAAAGAAAATCAAAAGTTTAATTATGTGCAAAAACTATCTTAAATCATCATGTTGGTATTAATAAAGGCAAAATTGGTTTTCTATTTAAATTATATTCATATATGTATGTACAAGTACATATGTAATAAAAATAACTATAAGTACATAATTATAATTTAAAAAAAAAATTGATTGATTTGGCATGTTTTATTTCATTATTAAACATACATTTTAAATATCCCACTGGTGAAATATTGTATCTTAAAAGAAAGTTGTGAATGTATATTCCGAAGAACGAAATAATTATTCAATCTGTATTTAATAAAATTTAAAATCTAATTAAAATAAAATTTGATAAGACCGTAGAGACCAATTATTTAGTATTTGTTATTATTTTCCAAAGAATTACGTCTTTGTGTATAACCGTCTTATATGTAGGATTACACAATCTTTTTATTTTTATCTGAAATTAAAATAAACCAATTAATTACATAATCAATGTATTTTGTTGTTGTATGTTAATTTGTTGGATATATGTCTATATACATATATTCGGGATTACTTACGCTTCTAGGTACATACATTTACTTAAAGGTTCGATTGGATATTCGAAATTTGTAAAACAAAACCATCACCGTATAATTAATTATTTGGGAATTTTATATTGTATATAATGAATATTTACAATATAATGAAATGGTAATTTTTTTGTATATTCATTGTCACGCTGTGGAAGTCTTAAAGATCTTCCGTTTGGCTGATATAGCTTTCACAGAAATTTAAAATTGGCATTTCGAAAATTATAAAACGTTTCCCTAGCATTAAAGCGGACTAATCTTTAAGAGTCAATTTTAGTAGTTTAACTAAATATATGATATAAATGTTAAAATCGTTGATATATTTTAATCGAATATAATTGATTGGTAACTATCGAACTATTCTCGCGAAATCAAATATAACCAAGTCAATATTATTATATCTAGACTTCTGTTGCATAAACTGTTTTTCATGATGAATAAATAAATTCGGAATGATTATAAAGTTTAGATTTGATCACAGATCACCGGTTATAGAAATCTAACAAAATAATTTTTTTTTGTTTAGTTTTAAAATTTACTGAATGGCCTAGAAAAACCGGTCTTAATACACATTTATATTTAAGAAATCTTTTAAATATTTCTTCATACCATCATTTTAAAATGGTGGTCAGCCACTTGCATGAACAGTACATTATTCAATAAAATATCCGAAGGAAAAAAGAAATTTAATTTTAAAATACATACATATAAAATTTACAATGCTCAATTATGTACTTTCATTCTGAATATTTTAACATTACATCCCTCTTTTTGTCATTTGACAGATTATTACAAAGTTATAAATATAATGCATTATAGGAAATTATGTTCTTTGTTTTTTCATTCTTATATTTATCCAGCCTGAAATTGAAAGCGTCACTTAAGTTATACGAAGTGCTTTGGGCTACATATTTTTCGACTAATGTGTTGTTTTCCTATTTCTATATTACCAATATTATTCGACAGTATATATACCATTTATACACATACATTTAGTCTTACTATAACATTTAGCATTAGCTTGTTCATTTTAAACTATTTATCCAGATTGTTTAGATCACTATTAACCTTCTGTATACATGATTTAACAGCTCCCGTAGCATATAACAGTGCGTCATCCGCAAATAACTGTATTACCGATTTCTTCACCACATTAGGCATATCATTCACATAAATCTGAAATAACAACTAACAAATGATTTTTCCCTGCTGAACACCAATTGAAACGTAGGTATGTAATAAATCATTGTAATTCTGCATTTTGTATTCCATACTATTTCAATTTCAATAATAATTTGGCACGATCAACAGTCTCAAAAGCTCTTTTTAAATCCAAGAAAACATTCACAATCGCCAATCCATATATCATGTACAGCAATCTTCCAATTCATTATATTTAAAAAAGATTCTCATTTATTTTTAACTCTATATCCAGATTGATATCCAGATAGCAACTGGTTCATCACCAAATACATTCTTAACTGATCGTTTACCACTTGCTCCAAAAATTTGTACTTCAAAAAGCCGTCCCGTTTCATTCAATTTAATCCTCTCTTTTCTTAAATGTTTTAAATTGTTTGTAAACCACGATTTATTGCGTAGACACAGTTTTTACTACAATAAATTTATCCAAAAGTTCTAGCAGATTATTACTAAACCATTATTACTAAAATATGCGGTCGTAATACCATTGTATAACACTTCTTCTGAGTTTATCTAAGTCATAATTTAATACTTTAAATGTTTTTATAGGGACTTCTGATATGACCCACCTTTGCCACAATGTTATAAAGATCGTTTCATGATCACTTATTTGCAGGTCATGTTCAATCTTATATTTAATATTTGATGCTGCGTGAACCAAAATGTAGTCTATTACTGTTCTTGATCTATCCTCAATCCTTGTATGCTTATTTACTATTTGCTTATATTGATTATCATAAATAATTTCTTTTAATCTTTGTTTTTCCAAATGCCTTAATAACCAATTTTTAATATTTTTTTTATTAAAACGGTTGGAACCTACTGAAGTTCCGCACTCAATGCAAATAACCAATTTACATTCATATCACAGATTCAAACATACATACTTATATTCCAGTTAGTTTTAATCTGGAATATTTGTGGTTGGTACTAAAGCAAGAGATTATTGACCTAGTGTTATATGATGTGAACAATGTCATGTCACAGATTCAAACATTGTTCACATCATATAACACTAGGTCAATAATCTCATAGATTTTACATCGATCCCACCCTAAATTTAATTTCTCAACTTCAGTTATTCTCTGAAAATCCTCACCATCAACTTCTAGTATGGCATTGTATTCACCTTTCTTTTTAAATTACGAATATACTTTCCTTAAATAGCATACCATTTTGTGCTTTAATTTTATCAGTTATCACTGATTCACCGAATTACTCACTAATTTCTACTACCAAAATCCTAGGGTTATTTAGTGTCCGCATATTTACATCATAACTCATTTCAAATTGCCTCATTTAACGTTAATTTTTTCACCAGATTGGTAATCCGCACAATTTATTACAACACCATTATTGTTTCGTATTTCAAAAATGTTACTTATTGCCACTGCAAGATCAGCCGAGTTAACAACTTTTTTTATTTCATTTATTATTGACGATGCATAATATCATCTTTCTTGTAATTTTTTGGTTTAATGACCACCGCTAATTTTACTGTGTCAGCATACGATAGTTTATTATTACATTTGTTTAATTTAATTGAATCACTAATTGACTGTTTTAATTTCGTAATTGAGTAAACCATCTTATTTAATTTTTCTTCCACCCTACTTATCTTTATTATCTAAATTTTGATTCAAAAACTCACTATAACTGACTAAGTTAGTTGCCACACTATATATGAGACTGCTGTTTTTTCGAATTCCACACAAAATTTCAACACATCACACACACACACATGAATCTAATGCCATTGTTCTTCCTCAACAACACATAACTGAACGCATTTTCTATGAAACCTCTTTCTACAGAATCCAATTTATTAGATTTTACACAAATTCCACATTCCATTATTATGTATAGCAGTAGACTCTCATTTTTAATTTTTTAAATCGAATAAATTTAATTTATTTTATAATTTAATTTTATTATTTAATTAAGCGAGGTTTAGTTCACAAAGTTAAGTAGTATGGTACTCGTATAATCAATTTTAGGATGTGTTTTTTTTAAATGTAGGAATTATAAAGCTTATTTGGTACAAATATTTTTCAAATTGCTAATGAGCTTTTCACCGGCGAAACTGGGTTGACCACGATATAAAAGTATAAAATATATCAAACTCTGCGCCAGATTATATAGGCGTATTATGTGTTTTATGCTATTAATTGCACCAGAGTTATGTACGGCTATAGATTATACCAAGTAAATATAATAAACATGAATATTTATAATTTTCATACCGCAGATGCTATACAGACGCGTGTGTCCGCTATCCAAACCATAAGAGATGTTTTTTTTAAACTAATAACTGTAACTAAATTTCTCTCGATCCCAACAAAAAAATCTTTGGTTGTGTTTCTATTTATCATCTATCATTTACAATTGTTCCCGCAACGCACTTCAATAATTTTCTCTATACGTAACGTACATATGTGTACATGTTCAGAATATGCGAAATAAACTGACTGGTGCCGGTGGTTATACATATACATAGTTTATTAATTTAAGGATTTCCAAATGGATATTTATATGCGGCAATCGAGTAAGGAGCACAACACAACAAGAAGGTATATAATAAAACAGGATTTATTCAATTTAATTCTCGTATATAGAATAGGAGGGAAAACCCGCACACGAACGAAGGAAAAATTAGAAAAAATATAATAGAAAAATTGACATAAACGAATAAAACAAATAAATTTTCTTATAACTTTATATATTCGGTTTTGGTTTTTTTTTGTGTTAAAAAGCTGAAGATTAATAAAGAAACGGAATGAAATCTATTTTTCACGTTTTTTTCGTTTATTTATTGGGAAATAAATAAGGAAATGGAATATCGCTCCACCCAAATAATGTCTTATCATTGTTTTAATCTGAAACTTTTCATAAGTAGCGTATGGAGCACAAAAAACAAATTCTTGTTTTTATATTTTCTTATCGTTCTCCGTTTTTAAGTTCAATTTAATCAACATTCCAAACACAATAAGATGATCATATATAAATTTTCTTTCGTTTTTCATTTAAGATGTATTTTTATTTATAACTGTCTATATTTATCTTCCACCCTATCATTTGTATTTGTGCTAGTTGTTGTTGTCTTTGGTTTTAACACATTCTCCATCTATGTTGTACATGTACGAGTACGAGTAGTTTTTTCAATTTAGAAAACTTATTATTTTCTTCTGTCTTAATTCAATTTTTTATTTCTGATTTTGATCAATCTTTCTTCATTGTTTTTCCTTCCCCTATACACATATATGTATATACACACACACACACACACACACACACTATACTTGCGGTGAAATCGAGTGTTGTTGACTGTGAGAAAATCATATCTCTATCGTGTAGTGCAGAGCTTGGTAAACATTTTATGTTATGCGATCTTTAAATTGACGTTCGTAACGTTCGCTTGTAAAGTTTTCGTCCGCAACTTGGTTTAGGTTTAATTTGAAATAATTCTAAGAAATTTTGTAAGAGATGAGGTAAAATTCAGTTACGGCTTATATATACATATATATATATATATATATATATATATATATATATATATATATATATATATATATATATATATATATATATATATATATATATATATATATATATATTAATATATTTATATATTTATATATATATATATATATATATATATATATATATATATATATATATATATATAGTTTTCCGTTTTTCTCTTGTTAAATCTTGAGCTTTTACATAAAACTGGGTCGCGATTTATTGTTTGGGAAGGACTGGTACACAATATATATGTGGTACAGGACCAACAAATTCATTAATAACAATAATAATTTAATTTGATTAATTGTAAGAAATTATTGTAAAGAACAATATAAGAAATTGGTAATAGTAATAAAATAACATATAAGGAGAACGAAATAAGGATAATTCGAGGGGAGGATATGATGATATGTTTTGGGGGAACATATGTATGTATCTTATGTAATCATTAATAACCTTGCCCTTTTTTGTGCGGTAGCCATTTTGACGCGTAATATATTGGTTCTCTGTATATTATATACATAATATGTACATGAAAGATGAAATTGAAAATATTTTAAACTGTATACAATTTATTTTTTACATATATGTACATATATACCAGATGAGGCCTACAAATATACATGAATCTGCGGTTTATGGCCAATTTATTTAATTTAAATAAGATCTGTCATGATATTTTTTATTTTATGATTTATTATTTATTTTCAGACACTCTCCGTTCTCAATCCATTCCGTACAACCGATTCATCGATACTGCAAGACACAGATCTGGCTGGACCACTAGTATTTGTTCTAGCGCTTGGTGGTTTCTTATTATTGCGTGGCAAAGTAACCTTTTCGTATATCTATGGTATTGGAGTTCTAGGTTGTTTAGCATTCTACGGCTTACTATCGCTTATGTCAACACATAAGCAGGTAACAATTGGCGCTGTTGTATCAGTTTTAGGATATTGTATACTTCCAATGGTTGTCCTATCCGGTGTCACTCTAATAGTATCACTACAGTAAGTTTATTAGAAATATTTTAGTAGATTTTTATTTTATTTTATTAATTTTTATAAATCATTTAACAGGGGATATTTTGGTACAATACTGAGCGGCCTGTGTATTATATGGTGTGCAACATCTGCATCAAAATTATTTGTTACCGCTTATGCAATGGACCACCAACAAATTTTAATAGCATATCCATGTGCCTTGTTATACGGTGTATTTGCTTTAATTACTATTTTCTAATTAATTTGAAATATTTAAAAAGGAACAAAATGTAAAATATATTATCCCCCTATATACATATACAAAATAAAATAAAGTGATTTATTTCTGTTTTTTTATTTTATATAAATAAATTATATAGTTTTATAGCATTTATGTTGGTTAATAAGGAAATTTTAAATTCGCTATCAAGATCTTGAGACCCAAGATATTATTAATTTTATAAGAATCGAATTTAATAAATGAAATGTTTTTTAAAATCCTTAATAATTGTATGTTGTTTTATTAATGCGTTATTTATACGTTGGTTGATAGGATATGGAGCAGTAATGCTAGGTAAGATATGTCTTAATTGCTAGTAAAGAATTAATTCATGTTTATGTGTATAGATTTTATTTGTATAGTGATTCCGAAAAAACATGACAAATTCACAAGAAAGTCTATATCAGACGAAATTTAGAAGTAAACGGGTAAGGAATAGTTTGTTTACAAAATATTCTTATTAATTGAATAAATTCAAATAATTTAGCACGTACAGGAAATATTTTGGATACATTTATATTCAAACCTTATTAAAATATCATAACGTACAGTCAGTCAGTCACTTTTTAAAATTGATAATTAATTTTTTAATGAAAAATAAGTTTTTATAGCTCACTACTTAAATCCGCAGATATTAGTCTGCTTTGTCTTTAAGATAATATTAATCAGTTTTTAAAGGCCATTACTGGCCCCTTATTGAGCAATTATTTGGCTCCAACGGTTTCAATCCTGAGCATGGTCTTCATACTGTCTAAGACGAACTGAAGAGGACAATTTGTTCTCTACATCGTGGAGCCATCGTCGCCAGCAACGACCGCTGCGCGTAACATATGGCGGCTCTCGTTTCAGAGGTCGCTGCACAATTCGTTCCGAATTAGCACGCAGAACGAGACCGAGCAAGCGTACTCACTGATATCTTATTTCATGTACAATATCGGGATCTTCATCTGATCTCCATATTGTACATCTCTCAAATGTAAGGACCCATCTCTCGACCTTATCCGTCAGCGCCAACTTTCACATCCAAACGTAACAACGGGCCTGATCAACGCTTTGTAAAGCTTCAGCTTCACGGCACTTTATAGGTGTTTGGATTTTATCAGTGGCCTAAATATCCTCATCCACACTGTCATCGTTATTGATAAGAGAGCCCAAATATTTGAACCTCCGCACTCCCTCAAACATATAGTGGCCACTACTAAAATCTGGTATTGTTAGAAAAGTGGCCACTCCATGCGTGGAGTACTGCGTCGATGTTGACATAGAGGTTTCTATCCCGGTCCCGAATGGCAGTTGAGGCAGGCCTGAAAGTATGGTGCAGTCCAGTAATTTCTTTAACGAAATTACGCGAACTGCCCTCATTATTGCTGAGTTGTTATACTTTCAGAACCTCGGCCTTCCACCATTCTCGCTTCTTCCGTCTACAAATTCACGTAGCTGTGTTCCTAGCAAGAGCAGCCTTGTTTTTCCTCGCGATTGTGAGACGTTGTTGCACTTCACTATTGGCTATACATATTTTGTTGCTTGACTGCATGCCGACTCTCGTCATCAAACCAATCAGTCTTGGGTCCGACTTTCACTATACCTATAGTCTGTGCAGCACTGACATCCGAAGTTTTCAGTAAATCCCAGACAGAGTTCACAAAGTCAGACTGGAAATTAACATCCAGATGTTAATTGACATCCAATATGTTCCCAAACTTGTACGAAAACTACCATCGTAGCTTTGCAGCAACCAAATAATGAGAACGGACTTATTGTTCCACACAAGTCGGCCTGATTTCTGTCAGCTCTAGCATTAAAGTCCCCATTTACCATTCTAACATAGTATTCGGGTATATATCCCATCAGATCGTCCAAGTCATTGTAAAATGAGTCTTTAACTTGGTGCTGGCTGACTTCTGTTGGCGCGTGTACACAAATTATCGACAAGTTGACTAACATCATGCGCAAGCGAAGCTTACCCAATCAGTTATTGACTGCATGGAAATCCAAAACAGCGTTCTTTACCTGCGGCCCAAGAAGAAACCCAGCACCAAGATTTCCGAGGTCCCTGTGACACATGGTATCAACTTTTAGGCCAGTGAGCTCCATGAAGAGCAACGAGTTCTAGCCGATGCTCGTTCGTGCACGTGATTAGGCTTTCTAACGCTCCTAGTTTTCTAAGTGACAGCACGTTCCACGTGCCGGTCCTCGTGTTCGGGTACTTTATCGAGTTTCCGGTGTTTTTTAGCGGTATCCATTTTTCTTTTAGTTGACTTTATAAATTTGTACTCCACAACTGCAAATTGCTGGCCAAATCATATATTTTTTTGCAAATGTATCTAACTTGAACTTGTCTATCATAAATCATTTCGTCATCCATCAAAACACATCCACTAAATTTTGTGAAATTTTGTCATCAGTCTGGCACATATTTTATCGAACAAGATTTGGTTGGTCTGAACGTTTTGGTTTTTTAATAACTCGGCAGCACTCATAGCCTTCCTTAACTCGAATTCGTTTTATCAAGGAGTGGGGTGTGTTAAATTTTATGGCACGGTCATAGTTAAATTTCCCCGAATTATTTTTAATGAAAGATATAACCTTTTTGTAAAGATTTCTATCAGTTGTGCCATGTAACGATTTCTATCGTTGTTCATCAGCATCACCAATTTTTTATACACCGATGGTCGAGTAAGCAGAGTCAATCCTCTTGAAATCGTGAACTCGAGTTCGAGACTCGTCAGCGTCAATATTTTTTAAATTTATTTTCTGCTGTAGGTTCAACACAGCTTCTGTTGAAATCTACATTCAATTTCTGTAAATATAAGAGCCATCTCTTGTGTGTGTACGTAATGAAAATATACGGTAATGGTCAAATAAGCATAGTCCATTACTGTTGCTAAAATTTACAATTTTCTCTACTGAATTGGCAAACATAAAAGATTTGTATAGCACCAAATTTATATACGCCGGTGGTCCAGTAAGCAGACTCGTTGCATTTGGAATTGTGAACTTGAGTTCAAGCTTCGGTTTGACATTAAATAATTTTTAATTCAATTTATTTAATTTCTCCCTTCAATTGGTAAATATAAACGATGAGTAAAGCGACAAATTAATATATGGAAATGGTGAGGTGGTAAAGTAAGCGATGTCGTAAGATTTGGAATCGTGGAAGTTGTGCAGTGTACAAAACTCATTTAAGCTTAAGGGGAAAACAAAATTAGCGGGCGGGCATCATCCACACATTTCTCATTAAATTTAAAAAAATTGCTTTTTTGATTACAATTAAATTAAAAATATATATTGAGGCTTGAACTAAACTAGTCAAGATTTTAAATCCAATCACACAGCTTCTTTTACCACCGAGCCACCGCCATACATATAATTAATATTCAGTGATAATCCTGTCGTTTATAGTTGCCATTTGAATAAAAAAATGAAAATTTTAGAAACGCCATGGACTCTGCTTATTTGCCATCGCCGTACAATTTCATTACCGCTCTATCTTTATACCCATACCGATCTTTTATACTTGCCATTTTTACATGGAGAATATAGAAGTTTTGAACCTGAGTTGGATTTGAGTAATTTTATTTCACCATCACACATTTAACAGGAAAAAATTAAGCCAAAAAATGTTTGAATCGATCGAGAATCGAACTTAGGATACATAAATCCAAAGTCACTGATTTTGTATGCTCGACCACCGCCGCATATATATTTCATGCTATACAAATCTTTTATATCTGCCATTTGAATAGAAAATATTGAAAATTATAGCATAGGCAATGGGACTCTGCGTTCATTTCACCATCGCTATATTATACACATCTTGTATAAATGCGGCTTCTTGAAAAATATAAAAATATTTAACAGAAGCTGTGTGTTGAACCAATTTGAATACGGAGGAAATTAAATTAAAATAATATCGTCGCTAATTGAACTCGAACCTATGTAGGTCCACGAAACCAAAGTCAATAACTCTACTACCTCACCCACCACCGTATATGTATTTAATGTTATGTAAATCTTTTATACTTTCCAATTGAATTGAGAAACTTGGGGAGATTTTTTAATAGAAGCTGAGTTGAATCAAAAATGTCCCCAAAAAATTAATATCGTCTGAAACTTAACTGAATTGTATAACGCCATAAAAATCTGACAAGCTTTTCCTCCTTATGTTCTTAAAAATTATAAAATTTCCGTTCCAGTCAATGATGCTTGATGCGATTTTCTAGGCTGGCCAAAATATTGACCACCATACAAATTTTAAAGTCAGTAACTGAATAACGTCCAAATAACAAATTTCCCTATTCAAACTGAAAGTATAACAAATAGGTATAGCAGAGTTTAAGTCTTGATTAAAACTAAACACAAATTTAATTTAATTGCTTACAAATTAATTCAATTCAGATTCTGTTAAAATTTCATTTTTCTCTATTCAAATGGCGAGTATAAGAGATGGATTTATCAGTAATGAAATTGTACGGCAGTGGTCAAGTAAGCAAAGTAATGGGCGTTTGATTAGTGGTCGTGAGTTCAAGCGGCACTCGGGCTAAGGTTTTTTTAGTTTAGTTTCATCTTACAAATTAGTTCAACTCAGCTTCTATTAAAATTTTCTAATTTTCCCACTTAATTGCCAAGTAAAGGGTGTTTTTTAAGCCGAATAGAACTTGAAATTGTAAAATCTATTCTTGCAGATCTCAGTATACTATGGCAAATCATCATGAATATTCTCACGCTTGAACAACGCAACGAAATTATTAAAATTTACTTTGAAAATCAGTCGTCGATTCGCGCAACTTATAGACGATTTCGTAATTTTTATGGCGCACATAATCGTCCATCTAAGCAAGTCATCCGTCGAACTGTGGATAGATTTCATACCACATACACCTACCTTTCATACCAGACCCTACAGACTACATTATATCCAGAAAAATGCAGATCGTTACCGCACCATGATCAATTATTTTTTGTTTGAAAATATGAATAATATGATTGATCCGGACTATATGTGGTGTCAACAGGATGGTGCTACGTACCATACGGCGAGCGCATCGACCATATTAAAATCAAAATTTAGCGAGAAGTTGTTTTCGAGTAATGGACCTGTCAATTGGCCTACAAGGTCCTGTGAGGCTATGGGAAGTCACTAGTTTATGCTGATAAACCAGTAACAATTGACGCCTTGGAGGCCAGCATTGTTATGCGTGTTATTCGTGGCGTATACGGCCAGTAGTGCTCGAAAAAGTGGCCCAAATTTGGACGTCCAGAATGCGTGTTATCAAGAACAGCCGCGGTGTATTGTATTGATCTTTCGAATAAAAAAAAATGTTTTAAAAAAATTTTTTTACAATTTTTTACAATTTCAAGTTCTATCGGGCTTAAAAAGACACTCTTTATAAAAGAGGGTTGTAGCAGCAATGAAAATGTACGGCGATGGTCAAATAAGCAGAGTCCAGAAATACTTTTGGTTATAAAAAAATCGATCAGGTCAGGTATTTTTCCTGGATCAGTTGGCCAATATGTTGGTTTTCCAGTTGAAATGAATTCGCATCCATTTTGTTTAATGGCAATCATTAATTCTTTTCCTTTAGTTGCAGTTAATCTAGAACCCCGCAGTGAGTATTCTTTGAAATTGAAGTCACCACCTATTATGAACCTTTTTCCCAGACGTTTGAAGAACTCTGAGTATTGTTTGTTTTTAATAGAATGTCTTGGTAGACAGTACAATTCTGCCACAATAATAGAAAAGATGTTGGTTCACTCGATCATGAAGTAACACCTACATAACTACATTATCAAAACTTTTATCAAGCCGCCTACATGAGACAATATCTAAAGGCCCGTTGTACATTTCAGCTAAGCTAAGCTAAGCGACGCGAGTTATGTCTATAGCTTTCGGTTGTAAATAAAAAGTTTTAATAGATTGATGCACATTTGAGCTAAGCTATTCGAACTATGCATTTTTGTCTTGAACTATGAAAACTAACATATAGCTCGAGTTGTCTTCGTCTTACAATTTTCAACTAAATCGCTCACACATACATTAATATTATAATATATAACCTTTTATGTGCATTACAAATAAACGATATAGGAACATCAATGAATGTGTGGACTAACTTATTAGGTGAAATGTGCAGTGCGTCGAACTAAACTATAGTAAGATATGTTTTCTCGCTTAGCCTAGCTAATTTAGATAATTAACTGAAGAATGATCTCGAATCCTTAATAAGTTTGAAACACTTTAGCGAGCGTACAACGACTTGTGTTTGAATATTAACCACCGGAAGAGAAATAGAGAGATTGATTCATTTCGTACAATAATACATAAATTCATAGTTGTGCAAAACCCAAAAAATAGTTCCTCCTATATAATATAGCGATGGTTTATGTATATTTTATTTTATGTGGATGTGTAAATACGCGATGCTATGCAGCTTTCGAAATGAAAAAAGCTTGTCGTTGTTTATTTTGATTTTATGTTGTTTGAAATAATCTCATAATCGTCGTTTCATATATGGGAAATTCATCGCCTCAATATCCCTGTTCATATTGAGACCTGCGAGTATTTTTTGTTTGTTTGGTATGTACGTATTATGTACATATATACGTGTATGTATATAGGGGTAACCAAATAAATAAACAAACAAAAGGGATTGTATAGTTTGTTATATGCATCCTTGATATACTATATATAGTGTGTGCGATTTATTTACAATCTACAATCAACCAAAAAACTATTTTGTTGTGTTTTTTGTTGTTGTTGTTATGAATGAAGAATGAATGGATTACGTCAAAGTTTGATGATGTGATATGTACATTACATATACATAATGTGCATAATCTAGATTGTTGGAAAAATACTCCAACCATATATTTATGTACAATATAAAATATGTATATACGAGTACGTCATCTTAAAGATTAAGCGACCACCAAACATAAAAATGTTGTTCCGTTTCAAGTTTTTCATTTTTCGTTTTATCATCATCAAAATTACAATTTTTCTTTTAAACATTTGCTGTTTTCCACATTTTTTTCTGTGTATATTGTTAAGTTTAATGTAAATTTTTTCAGATGATACAACGCGAAAATATAGCAGCACTGTACAGCAACGAAATATTGATAAAAGCAACGACAATAAATAAAGTGAAGTTAAGAACAGTAAAAAGCACAACGATGAAAAAAAAGTTTTTCTCGGTTTTCCTCTTGTTGTACATAAATAAAAAAAAAGTTTTTTTTTAAGGATATTTAATAGATAATGTCCATGAGATAAACTCGGATGGAATGAATTCAAATTATTTGATCACAAGGATCATTTGTTAGCACGCCAGCGAAGGAGGGAATAATGAGAATTTTGTTTTGTTTCTTGAAAAGCTCGTTTTTCTTTCTCTGCTGCGTGTTTTCATATTTTTGAATTATTATTAATCTTTTGAAAGCTGGAATTTTTCTTTTTTATGCGCTTGTTATATCTGGGAAATTAAATGTTATATTATTATCCAACATGACAAATATAATGGTCGTTTTACTTAAATCGGAGTTAAAACTTGTGTTTGCGATGTACATAAGAATGTCTATTTTGTGGTTGTTGCTGTTATTGTTGCTTTGTCCCATTTATCATGTGAAATTAAGTGCGGAACTAAATTTTGGTTGGCATTTTAAATAATAAATGTATAACAAAAATTTATAATCTGTACTCCGGGATTTATCGCCTAAATTATATGTAGTTTTTTCGGAAATTGTGTTTCATTCTTCGTAAACAATGATGAATATATGTAGATAATATATGTCACACTGATTGAATTATCACAGTTGGTGGAGCAATTAGAGTTGCCTTAAAGTTTAGTGGTTAATTGGTTTTGTATTGGCTTTTGTATTTAACTTTATATTCACGTGAATTTTATCGTAAATCTGTCCAAAAAAAAATTTGGATTTTTTAGGATAAAATTCACAATTTTAGAATTCTATATAGACGCGTGAAGTTTGGCCTAAAATTGTACTAAAAAACAATAAAAACAGTTTTCGCCTTCGTTGGCACTGTCAGTAGTATGCTTGCTGTGGTATTCGAAAGGTTTCGGGTTCGATTCCCGATGGTGACAAAAAATCACGGTTGGGTGTTTTTAATTTGTAATTATATGTGTTTGTCCGGGTATTGCACCGTGGGCCATTTGTTTGTTTGTGTCATTGAGTGCTGGAGTGATCCGCCCAGCTTCCTTTTTATTTTGTAGCGTGCCATGCAGTATGTCCCGACATAACGAATTTTATCTATAGAACAATCAAAATTTGCTAGGAAATATACATAATTTTCTGAATTTTCTTTAGAAAATCCCAGGAAGTGTAATAGGAAGCGGACACCATAATGGCACATATATCAAGATGTCCTAAGGTCTAAGCTATCCGAAAAATGTTTTAATTTTGGATAAAGTAGGGAATTAGGGGGTTTAGGACAACCAAGTTTGGTATGCGACCTCATGTAAAGGGGTTTCCAATAAGTGGTTTCATTTTGAATAGCCTGCTATTTGGGCAGCTGTCTATTTTGAAGCTGTCATCTTTTGATATTTTACAAGTAAAAACTACGCCATTACCAAAAATTGAACGATACACGCTTCAACAAGGCATTGAAATTGTTTAAATTCACTAAAAAAAAGGTGAATATTTTTCAGTCACAGTTCGCCAAACTAAAGCACTTTTTGGTCGTCGTGAAGCACCTTCTCGGCCGGCAATAGTGAAACTGGTGGAAAAATTTTGTTGGGACAATTTAGTGATGTGAAGAATCGAAACCGTGTGCGTCGCTTAAGAACAACTGAGAATATTGCTGCTGTAGCCCGTAGTGTTGAAGAAAACTGAGGTTTGTCGATTCCTCTTCGATCTTTGGAATTAGACATTCCACAAACGACATTACACCGTATTTTGCATAAAGACTTAGGTCTTAAGGCTTTAAAAGTTCAGTTACTACAATAACTCAAGCGAAAAATAATCCGAAAAATATTTCAATTTTGAAAAAAGTAGGGGATTAGGGGGTTTAGGACAACCAAATTTAGTATATGACCTTATGTATCTCGACTATATGATTTTTCCTAATTTTCTTGGAAAAATCCTAGGAACCGGACACCATAATGACGTATATACCAAGATATCTTAAGGTTAAGTTGATTAGAATACGTACAAAATACGCATTCATTATCAACTACATATATTTATTTCGCTATGACGCATTCTACATGCGGATGAATCTTTTAATGCCTCTGGGTCTTCAGATTGTATAGATCCTCAAATTTTTTACCAGTAGTTATTTGGTCCGCAGCGTAAATTAAAACCGTCGTTTTGATATGGCACAGAACATTTTGAAATTATGTCAAAACTGCTGTAAATCTTTGATAACCTAGACCTTAAGACATATTGGAATATGCGTCATTATGGTGTCCACTTCCTAGGGTTTTTCCAAGAAAATTCAGAAAAATCATACAATCGATATATATGAGGTCATACAAAACTTGGTTATCCTAAACCCCCTAATCCCCTACTTTTACCAAAATTGAAATATTTTTCGGTTACCTCAAACCCACCGATATCTTGTTGTATATAATGTTATCGTGTTAGTTTCTTAGGATTTTCTAAAGAAAATTCAGAAAATCAGGTAATCGTCGTACCAAATATGATTGTCCTTAAGATAAAATTTGTTATATCGAGACACTCTACCTTGCACAGTAACAAATATAAGAGGAAATTGTTTTTATTGTTTTTTAGAACAAATTTCACATACGTAAACTTTATATACATTCAATAATTCAAGTTTCTATCATTTGTAGATTTTGTAATCAATGATGCATCGAGGTAGTATCCTTCTTTATCTGTTTAATTGATTTTCAGTTCGTTCAGACAGAATTTTCTTAATTTATCCGTCTGCGTTATTTGTTCACGTTAACCTTCACAGTACTGACAAATCATTGCATTTTTCATTTAAAGATGTCTATTGAGGGTCTTTACATCACGGTTCAAAGAGCTAGTTATTATAGGGAATATAAGTTAAAACACTCATCCCTAATTGATTAAACTCAATACAGTTTGGGAATTAATCAAATACAATTAATACAACTAATCGAATTTGTTGTATGCTTCTTTCATGAAATTAAAGCTTTTAAGGACAGTAAGTAGACAAAAATAATTATTTCCAAGTGGAATGCAGAATTTCGCCATTCAATTAATACAAAATTTATTCGATCGAAAAGGTAATTTATAAATTATTATTCCTACGTAACTTAAATAATGGTTGATTTGTCTTTTAAATTAAAATTCCATTCAATAATTAATTTCTTTGTTTTGTACGTACGTACATGTATAAGTATTAAAACTCAGGTACATAACAAAATTTGAGTCCCAATAATGTCATTCGCATAGTCAATTGATAAAATACACATTAAACCCAATCCCTTACTTAATCCCAAAGTATTTATTTTTATAATTTAAGCGAAATATTCTGTATAGGCAGTGAATGAATTTGATATAAATATATGTACACGATAAAAAAAATCCATTAATTAAAAAAATAAATAAAATTAAAAATTTGGAAAAAAAAAATTCTTAAAATTTTTCAATTGAATAATTGAATATTTAATTTTCATTATTTATTTTTTTGTTGATTAATTTATTATTGATTTTATTTTTGTGTATACATATACATACATACCTACATAGGTATATATATAGATGCTTGTGTGTATGTATTTATAATACGGTAGCTATTTTATATGACAAAAATAAAATGGAAATTCTTAAAATTCCAGGCAAGTATATAAAAGAAAACGATTTTTTGTTGTTGTTGTATAAAAATGCGAAAAGCTTAAGAAATTAAAAACTTGTTGAAAATTTTGGGAAACTGAAAAAGTTTAAAAATAATTTTTTTGTGCGCGATAATTTTTTATTTATTTTTTTTCGAAATTTTTTGCACGTAGATAAAATTTTAAATGAAGATTAATTGCGTTATTATTACTTTGATTCTAGAATAATTACGGTTGTCTTATATAATATATAGAGATGTGGCTTTTTTTTTTAATGTTCCAAGAATTCTAATTTTGTTATGATCTCTCAATTGTTTGAGAAAAATCGTGACTTTGTTCTTTCAATTTTGATTTTAAAATGAAATTAATCAGCGGCACGAGTTTGAATAATAATTTACTTGACCTATAATAAAATCACTAACTAATATAGGCACAAGTGTAACAATTTGCATTGGGTGTGAGTAAAAAAAAATAATTTCTTTAACACCATTGCTACCGAATTTTAAATGTATCGAAGGATAAGTCTCAGCGCGGTCTTCTCTGGCTGGCTAAGCTCAGGGTAATAGGGAGTGGGGTTTGCTGAGACTTCACTTTGATCTTGTCAGACCGCTTATTATCGAGAAAGCAGACCGCCGCACACTATAGACACTCCCACTTACCTTCGTTACATCTCCTCATTCGGCTCGAAACTATAAATACTCCATGTTATTCAAGAAAACATTCAAATTTAATTTTATCCAATAAATTTGTATTTAATTTTAATTTTATAATAAAAAAAAAAATGTTGAGACTATAGCAAACTTAATTGTATTAACTTAATCCTACTTATAAAAAAATACCCCGAACCTGAACGATGGGCAGAAAGTATATATATATTCATAATAGGTGACATCCGTATTGTCGATTACGATGGCGATAATCTATATATATAATTCTACTGTACGTGTGAATGTGACTGAACTCCTCCTAAACGGCTGGACCGATTTAGGTGGCGCCCTGGATGGTTTAGATTCACAAATCTAACAAATTCACACATATTGAGCGTATTATATTCAGATATAAGTTACGTGCATAGAATTTCGTTTATTTTTCGACATTTTAATTTGAATTAAATCGTTATTTTGACATTTTAATTTTTTTGTACGGTAAATAAACGCACGCTGCCATTACAACCATATCGAGCAGATGGAGGAGCGAGAAATTGTGGGTATTTTAGAACCGTTTTTACAGATCACAACCAGTTGGTCCAGTTGTTCAATACCGTTTCAAACAAACTGCAAAACGACAACTATACGATCGTCATCGAAGCAGACAAAGTACCATCTGGGCAAAGTACCATCAGCACACGGGCCGATATAATGCACCGACCATTAATGAAGTTGGAATTGTTATTGTGGGCAACGCATTTAAACGTCGAGATATACGAATCAAACGCAGAGATAACACAGTACATACGATTGAAGACAGTCATCGCTCTTACGACGCTTTGCAATATCCATTGATATTTTGGGAAGGAGAAGATGGATATCATTTAAATATCAAACAAAGAAATCCAGCAACAGGTACAATTTACATTTCATTACCTAATATTTTATGTTTATGCAGTATTAATCAATTGAAGCTCTCGATAGAATGATGAAAGATCTAAATAACAACACCAGGCTTTTCGGTGGTGCTTTACTGCTGCTGTCTGGTGATTTTAGACAGACATTGCCGGTCATTCCACGCGCTACATATGCGGATGAAATTAACGCATGTATAAAACAATCATATCTATATGGCGAAATGTCAGTACATTACGTCTTAACACAAATATACGTGTTCAACTGCAAAACGATCCATTGGCACTATCATTCTCCGAGCAATTGCTCAACATTGGAAATGGAACAATACTATTGCATGGAGACACACAATGCATCAAATTGCCAAACAATTCCTGCAACATTGTATAAATACGAAAGATGCTTTGATTGAAAGCATATTTCCAGATTTACAAGCTAATTATATTAAACATGCGTGGCTTCGTGAACGAGCTATTTTAGCTGCAAAAAATATCGATGTTGACGCTATTAACTTCAAAATACAACAGTCATTGCCCGGCAATGAGATATTGTTCAAATCGATCGACACTGTTACCGATCCTGACGAAGCAGTCAACTATCCTGTTGAATTTTTGAATTCGCTGGATTTACCAGGAATGCCACCACATAACTTGCGATTAAAAATTGGCTCACCTATCATTTTGCTTCGGAATTTAAATGCACCTAAGCTATGCAACGGTACAAGATTAGTCATAAAAAAAATTATGGGCAATGTTCTTGAAGCTACAATTTTGAACGGCAAATTTAAAGGTGAAGTTGTTCTCCTGCCACGAATCCCAATGATCACTTCAGACTCACCCATTCCATTCAGACGTCTGCAATTTCCAATTCGCTTGGCATTTGCCATGACTATTAATAAGTCAAACAATGTCGATTTGTGGGTTGGATCTAGAAAATCCGGTCTTTTCACATGGCCAATTATATGTGGCGTGTTCTCGCGTTGGAAAACCGTCAAGTTTATTCATTTATACTCCTCAGGAATTGACTAAAAATATTGTTCATCAACAATTTTTTGTACCTGTAATTTGAACCTGTCAAAATGCGCATGTTCTGATACAGCCGATGTGAATATTTGCAAATATGTGAATAAAGGCAGTGATATGGCTGTTTTTGGAGTAGCTGGTGACAAAAGCAATGATGAAATCGCCCAATATCAAATGGGGCGCGACATTAGCACTAATGAAGCTCTTTGGAGAATTTATTCATTTCCAATTCATGAGCGATATCCTGCTGTTGTTCAATTGGCTTTTCATCTTGAAAATGGCCAGCGTGTGTATTTTACCGATGCAAATTTACAGCAGAGAGGAGCACAACCACCAGCAATAACATTAACTGCATTCTTTCAATTGTGTGGAAACGATGAATTTGCCTGAACGTTGCTGTATTCAGATGTAACGCATTTTTTTGACTTCAAAGAAATGGCAACGCGACGTAAACAAGGAACACCTGTTGATGGCCATCCGGGTGTTTTTTTTGCAGATAGTATGGGAAGATTATACACAGTTCATCCAAACAATGCAGAATGTTATTATTTGCGGTTGTTCTTAGTAAATGTTGTTGGACCACGTTCATTTCAACATTTGCGAAGAGTAAATGGTCATTTATGTGTGACGTATCGTGAAGCATGTGAGAAATTAGGTTTACTTGAAAATGATGCGCTTTGGGATTTAACGCTTCATGATGCATCGATTGCTTCTTCTCCACATCAAATACAAATGTTTTCCATCAAATCCACTTGAATTGTGGAATAAATAAAAAGATTTTATGGCAGAAGACTATTTGATTGGAATGCGTCATTACACGTTAAATTATAGGAACATTTTTTTTTTATTTTTTTTATTGTTTTAAATATTACAACTGATTACATATATCATCTAGTAATTTCTCTGTCTTTCTTATGTTCAATTTGCAGAGATATAACCCATTAGTTAGTCTCTAAAAATTTGGCTACCCTATTGTAGTCTTCCCAATGCCAGCGGTTTTTTTCTTTGGAGCGTTCGTACTCCATTTGTGTTACTCAGCATACCACGTAACTCAACATTTTCATGTTGACCAAGCCGTTGTATGTGTTTCTTTGCATGAATTGTTATTTCTTCGCTGACGTTTTCCATCTGGAGGTCCCTATGTGGGTTATCGTTTCTTATGTACCAAGGAGCGTTCACTATTCCACGTAACACTTTATTTTGAAAAGCTTGTATTATTTTAATATTGGTTTTCTTAGTACAGCCCCAAAGCTGAATACCATAAGTCTATATAGGTTTTAAAACTTGTTGGTATAGTAGCAACTTATTAGGTATTGACAGCTCTGAATAGCTTCCAATTAGCCAATACATATTTCTATATTTAATGTGTAGTTCCTTCTTTTTCTTTTTAATGTGCTCTTTCCATTTTAACTTAACTAAAATTGCTGTATCGTCCGCAAATGTTGCTATTGTTGTGCCGCTTGTGTTTGGTAAATCACTTGTGTAAAGCAAATACAACACTGGCCCTACCACGCTACCTTGGGGAACCCCTGCAGATACCCTCTTTAGCTCGGAAAATTGTTCTTCACATCTAACGCGAAAATATCTGTTATCAATGTAAGATTTCAATATCTGAAAGTATTCTTTTGGCAAATCTCGATGCAGTTTATATTCCAAGATGCCATCTTTATCGAAGGCCTGTGCTACATCCAGAAATATTGTTGAGCATATTTTCTTATTTTCAAGTGCATCTTCAATAATACTTGTAATCCTGTGAATTTGCTCTATGGTAGAGTGGTTTTCTCTAAATCCGAACTGATGTGGTGGTATTAGCTTTCTTTCAAGTATTATAGGTTTCATCCCTTTGTATAACAGTTTCTCAAAAATTTTCGTAAGTACTGGAAGCAGAGAAATTGGCCTATATGACTTTTTATTATTAGATGGTTTGTTCGGCTTTGGTATCATAATTATTTCTGCTACTTTCCATTGCAGAGGTACATATTTCAGTAGAAATGAATCGTTGATTATAAGAAGAAGTTTTCGCACCCCTTTCTCAGGAAGTGCCTTCACTATTTCACCTGTACATAATTAAATCATAGCCCGGAGATTTTTTCGTATTTATGTTATGGCTAATTTCATTTTTCAACTCTCGTAGAGTTACAGGTGGTATTTTCCTACAATCCTCCTTGTGCACTGGTATTATATTTTCATCCGCTGATTGTCTAGCATATGGTTGGAACGTTTCTTCAAGATGAGATGCGAACAGTGCTGCTTTCTGTTTGGCACTTGTTACCCAATTTCCCTCATCATTTTTTATTGGCGGTATTTGATAATTTGGTCTTTTTAATGCTTTTGTAGCTTTCCATAGAGAATACTCTGTTTCTTTAGTGTCTGTAAGACTACGAAGATAACGGGTGACCGATTCATTTTTTAGTTCTCTAATTCTTTGCTTAAGCTTATTGCAGAGGTAATTAAAAATTCTTTTGCTTTGTGGTGCTCGGTTTCTCTGCCATGTTTTCCTTGCTTTCCGTTTTTCATTAACTAAGTCCCCTTATCTCGACTGGATAAATGAAATTATTACGCTCCTTGTTTTGGATTACAGGGGTGCTATCCCATGCTGCATGTTGTATATTATTGATTAATAGTTCCACTTCATTTTCTAATTAAACCGGATCCTTGATTGGTACAAGAAGATCGGTGTTATCTTCAACCAATTTCCTAAATAATTCCCAATTGGTTTTGTTATTTGTAAGTCTAGGTGGATTTTCCTTATTAACAATCGTGGAACTAACAGTCATAATGACGGGCGAGTGGTCCGATGAGAGACTTTCACTATTTTCTAGAAAAATGTGATTTTCGGATATACCTCTTGTAATGTAGAAATCAATTAGATCCGGAGTTTTGCTTGTGTCAGTAGGCCAGTACGTTGGTTTTCCTCCTGAATGAAATTCACAATTGTAAGCTCGACCAGCGGCGTATAGTTCTCTACCCTTTGGAGTTGTTAATCTTGACCCACAGAAAGTACTTTTTGCATTGAAATCACCTCCAATGATAAAATTAAATCCTAGCTGGTTCAATAACTTTTTATAATCCTCTTTATTTATTTATCAATTTTTTCAGTATTTAAAAAGATCTCTAACTCTGGAATATGTTGGATTATTCCATTTGCATTGCAGATAACAATCTTAATGTTTTATTTATATTAGTTTAGTATATTATTATTAGTTTAGTATAATATGGATGTTATTTCATCCACTGTTTCTCGGCTATCTAGTCGCCTGTTCAAAGCATCTATGGATCTCTCTTGTCTTATAAGCCGTGTATTTAGCGCTTCGATGCTTTTAAATATTTTTTCAAGCATAGATGTATCTTTCTGGTCTTTGAAATTTACTGATTTGTGTGGGGTCGTACTTTGTAACCCGGATGCCACCACTGGTGAAAACGACTTGCGATCAGTTACTTTACTCGATATAGATGTGGTAAAGTTTCCTAGGTTGGTGTTTACGCTATTGGCTATCGGTGTTTTATATATGATGGACCTTGCCGTTATTTGTCTCTAATTTTTTGTAGTTCTTTAGCTACTATGCACCCTCTGTAGTTTGAAGGATTTTGCTCTTTGCAGTTCACACATGTTGGAGGGGAATTTCTATTTAGTGGACATGCCTGAGCAGCATGCCTTCCAAGGCACTTTACACATCTTGGCTCTCTATTGCAGTATTTTTGCGTATGGTTAAAACCTTGGCACTTCTTGCATTGCACTATAAGCCCAGTGGATTTCCGTAGTGCTTCTATTTTAACCCTCATATTTAAAATAGCTCTTATATTAAAGATGGCTTCTATCTTTTCTTTGTTATTGAAAGTTAACATAAATCACGGGAGACCTCTTTTAGTAACTTTAAATTCGGACCCTTGTTTAACCTTCTCTCTTTTTATTATATTTGCTGCATTTTCAATTTGCAGTCCTTGTCGTTGGAGATCTTCCATAATGTTTTTTATTGCACAGGTTGGATGGAGGCCCCTTGCCATAACCTTTATTGAGCGGTTGCTTTTATTTTCATATGTATACCATTCGATTTTCTCTAAATTAAGCTTTGTTGATAATGCTCTATAAGTATCGGAGTCCGGTGTGTAGATTTTCCATACATTGTTGTTTAAGGATATTACTCTGTATTCCTTATGTGTAATGGATTTCAAAATATTTTGTACAGCTCCATATTCGGTTATACCAATAATATTAATTGGTGGTGGTTTTTCTTCTTTCGGTGGTTTAATTTCACTTTTATCTCGTTGATCCTCATGGGGCGTTACCTTTGCCTCCTTCCTATTAGTAGATTCTGTCTGCGAGCTACTAGCTACTTCCGGAGAGTATTCTGCTTTCCTTTTCTTGCTTGGACGTTTTTTCCGTTTGACAATCCATTCTCTCTCTTTTGTTAACTCTTCCTCATCAGTATAGAACTCTGTAGTCTCGTTACTAATTTGAGGTTCATCATTGACTTTGGTTAAAAAACCTTTTCTCAATTCTTCATTTTCTTTCGTCAGCACCATAATTTTGCTACTAAGCTGATGCGTCATCTTTTCAATTTCAGTGATTTTTGCGTGAAGATTCGCATTTTCTCTTTGTAACTGAGAGTAACCAGTTGATGATGGCATCAGGCTTGAAAGCCCTTCTTGTGATAACAAGTCTAAGTTAAAATTTCCGCTGGCACCACTTCTGGCATTAGAAGCATCGGCTTGATCAACTAACGAGTTAATACTTTTTTCTTTTGTAGGGGATCTTCTTATATTTGGTCTTCTTTGGAACGGATTTGATGTTCCATGGTTATTGTCCTCTTCAGAATCCATTCTGCATAAAGCGTGGATTTACCAATATTGATATTGGTGTACCACCTTAATTTAAATGGACACTAAACTCATCGAGCCAATAATTTTGGCCGGGAGTGTATATAAAATAATTAAAAAAGAAACTACTAACACTGCACTTTTTGACTATTTTATTTTAATTTTATCGCTTACTTTATCGATTTCACGTCCAAACCCCGCAACGATTGAAATCGAACTGTGATAGGAATATTGTATAATTTATTTAAATCCTTTTAATTAATTTAAATTTTTGTTTGTTTGCTTCCTTTTTATTTTAAAAAAAAAGATTTTATTTTTAATCATTTTTTATTGAGCAACAATCAAGCATCGAAATCATTTTTTCATCTCCTCTTAACACCGACTGTCCATCATCCAAAAAAAATTCTCTTGTTTCGGTCTCTAAATCATACGTCATCACCGTTAATACATACTTCAATTTACCTCATACTCGGGTAATACCGTAATTACAAGTTTAAAAAAAAAATTATAAAATTATGTACAATTACATTTTATACAGTAAGACCCTACTATTACAATTCATAAAAAAAATATCAACATTTTTCAAAAAATATCAAAAATTCAAATAAATTTGCATACCTCACGATTCTTAAATTTGGTATTGTATAAAAAAAAATAATGGAACGAACCGCAGGAGTTTCGTAACACAACTTCAAAAAGTACGGTGACTGGTACACGATTGTATAATGTTATAATTATCTGTAATAACACATTTCATAAATAATCTGGATCGAATTGATTACAAATTACATCTGAATATTACAAACATCTGACATAAATACAAATCTATTTTACTGCTTTGATGATATCATATAGTTTTGGTCTCATCAAATTAAATCCTATACCTGTGACAACACCTTTATAAGCAAAAAGTAATACAAGTGGTGTAACATCAAGCCCTCGAATTATGAATTCTGGTGAAATTTGATATTGATCGATCATCAAAATTCATTAGTCATTTGGAAACGTTAGGAACATTAGGAAACATTAGGAAACTATGAGGAAACATCCAAACCTTCCAATTTCTTATCGTTGATACACATTTAGATTACTCAGTTTTTAATGTGAGCGAATGGTTTCTCGTATGAAAGGATTTTTATGGGCTCAGTAATCAGCTACAATTGTCTAAACTTGCCACACTTGAAATAGCCAATAGAAGCATTGATTTTAATATCGATTTTAGCCCCAAAACAAGTTACTATCATATAGGAATTTTCACATGTACCACTACCTGACTCAAACGATAAAATCCTTATTCCTTATAATAAAATCCTTATATGCCATCTGCATATGCAAGTACCACTAGGGCTGCCGATATAAGATGTTGCGTTGAGGTGTTTGTACTTCAACATCAGATTAAAGAGAATCGGGGATAGAGCATCCACTTGCAATGAAAATACTTGATCAGAGATCGATTCGAACAAAATTCTCCTTGCTAGCCATCAACTAAGCCCTTCGCTAAAGGGTGATACTATCCAATATAATGTGGGACAGTTACTTGCATACTATATGCGCAAAGGAAAGGTATACCGCGATAATTATGTCCCCTCACCCAATATCCAGAACTAGTTAATTCAGTGCACTCTAGGATAGCGGTTTCGTTTTAATCCTTGCATGGCTGTAATGAATTCCTCATGGGATGTATCCCTAATGCAAGTTTCCGCAGTCTGTGTTTGAGGTGACTCGCACTACAGTATTTCACGCAACATGAACAACAAAGCAGGTCGGTAAAATGTCCATTCTTTGCTTCGAGTATGGTGCAATCCTGTAATTCCTTTAAAGAAATTGCGCGAACATTGAACATTTTCCGTATACTTGAACGTGATCTGGTGTTCCTAGGGCGGTATCAATTATTTATTTTGCTGACATTATTAATAGTTCTCTCGGATGGGATTTTTGCGGATGGGGGTTGCCAGCTAAGATAATTTAGTCGCCTCGATAAGAAAAGGATACTGTGGTGGCATTCTTAGAAAATATGTTGCAACTTAGCAGAGCCCTTTACATCAACATATATAACCAGCCTCAAATACTTTAGGCGGAGTATGTTTTATTACAGTCAAATCTTTCAAACCGAAACCAAACATGTTGCTGTTTTCCAGGCATCATTGGAGTTGGCATGTGTAAAGTTGTATCTGCCCGAAATGAATAGCTATACTTAGTACTACTCTTAGTCACTGTTCAGCTTTTGGATTACTTTTCTGCGATATTTTCATTATTCAATCCCAACAGAGGCGGGATGCAAAAGGGATTTTTCATCTCCCGATTACGATCGGTGATTAAATTGAAAACATCTATAACCCTCTGTTGGAATGTAGAACTCATGGGCCGACTTATCTTTCATGTCACTGTACAGGGTGACATGGAGCCATGCAAAGCGCAGATGGTATACTGTACTTGTGTGAATGGGATGAATGAATGGATTGAATGAATGTTGTGTGAATGTAAGGTAAGGCTATGGACCAAAAGAGTGTCTATGCCAAGTCCTTTTAGTCAAAAAAAAAATACCTGAAGCTAAACAGAACTGAAAACTGGGCAAGTAAGCTAGTAAGGACCATCATCCTCCTCATGCAGCCCTCGCATATAACATCATGAACTAAGCCCATACGATATAGATTATCTTTGAAACGATCATGTCCTGTAAGAACGCTACCAAAACTATTAACTGGTACTTTTTAAAGATAAAGCATATACTTCGTTAACCTCAAATAAGGCTGCCTAATGAACTATACTTCGCCTTACGGCGGCTAGAAGTCTCAAGCCTCTGAAACCTTAGGTCTTTCAGTGCGTAGTCTTTTATAGTTTTCCTCCCGTAGTTGAAAGATAAAGGAGCGGCTGGTTCAGGATCATTTAAAGTTAATTAAGAACCGGGTTGACTAAAAAATCCACGACCTCATTCCCAACGATGTGACAATGAAGGGGTACCCACATGACCAGGGATGGGCGTTTACTCGTCATCTATTATTTTCTACATTAAATAGCGTCAACAACGTAGGCAACATCGATAATGTAGACAATTCCTAGAGTGCGGTTTTGCCAATTCGTTCTAAACTAAAGGGTGGCAGATTGTCCGTCAATGCATTTAAATCTCTTTTCAAAAAGAGCGGGATTTAACAACGAAATATATCGTTATATAGAGTGGGCTTCTCTTTATAATGGTGGAACATTATCGAACAGTTCGCAGAAAAATTGGAAAAAACGAATTCGAGTTCAGGAAGGCTATAAGTGCCACCGAGTTATTAAAAAACCAAATCGTTGCGATAACCAACACATTTCACACAAAACGCTGATTTTCGTAATAAAGCTGAACAATTTGTAGACGCTATGTCGGGCTCGGTCTTTCCATGATGAAATGGCAAACAATACTGAATAAATAAAAACACGATGACAGTTTGAAAGTATTCATGCCTCATGTCACATTTGTCAAAAAGAAACAAATGAAAAAATCACCTCTGGATGAATTTTCTCTCTCTCTGGCCTATACATCCCATGAAGGGATTTTGCCTCCAGTTACGACATCCTAATATACGCAGATCTTGTTGGATGTCATCGTACCAACGCAGTCGGGGTCTTCCTCTATGTCGTACCCCAGCTGGATGTTGTTGGTGGAACACTCTTTTAATCATTCGGTTGGAAGGGGACCTCGAGACGTGGCCAAGCCATCTGATTCGGTTGGATTTGATGTATCCAATAACATCGCATCCTCCGAGAAGCTGCCTAATTTCGTGGTTCATACGAATTCGATACTGGTCCTCTGCAACTTTCACTGGCCCATAAATTGTTCGCATGACCTTCCTCTCAAACGTAGAAATAATTCTACAATCGGTGGTGGCCAGGGTCCAGCTATCGCTTCCATATGTAAGCACCGGTCTTATTAGTGCTTTATACAGTAAAAGTTTGCATGACCGCGATAGGTGTTTGGATCGTAATAATTTCGACTGTGCGTGGAAGACTCTATTGCCGGCAGCAATTTGAGATTTTATATCTGCCTGAATATCATTCGTAGATGTTATTGTTGACCCGAGATATGTGAAGTCTTGTACGCCATCGTAGTTGTGTTCACCGGATTCGAAATCGGCATTGGGAATGCTCCGGGATGTTGGTAAATATTTTGTTTTGTTGCTGTTAATGCATAATCCAAGTCGCCGTGCATTGCGGTCCAGCGGTACGAGATTGTCATTGATGTCTTGAGTTCTTCGTCCAAGAAGGACGATATCACCTGCATAGCCAAGAATTTGGCTAGATTGGTTAAAAATGGGTTTTGAGTCTTAATTCCGCTTTTCCTGATCACGTACACGAGCGCCAGATTGAAAAGTGTCGGCGCGAGTGCATCGCCCTGTCGCACGCCAGATGTTATTTCAAAGGGGTCAGAGACCGCGCCTTCAATTGCTACTCTGCAGCTAGATCCAGATGTTGAAAGCTTGCACAAAGAAACTAGTTTCTCCGGGATGCCGAGACGTATGAGCGCGGACCAAAGGTTCTCGCGATTTATGCTATCATACGCCTGCTGGAAATCGATGTAGAGCTGATGTATATTAATATTGTACTCCCAACTTTTTTCCAGAATCATCCTTAAAGTAAAACATTGATCGCGGTTAGGGCGAAGACCACACTGGTAATCGCCAATAATATGAGTCTGGCAAGCACAACATTCGCAAATACTTTCTACGCAGTATTTAACAGAGCTATGCCGCGATAATTTTCACATTTAAGACGGTCGCCTTTTTTATGTAAAGGGCAGATGAGTGCTGTCTTCCATTCATCGGGTAGAACCTCTTGGTCCCAGATAACGAGAATGAGGTCATAGAGCTTTGATGCCAGTGTTGCTCCTCCGAGTTTTATAGTTCTGCGGGTATTCCTTCGAGACCTGGCGCTTTTCCAATCTTGAGTCTAGTGATGGCGGCGTCCACTTCCTCTGCTGTGGGGTACGGGATAAAGTCCTCCTTGCCTGGTGGAGCAATAGCTCGAATTGGGATCACTTCATCAGTCCTGTTTAGCAGATTTTGAAAGTGAGTTTGCCAAACCGCTAAAACATCAAGTTGGCTTGTTCTCAACTCACCATCCCTGTTTCTGATGGCGGTCGATCTAGGATGGAAATCTTTGGTAAGGTTCCTGGTATTAGCAAAGGTGTCTCTGAGGTTTCCGTTTGCCGCATGGAAGCCTTCGATAAAGTGTCTCATCTGCGCGCGTTTCTTTTGCCGGAGAAGTTTGGTCTAGTGCTTCTGGTGTTCCGAGTTAACCATTTTTCACGCAGTTGCCGTTTATTTTTGACGCTCTGACGGCAGTGGTTGTCAAACCACTCATTGCGAGATTTCGGTGGTTTCCTTCCGATGATCGATTGTGCTGCGGATGTAAGGGCCGACTGTACAGTTAGCCTCTGCTTTTGAATATCGAATGGATCTTCCGGGTGGGTGTTATGCCCTTCAAGGTAATCTGTGCCGGCCGTTTGGTAATTCTCTAAAGAATCGGGTTGTTTTAACGCATCGAGATTCCAGCGCACCGTCTTCTTTACCTGTCTATTGAATGTGGATGAAAGTTTGCACTTATACTTAAAGATGACAAGCATATGATCGCTGTCTATATCGGCACCTCTATACGATCGTACGTCAGTGATACTAGAGGAATGTCTCTTTGAGATCATAACGTGATCAATCTGGTTTTCTGTTCTTCCATCATTTGATCTCCACGTTGCCTTGTGGATTTGTGAGGGAAGAATGTGCTTGAGACAACTAGGTCATACATCAATGCCATTTCGACGGTGCGAAGCCCATTATTGTTACTGGATTGATGCAAGCTGTTTGGTCCGATATGAAAGTTTATTTCTGCAGTCCTACCAATTTGAGCATTAAACCTAAAGTTTATTTCTGCAGTCCTACCAATTTGAGCATTAAATTCGCCAACGATGATTTTAATATCGTGGCGTGGGATGCTGTTGATGACATCTTCAAGTTCGATAAATAATAGATCTTTGATATCATGCGACTTGTCTTCAGTAGGCGCATGAATGTTGACGATCGATATATTAAATTTTTGCGTGCGGAGTCTTATTGTGCATATCCGCTTGTTGATTGGGCGGAAGTCGATGACGTATTGATTCATTTGGCGACGAACGAGAAATCCGACGCCGAATTCTCCTCCATTCGGATGGCCACAATAGCAGAAAGTGTAACCATTGCTGGTATCGTGAATGCCACTTCCTGACCATCTCAGCTCTTGTAATGCTAATACGTCTAATATGTAGGCTTCGGCTTGACTTGATAGATTTTGTAGATCTCCAGGTCTCAGTAGGCTTAATACGTTCCATGTTCCCAATTTAATAGCGGACTCCGTGTACAATATTTCCGAGGTCGTTGTTGTGATAGATCCGAAGTAATAATCCGAGGTCTAGGTGTAGGGTTCATAATATGATATTGTTTTACGAGAGTGGGTAGTTAGCCCGCTGCCCAACCGGTTTACGTGTGTGGATCACGTACTGGTGATGATAATCCATCTTAAGGTGTCCAGTCCAACCTTTGTACACGTTTCTATAGCGAGCCGCTTGATTCAAGGCAGACGCCCGCTTCAGCCGCCCCTAACATGGAGAACAGACGCTGGTTGAAGCCGCTCCTAACATGGAGAACAGACGCTTCGGGGTTTGCCAAGGGTATTTGCTCCACATGGCGGGACTAGGGTTTTACCGCGCCCGTACTCGCGTTGGTTATACTTTTAGCGTTATCCAGGATGCAGCGCGAGGAGCTGGTATAACCGTCGCAACCCCCCTCTAGATGAATGTTTTTACAAAATACCAATGCCAAGTAATCTACGTTATATTTTACGTGTCGATAACCGCGTAGATTACATGGCGTAATCTACCTTGCCCATCTCTGCACATGACCGTAACTTTATTGTTAGGAGAAAGAGGGTTCATGAAATGGTTGCATTCCTTGACAAGTTTGGAGACAGTTAAGAGTTACGTACCTACAACTTTCCTATCTGTACACAGAAATATAATTTTATTTTTAACAGCAAAGTTCAAAGCCTCAATAACACTACGAACAGCAGTGCAATGGGAACTGAGACTACCAAAAAGTCTCAGATAAGACCAAGAACAGTAGATTTGAAAACCTGCACTGAGGCAAGAAATCTAAGCCACTGCGAATAAATTGGAGAAGTGGAATTCGGGCACGAAAATATCGGTATTATAATATACTGACCAGAGATTTATAAATTAACGACAACATCCTATGGGGTTTAAACTCCAGAATTTACAAAAAGCTCTTCTGCATTGCCAAAATATGACCGTCGCTTTTTGAAGTTTGTAGTCCAAGTGATTCTTCCAGGAAAGTCTACTATCCAAGACAAAATTGACGTCTTTGACATGGTCACATTTAGAGATCGTTCTCCCAAGAAGAGTGGGAGCAGATAGGTTAAAAGTATTCCTAGTTAAGGTAAGGTGTGTTAAGGCTCTACTTTACTCAATTTGCGAAAACATGTGTATCTTACAAATCGTTTTATGGCCACATAAACTTAGGCATTGGCTTAGTTTTTTTTATAGCAAAGTTAAATATATTTGCAAGCGAGTAACACACGCCTTTTTTTAAATTCGCTATAGTATTCTCGTAATTGCGTCTCAAAGTTGATGAATTTTTGACAAAAACCATTCACTCACAAACCAAATTTATCAATATTTTTCCACTAATTTGTAAAAGTTTTATATATGGTTACGTTCAGGAAGATATTATCTAGCGATTAACACACGTTTTTATAAAAATTCGTTCTAATAAGCGAGAAAATTGAAAATTTAATTGATAACTATGTTATATCGAAAAGCTGACAAATCAATTTATTGAAAAAAATGTATCTTCGATGTAAAAAAGGTTTAGGAATCAACTAAATATCGTGTATTTTTTAGTTCATCCCTTTTTAATTAGATGTCATAAGTGGTAATAAAACAATTTTTTCATGGAATATTTTGTAATTTTCTATAGCGGAGATTTACACTATTTCAAATTTTATTTTAGACGCATTTTTGGCATTTAAATATCGACATCAATTTTGATTTTTGTTCTAGGTAAAGTAGAGCCTTAAGTGGGACAATAAGATGTTTGCATGAAACTGTCAAAATAAGATCATCTCACAGCAGAGGTGAGGCACACCACCCTGAGGACAGCAAAACTAATTGAAAATAAGAATGATTTTAAAGAATTGCAATTGAACGCTGCAAGAAAGTTAACGTGACACTGTGACAGAGTTGTAAAACTGCGTTAATAATATTTTGACTTGGTAGGACGAAGTATCTTCAAATGACCAACGAGATAAACTATAGTTATTTCAAATGTACTGTGAATCTCTGACTTTTTTTATATATCCATTCTATAATTAAAAATAAGCAAAATTTTAAATTGGTTGGTTTTTAAAATATTTATCGAAAACTTCATTAAAAACATGATTCAAACAAAAACTAATTCGATCCACATTGTTCATCAAAAAATAAAATCCCAAAAATGTATATTTACCTACCATGGGTCTGAAAATCAATTTATTTTCCTCGGAAATCAAACATAAAACGAAAATTTAATTAATTCACTGACCTTTCCAGTAAAATCACCCATTGGATGAAAGAATGTTTCATACTTCAGAAGGAACAAAAAAATCAAAAGATTCTAAGCACAATTCAATAACCTTTTCTTCTTCATCTTGGTCGCCTTTTCGTTTGAAAATCGAAACGAAGCAAAAACCCTTAAATAATTTCATTTCCGCAAAAAAGCAAAAAAAACCTGAGAAAAAACAAAACCTGAGTGTTACCCTTTTATATCGTATTTTGTTTGGTATACACATATATACCGTACTGTGTGTGTGTGTTTAAATTCTTGTTGCCTTCGAACTCGAACTAAACAGAGGAAAAACCAAAAACCAACAAAAAGAAAAACAAAAAAAAAAGTTTAATGAAGTTTTTATTTTAATAATCAAGCAATAAATTTAATTCATGCTAAATAATTATTTCATTACAATAAAAACAAAAACAAAATAATTGCAAAAAAAAATCCCGCAAAATTTAATTTTAATAAATTTCGAGTACCCGAACGAAACGAGCATCAGATTTTTACTTGTTTGCTTGTATTGAAATAGAAAATTGAAGAAAATTAAGTTCATTTATATATATGTACATAGGCAGGCACCAACCATTTCGTTGGTATACTACGGGTGCCGGGTACATATACCCTTTTTTATGATTATTGGTTATTTCTTTAATTTCGTTCGCCCTCGCTATATACACACACCGCAGCATCCTGTAAATTTCCTCCGCATATTTTAATCCCTATCCCTATATAGTACATATACATACATACAAACATACATATATACACTCCTATATTGTTCTGTTCATTATTATTTATTTTATTTTCAATTTCTTCGGTTATTTTTTGTATTTAAGAACGATTTCCACCACAATCAGTTATTTAATTATCTTTCGCCATTCAAGGAAATTTCTGTATATACACCGAACGCCTTTTTTATTTTATTCCATATTTTTCAAATGTTTTTTTTGTATTGTTTGCCGTTGTTGTTGTGTGTATATTGTTTTTTGGTATTTCGTTTCTATAACCAGGACATTCCAAGGATCAAATAAAATGTATTATTAGAACAAAAAGAATGGACGTATTAAGGCAGCAGCAACTCCGCAACAACACAACACAATAAACCGATTTTTTGTTGTTAGTCTTTATGGGTCTTAGGAGAGTATTAGGATACTTGAGATTTCTCTAAGTCTGAAAATAATTACAATAGCCTTTAGAATTGTGTTTTGTTTTAACCTTGATTAATTTACGTGCTTGATAATGAAGAATGCCTGCGTTTTCGTCTTTTCTTTTATCTTATATATATACATCTTATAGAGAGAAAGATAATCAAGTGTTGTTTTTGTTCGGAATATTCATTTTCTTCAGTTTTTCTTTTGAGTATTTTTTTGGGTTTGCCTCGCGTGCCTTCGATTAATTTTTTAGTTCGTCTTTGTTAAATTACATTCTTCAGTTTTTCTGTTTTAACCTTCGCTGTCTTATATATACGAGTATATGTACGCATATATATAAATATGAAAGAAACCAAATAAAACCGCTTTCCATTGATGAATATAGAGCTTTGCTTAATCACTTTGATAAAATTGGTAAGACCTTTTATACGTACCAACTAAAAAGTCAAAAAGGCATGGTGGTTATAATTAAAGGAATTGAAAGTTTAGTGGACACCACGCCAAACCCTTGCACGTCAAATTAATTTCGAATATTATATATATAGATAAGGTACCTCAGTCAATGTTCCGTCTCGAATTAGAACCCGACCATGAAATAGCTAAAGGACGGCTAAATCTGATATATAATTTAAGTTATCTATTGCATTGAAGAACCAGAAAAGGGCCGCGCAAGTACTGTGTGTTAAGTGACATGAATACGGCCACACCAAAGCCTATTGCACACTAAACGATGCTTGCGTTATTTGTGGTGAATTTTATACCTCCAAACAATGCAATAAAATTAAAATCCTTGAGTTTTATATGAAAGTATTCTTAATGACGCTACAAAAGTTCAAGCAAATGTAGAACGAAATATTTCAACAGCATTAGGTAAACTCACTGATATATGTAATGCAAAGCTTCCAGATGATGATGAATCTAATGATGCAAAATATGACAACATTGAAGCAGATAGTCACCAAAACCAAAACTAACTGTTCTCAAGGTAACTAAATGGAATACAAACAGCCTATCACAACATGTACATAGATGTACAGGAATTTCTCATCGAGCACAATATTGACATAATGTTAATATCAGAAACTCACTTCACCAAATAATAATAAAAACAGTGTTTAATTACTGGCTCCTGACTGCGTCAACAATCTGGCTCCAACGGTTTCGATCCATGGGCTTGGTCTTCATACTGTGCTAGACAACCAGAAGAAGCCAAGTCATCCTCTACACCGTGGTTTTTAGAGATCGTTGCACAATTCGTTCCGGATCAGCACGCAGAACGTAATCGAGCCAGCGTACTCGCTGAGATCTTATTTCATGCACAATATCGGGGAACTTCATCAGATCTCTGATCTCGATATTGTACAGAGCTCGGTATGTGCCATCTATTTCGCGTTTTGGGCCGTAAATCAAACGCATGACTCGTCTCTCAAATGTAAGGAGCCATCTCTCGTACCCATCCCTGTAACCAGAGATCATGTATTTCGTTTTTGACTCATTGATCTGGAGTCCAACAGAAGCTGAAAACTTTACAAGCGGATCAAGTATTTCCTTCACTCCGTTGCTATTCAGTCCAATCACGCATATGTCATCTGCATATGCAAGCACCTGATTGAACTGGCGATATAAGATGTTGTGCTGAGGTGTTTCAGTTTTACGAAAGATGTACTCCAACATGAGATTAAAGAGTATCGGAGACAGATCATCTCACTGCCGAACACCCGAGCTAACTGCAAAAATTCTAGATATCCTGTTCTCAACTATAACACAGCATTGAAACTACGTCACTGTCATTCTACACAATCGTACCATTTTTGTTGGCATACCGAGATATTCCAGCGCAGACCATAGACTCTCTCGATTGATCGAGTCATAGGTCTGCCGGAAATCCAGGAACACCTGATGCACGTGGATGGAAGTTTCCTAATATTTAGATAGAATCATCCGCAGCGAAAAGACCTGATCAGTGACTGATCGATTCGGACGAAATTCTGCTTGATAGTCACCAACCAGGCCCTCCGCTAGAGGGGTGATTCTATCCAATAAAATGTAGGATAATAATTCTCACATTCGATAATTCTCACATTTCAATCGGTCTCCCTTCTTGAAGATGGGGCATATCGCGGCCACTTTCCATTCGTCAGGCATTTTTTCGGTTCCCCATACTAATCGAATAAGGTCGAAAAGACAGTTACACAAAGTATCCCCTCCGAATATCAAGAGCTCCGAATTAATGCAGTCCACTCCAGATGAGCGGTTTCGTTTTAGTCTCTGCATGGCCTTGGTGAATTCGTCATGGGAAGGCTCCTCAGTGCAAATCTCCACAGTCTGTATTTGAGGTAACTCAACTACAGTCTGTGACGCATGATGGACACCAAGCAGGTCGGTAAAGTGTCTATTCCATGTGTCGAGTACTGCGTCGATGGTGACACGAGGTTTCCATCCCGGTTCCGAATGGCAGTTGACGCAGGCTTGAAAGTATGGTGCAATCCAGTAATTCCTTTAAAGAAATTACATGGACTGCGCTCATTACTGAGTTGTTGTACTTTCAGAACCTCGGCCTTCCACCATTCTCGCTTTTTCCGTCTACAAATCCGCTTAGCTGCCCTCCTAATAAGGGTACGTTGTTGCACTTCACTATATGTGCTATATTTTGTTGCTCAACTGCAAGACGACACTCGTCATCAAACCAATCATTCTTGGGTCTGACTTTCACTATACCTAAAGTCTGTTGAGCAGCACTGACAACCGTTTTCAGTGCCTCCCATACAGAGTTTACACAGTCAGACTGGTAATTAGCTCCCTCAATGTTGTCGCTGACAAGATCCTGATATCGTTTCTTTTGATCTTCATTTATCAGACCTTCACAGTCGAAACGTTGCATGCGTTACGCTGTGTTCCCAGACTTGTACGAAAACTTCCACCGTAGCTTTGCAGCGACCAAATAATGATCGCTGCCTTCGTATTTGGTTGCTGACCGATAAGTTCTCACATCCTGCAAAACCCGAACTCGCCCTTTTGAAATTAACACTTGGTGAATTTGGCTGCGGGAAGTTTTGATAGGATGGATCCATCTTTCCAAATGTATCTGTTTGTGAGGGAAACATTTGCTTGCTACTCTAAGATCGTGAGCAATTGCAAAGTACATCATTCTCTCACCATTATCGGTCGCAATTTCGGGTCGGGAGTACGGAACTATGTTTTGTGGCCTGATTTCTGCCAGCTTTAGCATTAAAGTCCCCAATTACCATTCTAACATCGTGTTCTGGTATAGATCCCATCAGATCATGCAAGTGATTGTAAAATGAGTCTTTATCTTGGGCCTGGTTGACTTCTGTGGGTGCATGTACACAAATTATCGACAGGTTAGCTAGCTTCATGCGCAAGCGAAGCTTATACAATCGGTTATTGACTGCTTGGAAATCCAAAACAACGTTCTTCACTTGCGGCCCAAGAAGAAATCCAGCTCCAAAATTTCCGAGGTCATCTCCACTGTATAACAAAGTATAGCCCTGGGACACATTGTTTCCACTTTTAGGTCAGCGAGTTTCTGGAAGAGCACCAGCGATACTCCTTCATGCATGTAATTAGGCCCTCTAACGCTCCTGGTTTCTTAAGTGACTGCACGTTCCAAGTGCCGATCCTAAATCTCGTGTCCGGGTACTTGAGCAGGGGACCGGTGTTGTTTTGGCGGTATATCCATTTTTTGTTTTGTTGACTTTATAAACAATTGATTTTTTTACGGATGCGGGTCGTCAGTCCAACGATCCGACCATTTAATCGCCTCCTATACGACAAGCAAATGATACTGTGGTGGTATTCTTGGAAAACATGTTCGTGCAGTTTAGATTTACGAGACATGTGTGCCCCCCGACCATATGGGCCAACCAAAACTTCACCAAAACTTATGATACTAAGCATCCGGTTGGGAAAGCACATTGTGCGGCACTGGTGTATTGATTAAAAGAAGAATAAAACACTTTGAACCTACGAAATACCACAAAGATCATATCCAAGCAACGAGTATTTGCCTGACGACTGAATATCATCAGAATACTGCCCTCCAAAACAGTCAATAACAAAGCAGCAGTATACGGTATATTTTTGCCACCTGGTACAAAATTTTCTCGAAGGGGGCGAGTACAACGCAAAACATGGAGGAACGAAAACGCAAATTTCTGATTTGAATGACTTCTGCCGAGTAGTTCATCGGCAGATATATATCATCTCGTTCGAAATTTTGCTGAGAAGAGCTTTGGTTGTAACTAATTACTTTAGTGCCTATGAAACCATCGTAAGCAAATAACAAAAAAAACCGAATCTTATAAAACACAAGTCGTGGTTGGGAAATAATTTGGAACTCTTCTCATTATCTCTTTGTTGAATGACGCCTCACAGATAATAACTGGAAAGAGCGCGTTTTTAACACAAAATCTACGTTTAAAGACATTTTGTTGACATTGAAGAGGTTATATTTTATTCATGACCTGCCCTTAAATAAGATGCCTATTCAAAATAATTGAATTAAAATTCCATTTTTTGTTGTTGCCTAATATATAGAATACACTCGTATCTTTGTTTATCGTATAAATTTAGAAAATGTTATTCAATAACGAAGAATCCAATTTATTTATTTTTAACAAGAAAATTGATTTTAAAAACAAATTCTTATTTATAATTTATCCAATTTTTGTATTGTAAGCATGTATACATATTTATTATATATAATGGCTGAGCCATCTATCGGGCAGATCTTAACACTATATATAGCAAAATCGATTACCCGTCAATGTCATAAAAACTTAAATCGAGAAAAAAAATTGGTTTGTTTAAGAATAAAAGTTACGGAATGAAAGTGTTAAGCAAGTGGGTGGTAATGGTATTACATATCATATAAAGAATGTTAGAAAGAAAATTATGTATATTTTACATACATATACTCGTATATATAAATAAATACACAATTTTCTTTTGTTTTTCCTTTTTTACAAAACAATAATATCTTTGAATTATAATCAAGTGTAAAATTTGTAAAAAGATATCCGGAATGTGTCATGATAATATATTACTTTCTCTATACATACATATATTATATGTACATATGTACATGTATTCAATTCTGGGTAGAAAAGCTATATTGTGAATGTCAGGAAATTGTAAACAAAATATATAAACTTTTATTTATTTTGTTTTTGTGTAATGTGTATGTATTTTGGAAAATGATTAAATTAATTAATTTTTTTTTTTGTACGACATTTCCATTTTCGAGTATAGATTTGGGAATTTTGTGTTTTGTTGTAAAAACCAGATTTGTTTAATTTGTTAATTTTTAATTAAATATTCTTTAGAAATATGTATACGTTTGACTGGAACTATATAAAAGGGCAGCTAAGCGAATTGGTAAACGGAAATAGCGAGAATGGTGGAAGGCCGAGGTTCTGAAAATACAACAACTCATTACTGGATCAAGGAATTACTGGATTGCACTTTGTGTCAACATCGATGCAGTACTCGTCGCATGGAATGGGCAGTTTACTGACCAGTTTGGTGTTGTTCATGCGTCACAGACCGTAGCTGAGTCACTTTAAATACAGACTGCGGAAATTTGCATTGAGGATCCATCCCGCATGAAGAATTCACTAGGGCCATGCAGAGACTAAAACAAAGCCGCTCGGAGCCCTTAAACTCGAAGCTCTTGATATTCGGAGGGGATACTTTGTGGAACTGTCTTTTCGTCCTTATTCGATTAGTATGCCGAACCTTAGTCTAAGCTTTCCGATAATCTTTCAATTTTGTAATTTATAGGGAATTAGGGGGTTTAGGACAACCAAATTTGTTATGGCGTCTATATGATTTTTATATCATTCGCATTCTGTCTGTTGTGAGGTACAGTCAAATTGCTATTTTCTATTGTCTCATTAAAATTTAATTTTATTAATTTAAAACAACAACAAAACCAGAAGTTGTAATACTAAACAAGTTATTATCAATTGTGATCAATAAGCGAACTGAACTTTCTTCCAGCATTGAATGCAAATCCTGCAAAAAATTCTTTCATAGCAAGTGCGTAGGTTTGAATAATGACAATGAGCTGCAGTACTTATAAAATGAAGGTCATAGTAAATGGACTTGTGATCGCTGTTTAGCGTTTAGAAGGCAAACCACGTAGTGAGAAAGATAAAGTGAATTCTACCAGTCGTCCTCGTGATATCGTCACCGTTGAGACAATGTCTCAAGATCTGAACTTATATGGTGCTTAAGATAAAAAAATTCTTGATACAATTTATAATATGTTACAACAAACTATAGCGCGGTAATGAATAATCGGTTTGATATTTTAGATGAGTCAACGAAAGTAATAGCATCACTGGTACAAGAAAACGCTGTTCTTAAACATAAAATGAATTCGATTGAATTAAAACTCGACAAATTGGAGCAGAACTTGTTGTGTAACTCTGTTGAAATTATAAATTTACCCGTTTTGCAAAATGAAAAAATTTCTTCGTCTGTGCTAGAGTTATTAGAAAGTGGTTTACAATTAACTGTAAAGAAAAAACACTAAATTCTCAATTATGGACAAATTAAAAAATTTGAGGAAAATACCATCATCTGGAGTGGATCCTGCCAATAAAGGGGTAATATATGTAAATGAACGTTTAACGCCATTTAGAAGAAATTTGCTGTATGCTGCGAAGAAGTGCAAAATCGATTGTGGATATAAATACCTGTGGATGCGAAATTTTCAAATAATGATGAAAAAAACTGATGGCGGAGTGGTTCAACATATGAATTCATTGGAAGATCTTGATAAACTTTAATGTTTAAATTTTTTTATTTAGTTAACAATTTGTAATGTTTGATTTATTTTTAGATAAAGAAGAGCTTGTGAATTTGTATTTGGATAATCCTCAAAGTGATGAAAATATTGATATCAAAACTAATAAACTAATTTACAAGATCTAAAAAGACAGCCTTAAATAATTATTTTAAGTGAAATATTTATCGAAGATTCAGAACTTGGCGAATATAATATTGTAAATTATGAACTGTTTGCTTGTTGCAATACTACTAACCGAAAAGCTGGTGTTGCCGCATACATCATATTACTCAGTTCACTAGTTTGTGATATAAATGTTACAGATCATTGTGCAACAATTCTTTTAGTGAAGTACGATTTGAAATCTAGGGTAGAAGATAATAACAATGATGATCTTATTACTGAAATAGATTATGACTGTATAAATGATTTGCTTAGTAAAACATCATTTCAAATTTTGTATAACTTGTTAGACGTGAACAATGAGAGGTCTGTGACCCTCTACAAAAAGGCAATCGTCAGCCTGGGTGAAGTCTGGCCGGGGGCTAAACTAGAAGTGGTGAGGAGGGAAGAAATTCCCTGCAGGCCAAGGCTCGCGCTTGATCCCTGCCGAGCCAACTGATCCTAGGGAGATCCTGGAAATGTTGAAAATCAGCAATCCGGATTTGCCAACGGCCACCTGGAAGATTGCCAGGTTAGAAGAGATAAAGGCGACAGAGAATCCGTGGGTGCTTTGGCAAAATCTGGAGGCCTGGTCAGCTATGAATTTGGAGCGGTTATACGCTCAAAATCTATAAGCGCGATGAGGCTGACAGACCTGGGACATCTGCAGCAGGTGTGGAAGCAATTAGTGGTGTAGCGCCTGTTGTTGGTGACCCAGCTGTCCAAAGCTTCCCGGAAGACGCATAGGAGACACTTATTCCTGGACTCGTTGATATCGAGATCATTGGGACTACGCTGTGCGCTTCTAACAGACGAATCAACGTCAGAGGAATCTGACTCAACAGTGGTGGACGTAAGCAATATCTAATACTTAAGATCCTTTAGATCAACCTCCATCAATCTAAAGCCGCCTCGGCGGCCCTTCTGCTAAAAACGGAATCTGAGTCCATTGATGTGGTTCTGGTCCAGGAACCTTGGGTCACTGGTCACCGGATGCTGGGCCTCAGAACTTCAAAGATCTAAAAAGACAGCCTCAAATAATTATAAAATACTACATGCGAAGAATGAAGGTAAGATACGTTCCTGCATTCTCGCTAGACATAATCTGAATTACAGCAACGCTGATGTAGTGGTGTCTAGCATCGAGATGGAAGGGCAAAATCTCTGGTATGAGGAGGAAAATATACCACCAGGTAGGTTGGGCAGTGCAATAATGAAGGCTTAAAAACGAAAAGTAGGAGTCATCATGGGCAGTGATGCTAATGCGCATCACTCAATCTGGGGAAGTACAAATATCAACAGGCGAGGTGAGTTACACCTTGATTTTATTTTAAGTACTAACCTAAATATATGTAATATCGGACGCAAGCCAACCTTTATTACTAAAAATAGACAAGAAGTGCTGGACATCACATAATTGTCTCGGATTTTATTAAGGAGAGGGTATTGAACTGGAAAGTGTCCGAAGACCATTCCTTTTCTGACCATTGTTATCTCCAGTACGAAGTGGATACTAAACCCACTATAGCAAATCACCCTTCAGGAATAGGAGGAAAACTAATTGGGATTGTTTCAGAACTATTCTGGGTAACTCATAACCGGTATAGGGTCCAAACGCTCCTGCATCTACACAGGAGCTTGATGCTCTAGTAACCCAGCTATCTGATGCTTTTAACAAGGCCATGTTAGGTGCATGTCCTATCAGTAGGACCTTGTGTAAATCTTGGCCACCCTGGTGGTGGAGAGAACTCCAAGGTACTCGTATGAAATGCAGGAGACTGTTCAAGAAAGCGTGGAACACAAATGCTGCTGCAAATTGGGACTGTTACAAGGAAGTCCTCAAAACCTATAAGTACGAGCTGAGAGCAGCCAAAACGAGGGCATGGAGACTCTACTGTGGCAATATACAGGAGTCCTCGGAGGCGGCCAGGCTACGCAAAGTACTATGTTCTATAGTCCTTCCATCCCGAGTTATCTACAACGACCGGATGGTTCATGAACTACATGTAGTGCGGAATCCCTGGAGCTATTACTAGAAACGCATTTCCCGGAGTGCTCGGTACTAGCTCCGGAGAGACTCATGATAAATAGGGGTGTAGACTCCGTAAGTCATATAGTAAAAAGGCGAAATATTCTATGGGCAATAAACAGTTTTAAGCCATACAAATCGGCAGGATCTGATGGCATTATCCCTGCGGATATCCAGCGAACTATTTACTTAACCCTACCCTGGGTGGAAGTTATCTTCAAAGGCCGCCTAGAACTCTGTCACATTCCTAGAAAGTGGACTGAAGTAAAAGTAATATTTATACCTAAGGCGGGAAAAAGCTCCCACTGGTATCCCAAAGACTTTAGGCCTATAAGCTTATCTTCTTTTCTGTTGAAAGCACTGGAAAGACAAATAGAGGCTTACATTAGAGGCTCAATCAAGCCGGGCGAGCTGTCGGGATCTCAACACACATACTGTAAGGGACGATCGGTGGAAACAGCTCTCCACTCCCTTATAGGCCCGATTGAGAAATCACTTGAATATAAGGAATATTTAATGGTAACCTTCTTGGATATAGAGGGGGCATTTAGCAACGTCAGACCGGAGGCTATCACTCGGGCCCTTACGTGTCTGGAGGTAGACGGATCACTCAGAGGCTGGATAGATCAAATGCTTAGAGGCAGGATCGTGACATCTGGGTGGGACGTCTGCCGGCAGATACGTAAGCAGAGGGACACCTCAAGGTGGAGTTCCATCCCTCCTTCTTTGGAACTTGGTCATAAATGACCTGGTTTTAAACCTGGAAGGGCAAGGCTTCAAGGTGGTTGCTTACGCGGATGACATTGCTATTGCAGTCTTCGGTAAATATTCTAGTACGCTGAGTGAGCGCATGCAGTGCGCGCTTGGCTACCTCTCTGAGTGTAGCCACAGAAAACGGAGCTGGTCCTCTTTACCAGGAGGCACAAACTTTTTCAGTGTGATGCGCCAACATTAAATGGTACTCGCCACATCTTTACGGATAGAGCGAAATACCTCGGACTACTTTTCGACTGCAAGCTAAACTGGAAACCAAACATCGTAGAGAGAGTAAAGAAAGCTACTATAGCGCTCTACTCCTGCAAAAATGCCATTGGAACGAGATGGGGTATGGAGCCCCACATAATACACTGGCTCTACGTCTCAGTGGTCAAAGCTATACTGCTGTATGAGGTTGTCGTCTGGTGGCCAGCGTTAAAAATTATGGCCAACCTTAAACTATTGATGAAAGTCCAAAGAACGGCGTGCTTGTGTATAAGTGGGGCTCTTAGGAGCACACCTACTCAAGCTCTGGAGATTCTCTTTCATCTTACTCCTTTGGATATTGCGGCCGAGCAGATTGCATCTTGCACATCCATTCGGCTCAAATCCATATCTATGTGGACCTGTAACAATGCAGGGCACTCATCTATCCTATGCAACAGGGGTATTCCGGAAGCTACCGACTACGCTATTCCTTTGCCATTTTTATTTCCTTTTTTTCTTGTATTTGTTCTGGAGATACAAAGTGTGATTTGCTCAGTCGTCGCTTTTTTCCTTGTTTCTTTTTTTTTAGCACCCAATTCACTTCAGAATTAAGTTCATCTGAGTCCGTGACATATTCATTCTGACCGATGGCTACGTTTCCGCCAAATGCTACGTTTTTATAGCTACGTTCTGCTCTTCTATTCTTGATTTCTCTTCTGTCACAGCAGGTGTTAGAGCTTTTCTAAGTTCCTCATTTTCTTTTTTAAGTATCATGTAATCATTATTTAGCTTAGTTGTGATCTTTTCAAATTCGCATAGCTTTCTGCGTAGTTCAAAATTTTCCTTTTCATATTCGTTACCGTATCTTGTTGGTGATCTTGTCAATTTGGAACTCTTTCCAAAAGGGTTGTAACGGGGTTTTCTTCGGTAAAGTTCTCCGATCGTGGTATTTCCTTTAGCAATGGTTGGTTCCGCCCAGAATCCATGGAACCGGCCTTTTCCGAGAAGGGTGGAATTTCCAAGTTAAAACCTGGATTACCACCTGGGGTAATATTTCCTTCCGTTGTTGCTATTGCATTTTCCTTTATGTTTGGTCCGCGGGGAGTATTTTATTTCCTCCCTTCCCTTCGCTACTGTAGCGGTTTACATACTCCGCCGAGAGCTTACGTATCATTTCAGACAAATATTCTTTTATACAATATTGGTCTGTACGGTGCGTGTCTGTAAGGAAACGTACAGATACTATAAATACTTCCATATAAAATATATGGAACAATATTTTTTTTGTCTGTGCCGGTACGTGTCTGTACGGAACTCAACGGATAATATAAACAAACCTTTAGTCTTTCTTAAGCAACATTTTCCGCAATTTATATAAATACAATTGAATTATTTATTTGTTGTTATTATACATTTTTAATTTAGAATAGTTTTGTTTAAAAAAAAAAAAAACGGGTTTCAACCTTTTCCGGTTTTTGCTAACGCTATTATATACAGTTAGTGTCACAAACAGGCGCACGGTGCAATACCCGGACAAACACATTTACATACACATTAAAAATAAACACCCAACCGTGATTTTTGGTCACCATCGGTAATCGAACCTGGGACCCGCGAATATCACAGCAAGCAAGCACACTACTAACTGTGCTAACGAGGCCGAAAATTTATATAAAATAATTTATAACTTGAAGTATTAGATTATGTTTAGCGGGAGTATTGTGTATTTGACAACATTGATTTTTTGACATTCTAACTGATTTAAATATAACTTCATATAGCTTTTGTCATCATTGTAGATTAAAATACATTGAAGGAAACATTATAAAATTATCATCACTCATATCGCATTGGCTCCTAAGGAAATTTGGACACAATTTGGTCATTTAGAATTAATTTAAAATCATTCTAGGGATTGTCTACACTATCGTCATTGTCTACGTTGTCGACGTTGTCTACGGATTGTCGACACGTCGACGTAGAAAATAATAAATGATGCGTAAACTCCCATCCCTGGACTCATTGGACTGAATAGCAACGGAGTGAAAAAAATACTTGATCCACTTGTAAAGTTTTCAGCTTTTGTTGGCCTTCAAATACATGATCTCTGGTTATATAGAAACACTGGCACACCAGATTTTAGTACAGCTCAATACACGTTTGAAGGAGTGTGTAGGTTCAAAATTTTGATTTCTCTTATGACTCACGATAACAGTGTAGGTGAGGATATTTAGGTGCTGCTGGCAGCTGGCGGTTTTTTGGCCTAAAACACGAAGTACGCAATCGTTATAGATCCCCGATATTGTACACGAAGTAAGATCTCAGCGAGTACGATGGCTCGGTCACGTAGTGCATGCTGATCCGAAAGAAACTTTGCAGCGATCTCTGAAAGGAGGGAGAGTCACATATTGTATAGACGTAGAAAAACGACTTCGCTTCTGCAGATTGTTTAAGACAATACGAAGACCATGCTCAGGATCAAAACCGTTGTAGTCTAATAGTTGCCACAGTAAAGGGCCAGTAACGGCCTTTAAAAAACTGGTTTTATTATTACAATTTAATTAACTCTGTAAACATTTAACGTTCGTGCTAAACCATTTAACTATCACCCAAATACCAATTGTAACTCATCTATAATTACCACAAAAAAAAAACACATAAAATTCATTACAAATTTAGAGTACTTACATACATAATATAATACTGTACACAATAAAAAAAACGGGTTAAGTAATTTAAAAATAAATTTTATTGTACAACAATTACACATTTTACAACATAAGAACAAAAAAGAAAAATCGTTTCTTATAATTTTAATTTTCTTAAAAATAAAATAAAATAAATAAATATTTTCATCTCTCCTTATTTCATTTGTATTTATTTTAACTCTGTTATCATTATTACGTTTATTTTTGTGTTGTTACTAAAATTAACTCGTTTTCATGAAAAATTTTCGAAATAAAAATAAAAAAGATTTAAATGTTACGTAAATTTTCCATTTTCAGCAAAAATAAAAATTCTGGATAATAAAAAGGAAAATGAAAAGAAAAATTACACAAGACAAAGAAAATGTATATTATACGAATTATTTTATTTTTAAGAAAAAATAAACTTTTTAACTAAAATTTATATACATTTTCGTCTTGTGTTTTTCTTTTGTTTTGTTATAGTTTTTAAACTTAGTTAATAAAAATAAAAAAACACAAAAATGTATAAAGTAAAAAGCTGGACTTTTTCATTATTTTTATTGTTTTTTATTTTTTTTCATGTAATTTACACAAAAAAAAATGTATATAAGAGGAAAATCAAGAAGAAGCAGACGAATAAACCCGGAACCAAAAAAAAAAAACAAAAAGTTTTAATTTGTGTGAGCTTTTTTTTTTAGTATTGTATTGATTTAAAAAATGAAAACGGCAAACCTAAAATGAAATAATTATTGTGTTTTAATGCTACTGTTATAGCGGTTGGTAAAGTTGTTCTTTAAATTTTTTTTTATAAATTGAGGTGACAAATGAATTTCGGAATCAGATGCTCCATCGGTTCCAAGATAGGCGCACTGATTTGGATATTATAAGCAAGTGCTAGAGAGTAGGAAAGAAAAAATGAAGCAACCTTTTGTAGATTATTATTATGATCTACTTAATCTCGCAATGTCTCTCAAAACCCCTCTGTCAGATATGCAGAAATGAGCTAATTCAAAAGAATATGCGAAGTGGATATAGAGCACATTTTGGTGGACGAACATTTTTGACCGTCTCCTGTTTAGTAAATATTTGTATAGCTACCGACGAAGTTTGAAGGAGGATAAATTACTAACCTGAATTGCAGATGAATCCATCGTCAAGAGCTATTCATACGCACTCAAACCAATCTCACTGTCACATAATCGGTCATCAATACACTCATTGTGATGTACCTTTGAATCTAGGCTGTGGAGTTCCAGGAGTGCTTCAAGCACGTTGTCTATCGCATGCAACTCGTTTTTACGGAGAAACCTAAGACGGAAATGAAAAATCCTGGGCCCCACATTTCCGATCCGGAACACACCAGAGTTCCAGACCCAGATTTCCTTCATCCAAAGGTCATTTCAAAGAAATTTCTCTGACAGGAACTCTTATGTAAGTTCACAATTATTCAAAAAACAAAGTATGCAGTTGCTTAACGTAAAATGTGAATGTAAGCTTTTTCACTCTTTTTCACGATTGTTACCAATCGTTTGTGTATGTACAATTGTCTTTCCCACGATCTATTACACGTGAAAATCGGACAAGGAATACTTAAGATACACGAATTAATTTAAAGATGTGAACATTTGAGTTTCCGACAAAAACAAATTATAACGGAACTCCGCGTATTTTGACCCCACCGAGTTTTTACTCAAATTATATTTTTTTTTATTTATATCTACCATCTCCCCGAATTTCAAAAAAATTGGACACCTTGCCTCCATAAATGTCTTTTTTTTGTCTGATGTCGCGTGGAATGGCTGTGAGGAGAGGCACAGCGATTGTGCGAAAACCCGATAGGATTCGATTATGCCTTGACGCTAGACGATTAAACACTGTCAAAAAAAAGGATGGGTATCCTCTTTCTCTGATAGAGAGTTTGCTGCGTAGACTTGATAAAACCAAATATATATGTCCAGCTTGAATTTAAGGAATGCCTTCTGGCAAATTCCTTTGGATCCAAGTTCGAGAGCAAAAACGGATTTTGTTATACCGGGACGTCCGCTTTATCAATTTAAGGTGATGCCTTTTGGCCTCTGCAATGCGCCTTAGACCTTGTGCCGGCTAATGCATACGGTCGCCCCTTACTATCTGCATGACCGAATATTCGTGTATCTGGACGATTTGCTTATAACTACTCAGACACTTGAGGAACATCTCTCAATGTTGAAGGCTGATGCGGCTAGATTAGCTAAAGCTGGTTTAACCATTAATATTGCGAAAAGAAAATTCGTCCTTAGAGAAGTCGCGTACCTTGGTCATGTTGTTGGTGAGAGTGAATTCAGGACCAATCCGAACCAGGGTTGGAAATGTTCGACAAGTGCGGCGATTTCTGCTTGGTTCTGCTGGCTCGTATCGGCGTTTCATCAATGGATATTCGACCTTAAGCGCACCCTTGAAGAATCTTCTGAGGATGGGACGGCGATTTTAGTGGACTGATGAACACCAACTTGCATTTGAATCAATGAAGTCGGCATTGGTTTCAGCCTCGGTTTTGGCTAGCCCGTACTTCAAAAAGGTCATTTCTGAATAAATAAACCAATCGCTTGGTGGAGTTTGAAGCTAAATGTATGACTTTACAAATGTATGACTTTAACAAAGAATATCGCAAGGGTAGCCAGAACGTTGTTACAGATGCTCTGTCTCGCGTTCATTTAGATTCATTTACTCTCGCACACATTCCTTTAAATATCGATTTAAAATCGAGCGCATTCACTTCTGGTACTTACGTAGATCTGATTAATCAGCTATCGGCAAACTCGTCTAAAATTAATGTAAAAGTGGATGGAGCTCTTGCCTTCGTAAATCTTCATTTCCGATCTAACCACTTGGAAATTATTGATTCCAGGATAACTTCATAGTTCTCTTATTGAATATGCTCATTGTCATCCGACCGGTGCTCATTTAGGCATTTCAAAAACTAAAGAATTAATTCAAAGATATTGGTTTTAGCAAACGTTGTCAGGGGATATTACAACATTTATTAAAAGTCCTGTCAGCTTTGCAAATGCAATAAAGCTGCCTTTCCGTGGCTTGCCAAGCCATTTTAACGGATTATTTAGACTTTTTGGGGCCGTATCCCCGAACTCGTCAAAGCTACACGTCAATCTTAATTGCTGTGGATAACTTCTCTAAATTTGTCACCACTAAACCGCTCAGAAAAGCTACAGCGGAAGATGTTGTAAAATTTTTAGAAACCTAAATATTTTGTGATGGTTGGTATTCTCGTAACAATTTTTACCGATAACTTCCACAATTTGAATCACGAGTTGTCAAATGTTTATGTGCACGCTACGGCGTAAATCATGTCTTTACTGTAAAATATTCACCTCAAGCGAATGCTTCGGAGGTAGTAAATGGTACACTAATTGCGGTATTGAGATCATATATCAAAACTGATCAAAGAGCTTGGGATGGAACACTACCTGCTGTTACTCACGCGCTCTGAAATGCTGTTCATGATGTAACAGGACATTCACATTCCAACTATAATAACCCATCAACGACCCACTTTATAGTTCTCCATTTATAATTAATTATTATTATTTTGATTGACAACCGTACACAAAATTTTGTATATAATAGTGGATGTTAACCCTTTCCACATATCACCACATTTTATTGTACATTAATTTCTATTCAGTATCTGTAGCCAAAAGCAAATATTCTTTTTAACAATAATACATAAATAATTATGGTTATGTATTACATTCTCGAAATAAATAATAAATAAATAGACGGTATATTTAATTCTATTTATTTTCTTTTATAAATAAATGCTGTCAATTAAATTTAATTTTAAATTAAAAAACAAAAATAAAAAATTATAAAAACGTATATAGGTACACACAAATATAAATTAAATATAAAATTTTTATTTACGCTTCAGGCCATGGTTTTTCTCTTCAACTAAGTGTGTATACCATTTCAAATTAAATAGAAAGTTTTGAAAATATATTCAGTAGTAGGTATTTTGTCATAACAATATATAAGCGGCTTGTCGTATTTATGTACAGTATAGTTAGTTGTATATTGTATTGTAAGGAATGTCGTCTGCTTAATAAGCTATTTTATATATTATATAGCTTTAAGCTTTCGAAAATAACGTTGGTGGTATGAATATATTGGAATTTTTAAAAACCTCGATAATTTATTCACCAACGCAAAATTATTTTTACCGATAAAAAGGTAATTGTGTGGTAATGTTAGGTATATATACGATAAAATTGATTGGTAATTTGTAATAACATAATTTACTTAAAATTAATAAAATGGACTTCCTCTTATTACCAACATAGTGGCAGTATTAAAATATGTTGCAATTTTTTCCGCATTTTAAGATGTTAATTATATAAATAATAAATTTAAGAAAATTTTATCGTTGTGAAGTTATGGCTGATTTACAACATTCAACGTAATTTTGCAGATTACGTATTCTTGTAAAAAAATGAGAAACAAAATTGGAAAATAATTGAAGAAAAAACGAGACAGAACTTCATCTTTTTGAAATCAACAGACGAAACCAGAGAAACAAATCCAAAATTATGGTGTCTTTTATAGTATGTTGTCATTTTGACATTTTTTAGTTTGTTTTGATTTGAAAAAATATGCTTTTGGGAGTTTTTTATAATTTTTAAATACGTATTTAATTTTTTATTTCTTAGATCTTGTAAAAGAAAATTGCGTAAATTGCTACAAAGTATCTTTATCTTCATTTAAAAATCATGAACTTTTTCTAACCTCAAATTATTGACATACATTTTTCCTACAATCTACTATACCAAAGTGGAGACAATTATTTTGTCTCGCTTGCTTAATAGTAATTTTTATTCATGCTATCTTGCTTCAAGGTGACCTAATCTGCAAAATTATATTGAATATAAATCAGCCATTAGCCCGAAAAACCATCCCGAAAAAAGCGTTTAAAGAAATGGTGTGTTTCTCTACTATATACTATCTTTGTGTATTTAAACTATTTATATATATACATATATATATTATATATAGAGTGATTACCATAATAAAATAAAAGTTACAATGTTACCTCGCTCGAATTGTAGAGCGCGACAATCGACTATAGAATTGTACATAGAATGAAACGAAAAAAACAAAAGCAAAATAACCTTACAAAGGTGTACAATCATACAAACAAATTTTTTATCTAGGAATATTTGATAAGAAACAAAATTATATACACAAATCTGCATGAGTTTAAAGCCTCAAATCTGTTATAATGAACAACACTTCAGAATTTTGGTGAAGATTAGAATAGTGGAACTGTTGGCACTGTATGTATTAAAACTTTGTTTTGAGATCTTCGCAGATTTTATCAATCGAAATATTTACAAGGAATTAATTTCGATTTTATTAAAAAAAATATGCAAAATCCAAAAAAATATATGCCAAATTTTAATAAAATTTGGATACAAATTTGGAGAATTCATCTCACCGCAAAATATTTAAAATAAACCGAAAATGTTGAAATTCACATACAGATTTTGTGCAGAAGGGTCCAATTTATTCAATTTATTTAAGAAAAATTTCCTCCATCATTTTTATTTCATCCCTTGCTGTTGTACTTGCTGTTGTACTTGTTTGTGTTTTCGGTCCCACAAAAAGCGCCTTTCTTCCACAAATTTTATTTTTTATAATCCATTTTTTACTGACTGTAAATAATTTGGCTAGCCTTTGCAGTCATGTCTCTCTCGGAAAAGGGCATAGCTTTTATAATTAGAAATACTTTTATTGGTGGTCAATTTCTCTTTTTCCTGAGAAATTAGCCCTTTTCCAGAATGCACAGTACATAGTCGATTTTGTATGGGAGACGTCTGCCAAAAGTGTTCCTATAATTCACACGACGACTGATCAAAAAACAAAATATTTTGTTGCTATTGAAATTCAGTTCAAATTCAGAGGGTTCGTTCGAATTAGACGAGCTTTTAGTTTACTTTTGATGATTTCGTACAAATTCATAAAAATAAATTTTCGTAAGTGTATTTGGGCACACTTGAGTAATCCTATGACCTCTTTTAAACTACAGCGTTTAATGCAAATGATTATTTTAATGATGTATAAATATGTACATTTTTAATAGGTGACTATAGCTAGAGTTTCGTTTTAATAGATGACGCTTTCGAAATGTCGTTTGAGGAGTAGGATATACCAAACTTTTTCGAAATAAATTCATTTAGAAAGCAGGTAAATAAGAAAACAGCATGCATTTTATTATTCCAGAATCGATCTCTATATACTTGCTTCCAAGTTCTAACGAAGCGCAGCAAGCAGCAATATAATGAAAATATCAAGAAATATAATTTTAATATGACTGTGATTTGAAATAAGGAAACTAACTAAACAATTAAGACGGGTACATGTTTTTTATTCTAATAAAACAGCCTCTTTTTCTTTTTACCTGGAATGTCCAACCAAGCTGACTTCGCTTTACTTTCTTATTATATAAACACGGTTTATAAAAGGTTTTTTCAATTGAGTTCAACATGAAAGAATACGGTGGTAGATACTAGATACCTTAAATGATTTCCTGAGGTTTTTATTTTATTCATGAAATGGGCAGTTTTATAAATTTGGGCATTATCCGTTCCAAAATAAATCAAACTCCTCTACCTCTAATATTCAAACTCTAATTCAAATAAATTATGCAAATCCACAAAACTGTACAGATCAAGGATATAATAGAAACCTCAGGAAACGGTTTAAGGTTCCTACCGCCGTACTCTTCCATGTTGAACGTTGAACCCAATTGGATAAGCCTTTTCGCCAGAAATTTATTGGGTTCAAGGAGAGAACAGAATTGGGGTAGTGTGAATTCAGTGCCATCTACGAACTCTTCGAGTTTCATAATGAACCTTTATGTTTAACACTTACCAGTCGGTACGGTTTTATAGATAATTTTTGCAATAAGTCGATGAAGGAACTTGGTAATTTATTACCCGATTATGATGAAATTCATCATGTACGATGAAATTGGGATTATAATAATTAAATAATATAATCTGTATACATGAAGTTCTGGAATATCACCAAACACTAAAGAGCAGTGTAATTTCTTAGTCGATTTTTGGGAAATTCGAAATGTGCACTGCCAAAAGGAATCTAAAATCTCCAAAAGGATTTTTACATGGAGTTCTGGAATATGGGCAGTCACAAAGGAACTTGGTTATTTCGTAACCGATTATGATGAAATTCGAAATGTGAAATGAAAATGGGTTTCTAAAATGATATTTAGCAGAAGATGTGGAATAAAGAAAATTATGAACGAACTTGGCTATTTATTAACCGATTAGGATGAAGACGATGTGAAATCTTTTAAGAAACACCTGAGTACTTTCGAACATGCCGAATTTCATTATAACCGGTTAACAAAGTTCCTTCCTAATTGGCCATATTCCAGAACTTCATATGTGAAAATTATTTTAGAATCCCGTTTTCATCATTCTTGCTGAATTTTATCTCTATCGGTTAGCTCGTTTTGCCGAAAAATTTTGAAAACTGTCCCCTGCATTTTGTAAACAGTTCAAGTTGCAAAAACAAAAACAATGATAACAAAATAATCAAAATTACAATAGATAACAGTTTTATTGTGTTTTTAATTACGAAAAAGTTTTGGTTTTTATACATTTTTATGGTAAAAACCATCAGCAACTGAAAATCTGCAAATAGCGAAAAACATATGAAAAAATGAGTTCTCCTATCAGATCGATATGGGTTAATCTTGTATTGTTAATACCAATTAAAAATTAATTTTGTCCAATTTTAAATTATTGAAAACAGCTATGTTACTGTTTATTACAGATTAATCTTCATAAATCTCAAGTGTTATATTCAAAGGCGATCAACTTAATATAAAAGGTTTCATTGGATTTGTAATTAGTATCATTCTAATTGAATAAAGTTTCATTCCAATTGAAAACGGTTTCATTCTATTTAGAAATGGTCTCGTTTTATTTGAAAAAGGTTTCTGTTTTATTTATTTTTAAAAGATTCATTCAATTTGATCTGAAAAACCTATATAAAATTGGAATATGCGTGAAATCGTTTCACTTGCAAACTTCTTTTAATTAACTACTTGTTATATTTTTCTACAAGAACGTACATTTAAATGTATATTTCGAAAATCCTAGATAGTTCCGAAGTTAAATTTCCAAAGATTTTAAAATCAAAATCGGGTCCTGTCTGTGTGATAAAAAAAAACAAAATTTAATTCGTCTACCTTAGTTTTTAAATTGTTTTGTTGTTGTTTTGGTGTACATAAGAGCGTAAATTAATTTAAATTTCCAATAGATACAGCAGTTATATGTCAGTCGCCAACCGTGGGAGCAACCTCTGTGATGGGCGCTATAGCCAGAAGAAGATTACCGAATTTCAATAAACATTAGAAAAAATTTCCAATCAAAACTTCATAAACCTTTAGTTCTACCTAATATAGGCATGGAGTAAATTAAATTAAATTTCCAATAGGTACAGCAATCACGTGTTAGTCGCCAAACTTGGACGTTATCTCTGTTATCGGCGCTATAGAAGATTACCGTATTTCGTAAATTAGAGAAAATTCCCAATCAAAAATTCATAAACCTTTAGTTCGACCTGATATAGGCATATTTTTTTTTTTTTTTTCAATTTTATTTAAATATTTTAAATAAACAATTATTACAATCTAGTCACCTGGACTAATGAGCAATTTTATTCTAACTTAATTTACTATATGTTGTATTAATCTATGGCTTCTTCCCACTGGTGTTCCATAGTATCTGATAAATTGAATTAAACCACATCGTTATTGTGGATTTTACATCAGCATTACGCTGTTTACACTAGCAATTACACCAGCTCAAAAGGTTTAGTTCGTTTAAGCCTGCGTACAATATCTGTGTTGTTTAACAGCTTAGTTGCCTCAGTGTTAACATGTTGTTCGAGCCTTTGCCTATGTCTCACTGCATTTTTGTGGATTTCCTTTGAAACAGTGTCCACTTTAAGGTCCCTATGGAGGTCTCTGTTTCTAACATACCATGGTGCATCAACGATGTTCCTTAATACTTTGTTTTGAAATCTTTGGATGATTTCCACGTTGCTCTGTTTGGTACAACCCCAAAGTTGGATACCATAAGTCCAAACCGGTTTTAATATTTGTTTATATAATAGAAGTTTGTTGTATGTTGATAGAGCGGAGCTTCTTCCTATCAGCCAATACATCTTTCTATATTTAAGCCCCAGTTCTTCACTTTTCTTTTTGACGTGTGCTTTCCATCGTAGCTTTGCATCTAGTGTCATGCCAAGATACTTTTGGTCCAGTTATGTATTTGAATAATAGCTAACTGTAAACTATGAGTTGATTCTTCGTTGCTATCTCCAATAGCTAAGATTGCCGTGTCATCAGCAAATGTCGCCACAGTATTGTTTTCTAATACAGTGAGATCATTAGTGTACAATAGGTATAGGACAGGACCTAATACACTGCTCTGCGGTACTCCTGCCTTGATTTCTTTCAATTCAGAATAGGAATCGTCTAATTTTACTCTAAAGAATCTATCTTTCAAGTATGATTCTAATATTGTAGTGAATTGCATTGGTAGTACAGTTCTTAACTTATAGTTAAGTCCTTCGTGCCAAACTTTATCAAAGGCCTGTGCAACGTCTAAGAATATCGTTGAGCAGACTTTTTGCTCCTCTAATGCTCTTTCAATAATATTAGTTATTCTGTGTATTTGATCTAATGTTGAGTGTTGGTTGCGAAAACCGAACTGATGATTTGGAATCAGGTTTTTCCTCTCAATTATCGGATTTAGCCTTTTCACTAATAACTTCTCAAAGAGTTTAGACATAACTGGTAATAGTGATATTGGCCTGTATGATCCAGTTTTGTGTGGTGCGTTTCCCAGGTTTAGGAATCATAATTACTTCTGCAATTTTCCAAAGGCTGGGTACATATTTCAATCGAAAGGCGGCATTTATAATATTGGTGAGCTTTAATAATGCTTTCCTTGGTAGTTCTTTTAAAATTTCTGGTGTGATAAGGTCATAACCCGGCGCTTTTCTCGGATTCATGTTTGTTTTTATCTCATACATGACTTCTTTTGGTGTTGCTCGTAGGATTTCTTCACTTTCCTGTACAACCTCTCCAGTTATTATTTCGGCTTCCAATGATTGGTCATCATGTGGTTCAAATATTTTTTCCAGGTATTCAGCAAAATTTCGTACTTTATCTTCGTTATTTCTGGCCCATTTGTTATCTTCTGTTCTGATTGGAGGAATCTGCATTATTGGCCTTTTAATTCTTCTGGTTGCTCTCCAGAAAAAATCCTTGAGAGAATAATCAGTACTAGTATCATTAGATAATTTTCTGAGGTAGTTACTGATAGATTCGTCTTTCAAATCTTTAATTTCCCTTTTAAGTAGCTGAGTCAGATTGTTTAGCTTTCTTTTATCTTGAGGGGCTCTAGTTTGTTGCCATATTCTCCTTGCCCTTCTTTTTTCTGCCAAAAGCTCTCTAATTTCTCTAGGGTAGTTGTTTCCCTTAATTTTCTTTTTAACTTCAGGAGTGATTTCCCAAGCTGACTGCTGTATGTCACATATGAACTTGTGAACTTCTTTTTCTAATTGCTCCTCACTCCTTAGCGGAACCATTAAGTTAATTTTTCTTTCTAAAGACAGTCTAAAGTATTCCCAATTTGTGTGTTTATTTACTAAACTAGGATAGCTTTTTTTTTGAATGATACTTTCACTTAATGTCAAAAGTATTGGGGAGTGATCAGAGCTTAAGTCAAGATTTTCATCTATATGTATATAATTTACAGATATATTTTTCACTATAAAGAAATCAATCAGATCTGGTATTTTATTTGGATCAGTTGGCCAGTAGGTCGGTTTACCATTTGATAAGGCTTCACAACCGTATTTTCTGATAGCATTGAGGAGTTCTTTCCCTTTGGTCGTTGTTAGTCTAGAACCCCAGTGAGTATTTTTTGCATTAAAATCTCCTCCAATTACAAATCTTTTCCGTAGTTTACTGAAAAATTCAAGATAATCTTTTTCTTTTAGAGAGTATTTCGGTGGGCAGTAAATTCCAATAACACTAATAGAGTTATTTTTGGTCTTGATATTAACAGCTGTTGCTTGTATTTGTTCTGTTTCATATTTTAATTCCTCGAAGTGATTAATACTATTTCTAATTATAACAGCACTACCTCCCTTGGCAGTATTTCCCGGGTAAATAGTGTGATATGTTTTATAATTTCTAAATTTGATAATTGATTGCCTAGTGAAGTGAGTTTCAGAGATGAGACAGACATCGATTTTCTCTGCGTCCAGAACCATTTGCAATTCCTGTTGGTGTTGCTGGAGTCCATTGGCATTCCAGCATAAAATTCTTAAGTCGTTAGACATGGTTTTGTTTAGGGATGGCTCCCTTGGTACTGTATTCTAGTTTCTGTAATCGCTGATCAAAAGTATTAAGTTTGCTTAATATCAGCTTAAGCGTTTGATTTATGTCGTCTGTTTGAGGAGTTTTTTGTTTGTTTTCGTTACTCATCATTACTTGAGCGTAAGTTTTTGTGCCCACTTCTGCTTGAGAGACTATCGACGCTTTACGCCTTAACTCTCCTTTAAATGATTCAGCCCTGTTTATTCCAACAGTTTGCTTCTTTATTACATTTGTATTTTTAGCATTTATGTTTTTATTTTTGATGTTTTGCAATTCAATAGCAACACTGCATCCTCTGTAGTTAGCTGGATGGTTTTCTCCACAATGTACGCATCTAGGCTGTACATCTGTGGATTTGACACAATCTCTAGTATGGTGTTTACCTGTACATTTGACACACCTGGGTTCTTTGTTACAGTATTTTTGAGTATGTTCATATGCTTGACATTTTTTACATTGTGGTATAAGCCTAGATCTTCTTAGGGGCTCAATATTGACTTTGCATCCCAAGATGTACTTGATTTGATGTATTTTTTCAATATCATCATCTGCGCTGAATGTCAGCATATACATGTTCAGAGGCTCCTTACTTCTTCGTTTTAGCTTAATTGATGCTTCAGTTGCATTAAAACCTTTTGGGGGTCTTACGATGTGTCCAACTTTTGGACTTCCCAAATAAAAATAATAAAACTAAACACACACGATAATTAGTTATTATTTGTACAATTTTATTATTGATAATTATTATTAATTATACATATAAATATATACATATATAAATATATATGTTGAAATTATAATTTATTTATTAATATTATTTATTTATCACTACCATCACTTGTAACTATTTTAATAATTTAAAGATGGATGAAAAGAGAACGCGTTGTTTCGCGTGTTGCTTTTTGGCATTCTATACGACTAATGTTTTTTGTTTTGTTTTGTTGTATGTGACGTCGCCTTCGTCTTCGTTTATTGAAGAGGGAACACATGCGCCGGCGACGGTCGAACATTGCACTTTTGTTAAGTGCAGTGGATTGTTATTGCATCACCGAACATTGTTGTTCGTGGTGATGTTGTTAGATGGCGATGGTATTACTATAAATGTTTTATAGTAATGGTTCGGTTATTAGATAGTGTTGGTTGGATTGATGTATATGTGATGGGGTTAGTGAACGCTTAATTCAAATAAGTTGGATTATATTTGAATTTCACTAATTATTTTGTTTGTGGCAGAATCGAATATCGGTGAGTCGAATATTCGAGCTGCTACAGTACCCCCTCTCCAGATGAGAAACCATGGGTTTTTGAGACGTTATACGGTGAACCGGACGGTTTTATATCGTTTGCTGGCTGATATTTGATCAGCCGTGTTGAGAATACCGTAGGCCGGTTTCAATCTGTCGATCGAGATTGAGTGGTGTTTGTCTTTGATTGAGACAATGAATTGCTTGCGTAAGCGGCGTATAACTTTGTATGGCCCATCGTATGGAGATTGTAATCCAGTTCGAACCTTATCAACCCGGACAAAGACGTAATCGCAATTGTTGAGCGATTTGGGAATGAATATGTTGCTTTCATTCGTTGGTCTTGTTGCCGTGGGGATAAGATTTTGCATGGTGGTGCGGAGTTGGTCGATGACTGTGTCGGTTGTGGATGGAGACGGTAGAGGATGTTCGACGAAGAACTCACCGGGTAGCTTGATGGTTTGACCGTAAACCATTTCGGCTGGTGAGCACTTCAGATCTTCTTTAACCGTTGCTCGAATACCAAGTAGAACGATTGGTATTTCGGAGCTCCAGTGAATTGTGTTGCCTCGGGCCTTGAGAGCAGCTTTGAGCTGTCGGTGGAAGCGTTCGACCATGCCATTGGCTTGTGGGTGGTAAGCCGTTGTACGTATACGATGCGAGCCGAGGAGTTTCGTTAACTCCGAGAAGAGCTTCGACTCGAATTGGGTTCCTTGATCAGTGGTGATGTCAAGTGGAACGCCAAATCGTGATACGTAGTTTTGCACGAATGTGGTGGCAATGGTTGCTGCAGACATGTCGCTCATGCAGTACGCTTCTGGCCATCGAGTGAAACGATCGACACAGGTGAGTAAATATGAGTATCCATTGGATGGAGGAAGTGGTCCTACGACATCCAAATGAATGTGCTCGAATCGACCAGGTGGAATTGCGAATTGTCCAAGAGGCGATTTTGTGTGTCGCTGGACTTTTGATTTTTGGCAGGATAAACAGGATTGTGCCCAATGGGTCACGTCTTTGTTTATGCTGGGCCAAAAGTATCGAGCAGTAATCAATTTACGAGTTGCGCGGACACCAGGATGTGAGATACCGTGTAGTGTGTCGAAGATGGTTCGACGAAGTTGCTCTGCGATGTACGGGCGATTTGCACCCGTAGATGTTTCGCAGTAGATTTCGAGGCCAGGTAGTGTGAAAAGCTCCAGTTTCAGTGATGAACTGGCGTGACAAGCAGAACCAGAAAGTAAATTCTGAAGTTCCAAGTCTGCTTTTTGCGCTTGTGCGATCTTGTTGCAGTCGAAGTGAGTCTCGACTGTGGCCGTTTCGTTTGATGTTGTGCGCGAAAGTGTATCCGCGACAACGTTTTCGGTACCTTGAACATGCTGGATGTCCGTGGTAAATTGACTAATATAATCCAAGTGGCGTGCTTGCCTTGGATTGCGTTCAGTTTTAGACTGAATTGCTCGAGTGAGAGGCTTGTGGTCGGTGTAAATTGTGAAGTCCCGACCCTCGACAAAATATCTGAAGTGTTTGTTTGCTAGATATATTGCGAGTAATTCCCGATCGAATGCAGAGTATTTCTTTTCGGCATCCGAGAGCTTCTTTGAGAAGAATCCCAGGGGCTCCCAACACTTGTCGTTGTACTGTTGCATGACTGCTCCGACAGCAGTGTTTGATGCATCAGTAGTTATGCTGAGCTTTGAGTCGCTCAGTGGATGAGACAAGAGTGTTGTGCGTGCCAATTCAGCCTTGAGTGACGTGAATGCGTGTTGACATTCGTCAGGCCAAGAGAAGTTCTTGGCTGTTTTGGGCTTACGTAGTAGTACTGCCAGGTGGCTGTGAATTGGGTTGAGTATTTCAGCGAGCTTTGGTATGAATCGGTGGTAGTAGTTGACCATGCCGATGAATCGCTGAATACTTTTGATTGAGGTTGGAGCTGGGAATTCTTTAATGGCATTGATTCGTTCTTGTGAAGGAAGGATGCCATTAGCGGTAATCTCGTGGCTGAGGAAATCAAGAGTGGATGCGCCGAAGACGCATTTTGAGCTCTTGATGTGAACATCAAACTCGACAAGTCGTTGGAAAAGTGTTTCCAGATGGAGTTTGTGTTGTTCCTCAGTTTGAGATGCTAGAAGAATGTCGTCTATGTAGACGAAAACGAAGTCGAGATCTCGAACGACTTCGTTCATGAAGCGCTGAAACGTTTGTGCGGCATTGCGTAATCCAAATGGCATTCGGGTGTATTCGAAGAGGCCAAATGGTGTGGTGATTGCCGTTTTGAAAACGTCTTCAGGTGCCACGGGAATGTGGTGATAACCTCTGATGAGATCAAGTTTGGAGAAAACTTTGCAGCCATGCAAGTGCATGGTGAAGTTTTGAATGTGGGGTATCGGGTAGCGATCCGGTATCGTAACCGTGTTTAAACGCCGATAGTCCCCACATGGCCTCCAGTCTTGATCTTTCTTCTTGACCATGTGTAATGGACAAGAGACGGAAGATGTCGATGTTCGACAAATTCCTAATTCCACCATGTGTTGAAATTCTGCTTGTGCAGCTTTGTGACGCACCGAATCTAGTCTGCGTGGTCTCGACACGGGCAGATGGCCTTCCGTGACGATGTGATGAACCACGTTGTGTCGGACTGGCATTTTGTAGTTCGGCTCTGCTGTAAGTAGTGGGTACTTTTTGAGCAGAGTGCCGTAGCCGTTGTCGATGTTAAAATGGATCGGTGTTGGTGTGTTAACACGAACCATTGTGGCGTTTATTGACAGCTTTGTAGCTGGGTCAATCAGCCGTTTGCGTTTGACATCGACAAGAAGTCCGAATTTGCTTAGAAAATCGGCGCCAATGATCGGACGATTCACTGCAGCTAGTATGAAAGCGTGCGTGAAGGTTCGTTTGAGTCCGATATCCACGTTAAGCAATTTTGTGCCGTACGTGTGGATGATTGAACCATTGGCAGCCGATAAGACTAGATTTGAATTTCGATTTGATAATGAATATTTCAATTTGTAATCCATTGCTGGAATAACCGAAAGGTCAGCGCCAGTGTCGACTAGGTAGGTGAGTTTGTTGTGTCTATCGTGCACAAACAAACGTGACGTATAGGGTGTGTTTGTGGTCAGGGGAGGCATGTTGCTCTCAACCCGTGACTCTAATAGTTTTTTTGTTGGTCAATGTCCAGTTTTACGGCGGCCGCGGACGTCGATGGTTGCGACGTGGTGAAATTGCACGGTGGCGTGCATTTTCTGGCGGCTCTACCAAACTTTGTGTGGAACCAGCATTTACCATGTTGGTATATGTTGTTGCTGGGACTGCGGGTTCGATTGCGTGAGGGAGCTCGTCGTCCACGCGAACGGCTTCGACCTCTGAGTAACCCGTCGAGTCTGGACTCGATTCTCGACAGTCTTTGTTCGAGTGTGTTTGGTGCTGTTGCTGAACGGGGAGTTCTGTCTCCACTGCGTTCTCTTGATTGCCGGTATGGTGCATTGACTTGACTGACGCTTTGAGATGTGATGTTTATGACATCATACATCTTGTCGGCTATCTTGGCTATCGTTTGTGTCGTGGAGGATTCGGGCTGTGCTACCAGCGCTATGCGAATCAACTCCGGCATTTTACGTACCCACAAAGATTTAATGATATTTTCATTAAAATTGTTGTTAGCCAGTGTTTGTATGTGCCGTAAAGCGTCAGATGGTTTTGGTCGCCTAATTGCTGTCCTGAAAGCAATTGTTCTAGCTGGCGTTCGCCCGATGGTGCTAGTCGTTCTAGCAGCGTTTGTTTCAATGTGTTGTATTGGTTGGTTGTCGGCGGATTGAGGAGGAGATCCGAGATCACATCGCACGTTTCTGGTTGCAAGGCTGATAATGTTTGCAGGTACTTGGTTTTTATCAGCGTATATACCTTGCAGTCCGAATTGTATTTCGGCGAGCTGAAACCATGTGTTTGCTCTTTGTGGCCAGAAAGGTTGTATTGTGATTCGCTGATGTGATGCCGCGATCTCTACTTGTGGACTAGCGCCTTGAGGCGTGGTGTCCATTTTTTGTGGTTGATCTTTTTCATCATCCGACATTTTGCACAAACCAATAAAACAATAAAAATACAACAATACAATACTATACTGTGAGAAACCCCCGAATATGGAGTTCCTTTCGTCCTACCTTATATTGGGGGGGGCTCGTTTTAAATTTTAAAATGTGTGAAAAAAAATTTTGAAGCGGAATGGTTACCGTATAAAAAATGATTGACCAAAAATGAAAATTAAGCGGAATGGTTACCGTGTAGTGAATGGTTTGAAGGCCGGGATGCTCCTTCTTCTTAACGCCCGATGCGAGATACCCCCGGAATATGGAGTTCCTTGGCGTCCTACCTTATATTGGGGGGGCTCGTTGAAATTTAAAAAAAATAAATGTAAAAATAAACGAGAATAATCAGCGAGAAAACGACCAGTGTGTATAAAATTTTGGATGGGAGGCAATGTGGTGGTGAATAATATATATAATAATATTTTACATCTAAATAATTACGTTACGTTAAATTTGTGAAAAAGGAAATAAATTGATTCTACGTTATGTGTTTTTAATAATTGATAATTCAAAAAAAAAAAAAAAAATGTATAGAGAAAAATAATTGTTATTAATAAAAAAAAACTCTTATCTGGTTGGTTATAATGCTGATGATTTTGATGCTGCTGCTGTTGATGATTCTGGTCGTTGCGGTGAGGGTTGGTCGCTTCACCGTTTTTGATCGCTGTCCCTCGGTGTCCAACGTTGTTTTTTTATTTTTCTATATTTATTATTCTAGTGTGGGCATGGTCCCTACACATCCAGGAATGTTCCCGCGCTGCGTGGTGGGTCTGCTACATATAAAATCCACGTTTTTTTTTTTAAAAATCTGGATATTTGTTGTTAAATTTCCGTATGTTGCGCCGTGTTCCTCGCGATATATGTATATAAATATAAATATAGAAGTATATAAATATATGTATAGTGTATAGTGTATGTTATATAAAACGTGGTACGTACCTCGTGTCTGGTACGGTCTTCGTACCAGACTTGTGTATTTGTATAGCACAGGAATTGATATACTATTTATCTATTTATATGTATATTTTATTAATTCGGCGGTATAAACCGACGTCGTGGTCACCAGATTTGGGGGTCTTACGATGTGTCCAACTTTTGGACTTCCCAAATAAAAATAATAAAACTAAACACACACGATAATTAGTTATTATTTGTACAATTTTATTATTGATAATTATTATTAATTATACATATAAATATATACATATATAAATATATATGTTGAAATTATAATTTATTTATTAATATTATTTATTTATCACTACCACCACTTGTAACTATTTTAATAATTTAAAGATGGATGAAAAGAGAACGCGTTGTTTCGCGTGTTGCTTTTTGGCATTCTATACGACTAATGTTTTTTGTTTTGTTTTGTTGTATGTGACGTCGCCTTCGTCTTCGTTTATTGAAGAGGGAACACATGCGCCGGCGACGGTCGAACATTGCACTTTTGTTAAGTGCAGTGGATTGTTATTGCATCACCGAACATTGTTGTTCGTGGTGATGTTGTTAGATGGCGATGGTGTTACTATAAATGTTTTATAGTAATGGTTCGGTTATTAGATAGTGTTGGATGGATTGATGTATATGTGATGGGGTTAGTGAACGCTTAATTCAAATAAGTTGGATTATATTTGAATTTCACTAATTATTTTGTTTGTGGCAGAATCGAATATCGGTGAGTCGAATATTCGAGCTGCTACAACCTTTTCCTTTCAGGTCCTCAATTATTTTTTCTGGTTTACATGTAGAGTTCAGATTTTTAACCATTACCCTAATTGGTCTGAATTGTTTGTTTTCAAACGTATGCCAGGAATGTCTCCCTTCGCTTAATATTTTTGTCATTTCTCTGTAGGTTTCACCATCTGCTAAGTTTATTTTGATGTTGTTTCCACTCATCAATTTTGTATTAAACTTATCTGTTTTAGTTATTGTTTTAATTTTCTCACACAGTAGATCATAGTTTTTAACTCCATCTATAACTATTGGGGGTGGTGGAGGTAATTTTTTTTGGATTGTTTTGGATTATTTTAGGAATTGTCTCTTTTAGTTGAGGAGGAGTAGGTGTATCATTCCTTCTCCTTTTTTTTCTCTGACTTTTGACTCTAATCCACTCAGTTTCGTGAGCTAATTCTTCTTCATCCGTATGGTATTCTTGTTCCATTACTTTTTGGGTAGGAGGAGAATCAACGTTTTCCTTTGCTTTAAGAGCTTTAACTTCGTTTTCAAGAATCCTTATATGTTCCTGCATCCAAGCAATTGTATCATTTAATTGCTTATTTAAATTATTAGATTCATCCAATGCAGAATGGCCTTACGCAATTCCTGATACAGCATTTCTTCTTTTTTAGAACAATTGTTGTCCTCTGGAAAAGCATTTCTCGGTAACTCCACAAGTTCTGTAGGTATTATTTTCGTGGTGAACGTGCTACAGGCTCTCGTAGGAGACCTCGGTAGAACCTGACTCTTTTGGAAAGGATCGATATTATCCATTTCTGCTTCACTCATTCGTATATTACAATTCCTCAACGTATCTTGGGATTTTTTCTGATTAGAGCGCCTATGGAAAGAAAATGGCTCCTCGTCGTCACTCATTTTACCGACCGGATTTGATGTTCCCCATCGACCCAATAATTTTGGCCGGTAGTGTATATAAAATAAATTTAAAAATAAAATAAAATAAAAGCTAATACTGCACTTTTAATTTTTTTTTCACTATGTTCAATATGTACATATACATAAAATAATTAAAAAGAAACTACACTCACTGCACTTTTTGATTATTTTTATTTTATCGCTTACTTCACCGATTCCACGTCCAAACCCCATAACGATTTGAAAGAGAATGATATAGGCATATGGTAAATTAAATTAAATTTCCAATGGGTACAGCAATCACGTGTTTGTTTCCAATCTCTGTGATCGGCGCTATAGCCGGAATATTACCGAATTGCAATAAAAATTAAAAATAGTTTCCAATTCAAACTTCATAAACCTTTAGTTCGACCTGATATAGCCATGAAGTAAATTAAATTAAATCCACTAGGTACCGTACAGCAATCACGGGTCAGTCGCCAAACTTGGAGGTAATCTCTGTGATCGGCGCTATAGCCAAGAGAAGATTACCGAATTTCAAGAGAAATTATATAAAACTCAAAAAATACATGGGAACCATATACCGATTATAATGAATTCGAATTGTTTGATGGAAAATGATTTTTGGGTAAAGTTCTGGAACATGGCCATTTGAAATGGAACTAGGCCAATCGTTGATCGATTATCATGAAACTTGACAAGTTGAATGGAATGGAATTGTTAATTGATTTTTGAATAAAATTCTGGATTATGGAGAACTGGAACAGAACTAGGCCAGACCTTAACCGAATATGATGAAACAGCGTGTGAGATAAAAAGGAGAATGTAAAATATAATTTAATAATGAAACTCCGTATGCTCCATAGAAACGAGATTTTGCTAGAACTATCCACCCACAATTAATTTACTCTGAAACGAAAAGATCGCAGATACGATTTTTTTCTATAAAAAAAAGTTACTACGTAAAAAAATTTCTACTAATGCTGTTCCTGCATATGTTTGTTGTCTATCCGAATTCTTTGTAAATCTAGCAAGATGAGTGCTAATCAAGACTTCTAAAAGTCTAAACCTTGGTTTCAATTTAATTTAAACATAGTTAAATTACCTCGGTGGGGGTCTACTAAATCAGATGAGAGAAAACACAATTACTGCCAAAAGTTAATATATTCGGATATTGTGTTGCTTTATACGCGATTGATTTATTAGTATATGTTGCTGTGTAACCTCGACATACAGCACTTGCTGTTCTATTATATATTCTTCTTTTGGGAAATATAGAGGGAAAATGATTGAATCAAAATATTTTTTGGATTTATTCTATGCTGCATTTAGCGTTATCCTGGATTCATCGAGGAGACTGAGGTATTTTGCATCCGATTTTTAGGAGGTTTTGATCTTTTTGTTATATTTATATTTGTTTTGGTTTCTACAAATATTATTTTATACAAATGGATTATATATTTCAAATGAAATTTCAATTCAAATTATCCAGTGTTATCCAACTCAACTAATTAGTTGTTATATAGTTTTTTATTGGTTAAATAACTACATTTCATCGTGCTCATTGCCTCTTTGTTATATGTCTGAACTACTGTCCGAAGGCGTTTATTTAGAATCGCGTTATTTAAACCTGGTGGAGTATCATCTCCAGCTCCTAATTGTTCACAATTAAATTCAATAAGGCTTTGTTGCTTTTGAATCGCTTTAACAAAGTTCCAAATTAATGGGGTTTTATGCTTAATTTGGAAATCCATTATGTGAATTTCCATAAATAAATAATTTGGAAATCCAAGAATCCATTATGTCACCCTTCAACTGAGTTATTTATACGTTGTGTATCGCGTTGAGGATACAATTATATGTATACCATTTTTCAAGAGCAAGGCGAGGGCGTCTACGATATGGTGTTTCAAAAAAGTTTGAATCTTACCTTCCAATATAGTTTACCTCCACTAGGCAATTCCCTATAGATAAGCATTGAAAAGCATGTACAATACATGCCAAAGCTAAAATCATTTTCATTTGCAAATGTCAGATCAGTATTATACTGATATTGGAAGTCTTTCTGATAAATTCGTTTCCATATATTTTCATGGCCAAATGCTACCTATATTACAGACACAAATGATGTAGACACCATTCATCCAACGTATCATTTAAATAGTGCGCTGGACTATTTAGCAATCGACCAAAAAACACTATCTGAAAATGATAAAATTATAGCCGAAATATTGTCAAATGTTGCTTCAACATTAAGCCAAGCAGAGGCAAATAACAGTGACGGTCAGATTCAATGAATGAGATAAGCACTGCTATCCCAACTAAGATATGTTATAATTGTTATACATCATCTCGAAGAGGTTCAACGATACGCTCTGAATGAAATTAACCCCAAAAACATTAAACTTAACGCATTAGAGGCCAAATTGCTAGTCATTTCACAACCTTCATTTTCAAAACTTGAACAATCTATACGTTAAATGACTTTTTTAATGAAAATCTTTATAAGTTTATTCATAGTGTCAACTATTTTCAACTATATTTCAACTATATTCAGTACAGTCAACTATTTTAAATAAAATAATTTTTTGTCGAAAGGAGAGTAGCTAATCAATTTCTATACGTTAGAATTTCATTTATTTAAGATTTTCAAGTAAAACGAATGAGTCACATTTAGAAATGTGACTATAGCGCCAACATTTTAACACTGGAACTAATAAGAGCTAGAAACTTCTCAGAGCTGGAAATTTCGCTTGCTTCCATGCGATTTCAGCTTTGACAAGTTTACTGTAATTGGTAAATTTACATAAATAAATAGTTATTTTGTGAATAAGTATTTTTTCTAAATCGCCATTTCGACCATATTGCAGGACATTAAACATTTTAACATGGACCTAGAAAGTTTTAAAATCAAAGAAAGGCCAAAACAAGTTGATTGTTGATGGGTTTTCTTACGTTATAGAAAAACATATAAAAAATCTTTTTGATTAGTTTTGTTCTCAGAAGAAATCGCTCAAATATAAAAGCCGTGCAATAAAAGCACATGAAATGTGGTAAAATAAAATTGACAAAAGGGTCTTCACAGCACAGTTCCACCCTAATACTGGAGAGGTAGCAGTGTGTCAAGCTAACAACATTATAAAAAATTTAAGTAAAAATTCAATAACTAATCCATCGCAAATTATTCGAGAATCAATAGTGCATCCGCTGACAGTAGAATATATCGTCGGGCAAGATTTGCTAATTTAAAGGAACCAAATAATTTAGCTGAAATTAATATTCCCGAATATCTGATTTTAATTGTCAAAAAATTATATTACTTGGAACCCGTTCTAAAATGAATGTGTGCCGCTTATATTTTGTCTGATGAGCACCAAAAATGAACTTGTTCACTTGCATGAACTTTTTAAATTAGCATGTGATTGGAATATTAAGCTTAATCCAACTCGCATAGTAACAGACTTTGAAAAAATCATCAAATCTGCGGCAAAAAGTTTTTTTCTAGAGATACAGAGTTTTGCGGATGTCTTTTCCACTTCAGTCAAATTATTTGGAGAAAAGTACAAATATATCGACTTGCATCGAAATATGGGAGATCAGAAATTATTAGCCTTCGAATTCGAATGCAGAGAGCCTGGCATTTGTACTCAGTGAAGAAATCCCTCAATATTTTTTTATCATTTTAGTGGAGGGTTTGTTGGTAACTAGCATTAAAGATTACGTCCGAATCGATCAATCACCGATCAGAACTTTTCGCTGCGGATGATTCTATCTAATTATTATAAGACGTCCATCCCCATACATCAGGTGTTCCTAGATTTAGGATAGGCGTATAACTCGATCAATCGAGAGAGTTTGTGGTCCGCCATGGAATACCCAGGAATGCCAATAAAATTGGTACGATTGTGTAAAATAACATGTGACGCAGTTTCAATACTGTGTTAAAGTTGAGAACAGGCTATTTAGCATTTTTACAGTTAATTCGAGTGTTCGGCAGAGAGATGCTCTGTTCCCAGATACCGTTTAATCCCGCTTCAAAAAACGGAGTGAAAAAAATACTTGATCCGCTTGTAAGGTTTCCAGCTTTTGTTGGACTCCAGATAAATGAGGCCAACAGAAGCTCCAACCAGAAGCGAGTTCGCTGGCTCGGTCATGTTCTGCGTTCTGATCCGGGACGATCTCTGAAAGGAGAACCATCATATGGTAGGCGCAGAGGTCGTTGCAGGCGACGATGCATCCACGGTGTAGAGAACGACTTGGCTTCTTTAGGTTGGGTAGGACAGTATGAAGACCAAACTAAGCATCAAAACCGCTGGAGCTAGATTGTTAACACAGTAATGGCTTTTAACAACTGTATTATTGATTATTATTATAGCTAGCAATTCGCAAATTGCAAGTCGAAAAATATTTTACCATGTAAATATCAATTTCAAACTAATTTTGTTTGTAACGGGTGGCGTATAAGTAACGTTATGATTTATTTTATGAATAACCTTTTTCTTTCTGGTTTTATTTAACGTTTATTTATTTTTTTTTTTTTCCTTAATCTCCAATTTAGGAGCATAAGGCGTCTACTAGGCTTTTCCATCTTACTCTGTTGGGGGCTACAGCTTTTATTTCCTCCCATGATTTACCGAGTTGTTTCGCTTCAGCTAGCATCAGTTCCTCCATGTCATGGCTGGTCTTCCGATTTTTCTTTTCCCTTGCGGGTTCCAGTCCAATGACATCCTCGTTATATCACTTGGTGATTTTCGCAGTGTGTGGCCAATCCATCTCCACTTTCGTCTCTTAATTTTTGTCGCAATGTCTGACTGGTTTGTTTTTCTATACAGGTCGATATTACTTATCACGTTAGGCCAGAAGCATTTCAGTAGTCGTCGAAGGTATTTGTTTACGAATACTTGTAGCTTCTTTCTGATTTTTTCTGTGTGTTTCCATGTTTCACACCCATACAGTAGTACCGATTTCACACACGAGTTGAACATTCGTATCTTGGTCTTGCGTGATAGGACGGAGGTATTCCAGACTTTATGTAGCATGTTGAATGTATGTCTGGCCTTATTTATGCGTTTGTTTATGTCTTCCTCTGTCCCACCTGTTTTTGCTACTGTACATCCAAGGTATACGAATTCGTTTAGATCTTCGATTTGTATTTCATTGATGTGCTTCGGTGTGGTTATATTCGTGTTGAATCTCATTATCTTGGTTTTCCTGATGTTAATTTTGACACCAACTTTGTTAGCTAAATCTGATAGCTGTTGTACTTTCTGCTGCATGTCTGAGTGTTTGTGTGTGAGCAGGCATATGTCGTCTGCATAGTCCAGATCATTGAGTCTATCTGTTAATCCCCATTGTATGCCGTTAGGGGATGTAGTGTCTAATTTCCGCATTACACCATCCAGTACGATCAGGAACAGCGTTGGTGAGAGTACGCATCCTTGCCTTACTCCTTGGTTGTTATAGTATGTTTCACTTTGCTTTCCTTTATATTGAACTCGGTTTCCAGCATTCCGATACATTTCTTGTATGAGTTCTATTAATTTCTTTGGGATGCCCAGTTCATAAAGTGTCTGCCATATTGCGTTCCTATTTATCGTATCAAATGCGCGTTCGAAATCGACGAATAGCAGGTACAGTGGTGAATTCCATTCGTTAGATTGCTCAGTAATGATACGGATTGAGTTGATATGATCAGTGCAACTTCTTCCTGGTCTAAAACCAGCTTGTTCGTTTCTTAATTTAGCATTGATCGTCGGTGAGATTCTGTCAATGATGATCATTGCGAGTATCTTTATTGTTGTGTTGAGGAGAGAGATACCTCACCAGTTTTTACATTCCCTTAGATCACCTTTCATGGGGATTGTAATGGTCAAACCTTCTTTCCATTTTTGTGGTATTTTGCCAGAATTCCACACTTCTTGAATTATAGGTGTTAGTGCACTTGCAGTTGTAGATGAATTTCCTTTGAATATTTCGGCGGTTATGTTGTCTGTTCCAGCAGCCTTGTTGTTCTTCAGTTTCTCAATGACACTTTTAACTTCCCGCTCCGTTGGTGGATGGGTGTTGCTAGTTTCGTTATTGGTGCCAATTGACGACCAGAGATTTTCGGTGCTGTCGATGACGTCTTCTTCGAAATATCCTTTCCATCTCTTTAACTGTGCTTCGTCCGTTGTTAAGATTTGACCATTTGCATGTTTTATAGGTGGTATATTTGTAATTTTCCCTGTGACCTTTCTTACACACTGGTGTAGTGCTCGCATATTTTGGATTGCTGCTGCCTCTTCAGCATTCTTGAGAATGTTCTCTGCAAATTGTCTACGATTATTCCTTGCCATTTTCTTTACCTGTCGCGCTATTTCCTCATATTTGTGTTTCACCTCTGTCGTGTTATGTTGGTGCATTTGTAACTTAAGTTGACGGCGTTCCTCAATTTTGTTCCATGTATCATCACTAATCCAAGGTTTCCGATTGAGTTCTTGGTAGCCGAGTATGTCCGAGGCAGCTTTGATATATGCTTCTTCAATTTGGTTCCATCTTTGTTCTATACTGGTGGCTTCATTTCTATGGAGATTGAGTTGGAGCGTTTCATTGAAGACGTGTCTTGTTTCAATATTTCTCAATCTGTTTGTGTTAAATTTCCTCCCATTTGTCTTTGTATGCTTCACAGCTGCTGGCTTGATTTGAAATTGTGCTATTACTAGTTGATGATCACTGTGTACGTCAGCGCCCCTCATTGTTCTGACATCTTGTAGTGAAGTGAGGAATTTTTTGTTGACCATTACGTGGTCTATCTGGTTTTTGGTTCTGCCATCCGGTGATGTCCATGTATATTTATGTATATTTTTGTGTGGAAACCTACTGCTGCCTATGAACAACTGATTTGTGATACAGAAGTCGACGAGTCTTTCACCATTGTTGTTTCGCACAGAATCCAATGCATTTTTACTCATGACAGTTGTCAGGTCGGTGTTGTCTGTTCCAATTTTTGCATTGAAATCTCCTTGTATGATTTTGACGTCATTCCTGTGCGTACTTGCTAATGTGTGTAATTTAACGTTTATTTAACGATCTTTATTACAATTTAGATTATAGTTTGGAAATATGTTCACATTATGTTTTGAAGATAATATCGTTCAAATCATTCCCATTGTTTGCTTCGATCTGACGTGCTCTTTCCATTTTCCATAACTTTCAGCTCCCAACGGATTAACTTCTTCTCGGATATTGGCTTTAAGCTGCAAGATGTTTCTTGGCTTATTGGCATACGCACCTTACCCTTTAGTTAGCCCCAAAGAAAACGATCAGAAGCCATCAAATCAGGCGAACGCGGTGGCCAGTTAAAATCACAAACCAGGAAGATCACAAACAGCTCCTTGTTGCCGAAACCGAAAAAACGAACAAAGAATACATAAACAAAAAATGTATTCACTAATTAAATCATAACGTTACTTATTTATGCGCCACCATGTATGTTTCTTTTTGCGACTGTATACGGCCGAAAACTCGACAGTTGCTCACAGTTGTTTGGACTCCCAAATAAAATAAGACAATGAATACTAACAATGAAGATTGATTCAAAGATATTTTGTTTCTTCATATTAAAATTTGTTGCTTACTTGCTTGCGTGTTATGGTACGGTTGTAAAAAGTACCACCTCCTACATATTTGCAGCTCTTTGCTTCAAATTTCAACTCGAAAATTTTGTTATTCTGCTCGCTGAAATTAAACCAGAATATTGTGTTCTATAAATTTTAAGGCTTTTATCTCATTTCAAGAGGTATGATTAGTCGCTAAATGTTTCTTTTTAATTTGTAACATTTTCAGAAAGAACTCAATCTGAGTACTGTATACTATAGTTCATCCTACGCTCACCACAATACATTTCCGTTTCGTTTATTTACGCAATAGGGATATAAAAGTACTTTGTTATCGTTGTCCTGCGAAAATCGAATTCCCTAATTTTCCAATTAATCATAAAAATCCCCATTTTTCTTCTTAAAATTTTTATTGTGCAGAGGTGCCATAATGAAAATAAGAAAAACGTCGAGAAGGATGTTTCTTTTTTTTTGTAATGGATATCATTTTTTTATCTATCCACTTGAATAAAAAATAAAAAAGAAATGTTTTAAATTTCAGAATTAATGAAAATTCAAATCGCACGGGCTTCGTTCGGTTATTAATCAATTTCGGATTTGCTTTTTTCTTTTTTTTTTTTTAAATTATAATCCGGCATTTGATAACTTCGACCGAGAAAAGTATTGTTGACTGAGTAAAAAAAAAATTGATCCTGTAATACGTTAATACACGACGAAATAAAAAGGGGTTATACATTTCAATGAATTAATTAAAATGATTAGGGTTCACCGTAATTGGTTTAAATAATAATATTAAGATAAAAAACAAACAGAACAGTAAATGGAAAATGAAAATGCAAACAACCAAACGTATATATATTAGAGGTGAACATTGAAAGATGATTCAAAAAAGACAAAAAAGAAGCGAAGTAATTTAATTGTTAACGTACGTACACCATCTTCACCATTATCATACACTATATAGAGTATATATATAAGTATCTGAAAGGTAAACGTGTTTTTTTGCTGATTTTCTAAAATATTTAATTTCTTTTGAGGATAAAATTGGAAGACAGAAATTTTTATTTTAATACATAATTGTAAAGCTGTTAAAAAAGTTTTATTTTTTATAAAAACTGAAAATTGAAAAATTTGCAATAAATTTTTGTTATCATACCGCAACACGGCTTGTTTGTGTTCGTTCAATTTTAATTCAACTTAATGATGGTGTGGTCAAATTTGAAGGGTAATTTGATAGGATTACAAGCCCAACCTAAATCTATAGATGTATACGCAAATATACAATAATTAAGTTTTTGCACCAGGTAGTTTGAGATAATTAGTTCAAGTCAAATTTGCTAAGTTTTTAATTGAATCAGATCGCTAAATATTTACCTACATAGGAGATATAATATTAATTAACAGTAGCCGCCTCGCAAAACTTTCATGCCCAAAATTATTGCAAACATTTTAAAATCAACCACACAAAATGGGCTGGAGAATATTACAAGCAATTTTGCACATCTAAGAGTTTCTTATGTGCAAACATGCTAAGTCGAAAAATGGTAAAATACAATCAACAATTGTCTAAACCCAAACAAAGCTCCAGGACACGATTTTATTGCCGGAAAATTGATCAAAGAATTATTTATTTATAAAACTTATAACTTATATCTTTACTGCGATAATGAGATGTGGGTAGTTCCCTCAAAAATGGAAAAGCTAATAAAATATTGCTAGGTCAATAAGTATTCTTCCGGTGTTTTCGAAACTTTTTGAAGAGATGGTTTTAGAAATATTATCTGGAGACCCCTGTGGTTGAGGGGCACCCACATGTCTCGCACATCTAAATTGCATGAAGATGTTTTACAAGAATACCACCAGTGTATCCTTTGCTTGGATAACCTCCGTTGGGCTGGCGACCCGCATTCGCAAACAAACAATCTGTTTATAATGTCAACAAAATTAAAAATGGATACAAGACACGAGATTTTGGATCGGCACGTGGATCGTACAGTCACTTAGAAAACCAGTTACGTTAGAAGCCCAATTACGTGCAGGAAGAAGTATCGGGTGAAACTCGCTGGCTTGACGTGGAGACCATGTGTCCCAGAGACCTCGGATATCTTGGAGCTGGATTTCTTCTTGAGCCGCAGGTAAAGAAGGCTGTTTTGGGTTTCCAATCAATCAATAATCAATTATGTATGCTTCGGTTGCGCATGATGTTAGCCAACTTGTCGATAATTTGTGTAAACCCGTCCACAGTATTCAGCCGGCTAAAAGATAAACACTCATTTTACAATGACTTGGACGATCTGATGGGATCTATACCCGAATACGATGTTAGAATGGTAATTGGTGACTTTAATGGCTGGCAGAAATCAGGCCAACTTTTGTGAAAACACTGGTCCATATTCCCAACACGAAACTGCGTCCGATAATGGTGATAGAATGATGTACTTGATAATTGCTCACGATCTTAGAGTAGCAGGATGTGAGAGCTTATCGATCAGCACCCAAATCTGGGGACAGCGATCAACACTTGGTGATGATTATATTTTATTTTCAGAGTCACGTCTGATAAATAAATATTTTCGTATAAAATCTTCTTGCATATATTTTAGTTAGGGTGACCAGGTATACTCTTTTCAAAAGTATTAGTATTCTTTTTGATTCGGTTTACTCCTTACTCTTTTCCATTTTAAATCTCTGAAATTTTAAAATTTCCAATTTATAATTTTTAAATGTTTCTGAAATACGAAATTTTTAATTAATATTAAAATATAAATAATTTGTTATTCGATTTTCAAATAAGGTTGACAAATATAGCCGAATCGGAGTTAATTTGAAGGGTTTTGACTCAAACAATTCAACGTGAGGTTCTAATCGAGAATTTAGCAACAAGAAATTATTATTTTGATGTTGAAGCATTTCCTCTAAAAATTTTAATCTATCTTAGCTTAAGAATATTCATTAATTTATTAATTGTATTAATTAATTTAATTTTAAGTTTGAAAATTTTTGGAATTCTTTATTTTATATTTCAACGATTTAAGATGCCAAATTGTTTTTAAACCTCAATTTTTAAAATGTAATTATCATTATGATTTAAAAAAATTTAATTATAACATTTCTAAATCCAAATTTTAATTCTAAAAATACTAATTTCACATAAATATTAAAATCTAAACTAAATAAATTTAAAATCAAACATTTAAATTCGATCTGATAAAATTATAAATTTTGAAATTTAAATTAAAAAAATAGATAACACAAAGAAATTTAACTTAAAGTCTAATTCGGTTAACAGTTTTAAATAATTTAAAAAAATTTTGAACTACTTAAAATTGAGATCAAAACGACGTTTAAAATTTTCAAATTTTAAGCCAAAATTTTTAATTTTTTATTTGAATTTGGTTTTATTTTCAATTTTAAAAATATATAAGCTATTTTCTTCTAAATTTCAAATTAAATTTTAAAATTAAAAATTATTAAATGTTAAATTTAAATTCAAAAATATTAAATTTTAAATTCTAAAATACAATTTTTAACCTTTTGAACTAAATCTTCAATCCAGAGTAGCAAGATTTCAAATTTTATAAATTTATTATTTATTAATTTATATTTCTCAGGATTAAAATTGTAAAAATAATGTAAATTATAACTTCTACCAATTCTAAATTTTTGGATTATTCTTAGATTGTTAATTTTAAGTTATCCGAAAAATTATTTTAAATCGTCCCGTGCGCCGAGTTTGATTAGGCATAAAACGGTAACCTAAATTTAAAAATAATTGTCAAATCCTTTAGTATGTGTGGTTTGCCAAATTTACATATATCGACTCTCTATATAGTAATGTGTATCTAATGTTCGCCTTGTAGGATCCCAAGCTCTGAATTTGAATTTTGAAGCCAATTTCAAAATTCAACAGTTCGATGTAGTTAATCAAATATTGAATTTTTAAAAACAATTTTTTTGTATTGGACGCGGTTCTTTTAAAATCGGATTTCGATGTGTTCGGTAAATTTTTAAATGGAATTTTAGTTAAATACAAAACTTAAATTTAAATTTTAAAATAATATTATTTAACAAACATGAAATTTTTGAAAGTTTTAAAATATTTTGGATTTTACAAATAAAGAAAGAAATTAAATTTTTATTCAAATTCTAAAAATTTTTCTAAAATTTCAATTCGTTATATAGAATTTTGAAAATTTTGAATGAAATGCCGAATTTCTTGGTGTATGAAAATTGCGGACATACTTATATACAAATATACATTGTTAATATTTCTGCATAGTCTTAGTCCTAAAACAGTGATCATTTTATCGGTTCGATTTCTAATTGATAAAATATCGTGCTAAAGTTAAAATAAAATAACTATTTTTTGATCAGCTTATAGGACCCGCGACCAGTTGAAGGATTGATTTGGCTCAAAATCAGGGACTGAATTTATAACGAATGAAATAATTACCTGTAGGACTGCATGGAATTCACGCAAATTGTTTGTTGCTTGGTTGGAACGTTTTTAAATATTTAAATTTTGCAAACCATAGTCTCCGGTGTTCGAATATATCTGGTCAGCCTGATTTTAGTTCGAAAATTAACTAACGACACGAATTTATCTTAGAGCTCGAATAATAAAACGTCAATTGGCCCGCTCGATCTACACCACCCATATATTCGTTGTATTTCAATATTTCGACTGGTTTCATTTTCTCCAGCACCATAACGATTTTTGTCGACTTCAAGCTTTGGATGAACTCCGGTTGTTATGCTTTGGGCATCACATTTGTCAACACGTACACGCTTCTTTATCTCTTCCAGACATATACATCCTTCTTCAATTTTTTCGGGACCACATTAATGGAATTTCCTTCACGGTTGCTTCTTAACGTTCCTTAAAGTGCTGCTCTTTCAATAACTATGGTGTTATATGTTGAAGAACAATGGCGTCAATTTTTGATCCTGTTGAAGGCATGATTTGTTTGTCTTTATATACATATCTCAATATTTAATACATAGCTAGAGGCTTCACATATAGTTCAAAAAATTGTATCTCAAACCATGCTCGTTTCGCACGAGGTTTCACACTTTGTGGATATTTGAGATGCTCGTGAGTGAAGTCTGCTCAAATTTCTTTCCAGACATTGTGAGGAAATGCTGGGTGATATATCGATCATTTCGAAATACAGTTACGAATTTGCGGTGGACGAATTTGACCCCCGAGAAAACATAATCATCATCATCATTCTTTTAAATCTGCTTCCTCGCTACAGAGAATATAATTGTTTGCCATGCTCATTAGCAGGGATGGGCGAGATATATAATATAAAATTATGTCAGGATTATAAGGAGACAATAACTACTCTCTGTCAGCATTATAAGGAGACAATAACTACTCTCTGTCAGCATTCGTGATCCAGGTGATTTTTTACAGAATTTTATACCCCCTAATCCATTTTACAATTCTCCGCGAATAAATGTTTTTTATGCAGATTTCGTGAACTTTTGTAGCAATGGATTAGGAGATGATTTGTATAATCAATCTAGTGGTACACTCTAGTTAGTCTATCGTATATCCAGATGGTTTTTTAAAAATGTAGATTATCTCAATTGCTGTAGTTTTAAAAAATACTATAAAAAAATCGTAATTGACAGAGAATATATATTCCTTCAAAAATCTGAAATATTTGGTGAGTAACGAAAAATTAACCTCCTTGCAGACACGTTTGTATGATAAAGTCATGTAATAATCAGAATTTCTAACACAAATGCGTTTTCGTACATAAAATTTTCGTACATAAAACTTTCGTAATTTCCAAAGCCGCGTCTATTAGATGTCCCTGTTGCAAAATTAAACTTTTGTATACATTTAAAATGCACTAGCCTATATACTTCTTCATGCACGTGATTAAGCCTTCCAACGCTTCTGGTTTCCTAAATGACTGCACGTTCCACTTGCCGGTCCTAAATCTCGTGTCCAGGTACAAGAGTGGTATTGTTTTGGCGGTATCCACTTTTCATTTTGTTAACTTTATATAAACAGATAATTTTTTACGGATGCGAGTCGTCAGCGCCAGCGATCGTGCAATTTAGGTTTACGAGACATGTGAGTGCCTCTCGACCACAGTGGCCAAAGTTCACCACGAATACCTAATATTTACATCTCATTTCAAACCTTAAGCGATATTTTCATATTGAGTATTTAGAATAGTGAACTCGTATGTTACTTAAGTTATTTTTTCAATGTCAGTGGGGTTTTTGAAAGTATTATAAGTGGTTGATTATTATATTAAAGTGCTATTATTCATAAAGTTTTGAAACTTTAAACAGAAAAATAAAATAACAGTATATTTCATTGTGAAAATGAAGAAGGGGGAAATACCAAAAATGGCATCTTCCAGGTCCTTAAGAATGTTAGAGCTAGCTAAATCTAAACAAACTTTAAGTAAAATGAATTCTAATCGTGGTAAGTGTACTTTTTCTAATTTAATTTTCTGTAATATTATTAATCATGTTTTAAATAGAACATCTCGGGAAAAAGAATGCTGATGGCGGTTTACTTCAACCGCATTGTGTAAGTAAGAGTGCTTTAGAAACAATTCTACAACCCCTCCAAGACGAAGAACACGATACGAGTGTGTGCTTTCTGCGATGATGATATTAATGTGCACCAAAATAATAAAGATAGCTTAGAAGACTCTTTCGACGACAGCGACATTGATCCTAACTATCAGCCTGGTAACAACGAAGGTTGATACCAGGCTGAAAAAAACCTTTGTGACTCACCAACTTTCACCGTGGAGGTATTACAAGCTGAAAATTTGGAACTTTCTAGACCACAAGTTGCTATTATCGATGGTTCACAAGCCGATGTATTACAACCAATTCCAGTTAATGCAACTTTAAACAACTGTGTTCCTCTAAAAAAGTGCAAAAAAAATTGTCACACTAAAATTTCTCGTGAAGAACAGCAAATCATGTTCGACCGATTTTCAAAAATTGTTAGTTATGAGGCGAAAGTAGCATTTATCTCTGGGTTCGTTGAAATAAGGGAGAAAAAGAAGCAAACGCTTGCGAAATCTGAGAGCAATCCAAGAAATCGGCCACATACATACTACTATCATATCAAACTACATGGAGAGAGAACCGAAGTTTGTCAAAAATGCTTTCGCTTTTGTTTTGGTGTCAGTGAAAGTTTTTTAAAAACATTTGAGAAAAAAAAATTATCGAACGACGGACTTTTGCACGACATGCGTGGTAAACGAAACCCAGTTAATAAATTAACTGAAGAAAAAATCAGAGAGATCAAAGAACACATTAACAAATACCCTGCGTATGAAAGCCACTATTCGAGACGTGACACTGCTAAGAAATATTTGCCGTCAGATTTAACTTTGAGCCAGATGCATTCAATGTACTGTGAGGAGCACCAAAGTCCTGTATCCATCACAAAGTACTCGGAAATATTTAAAAGTAAGTTAGCTTAAAAAAACCAAATAAATGTTTTCTACTCGTTAATTTATATTACTTTTAGGTATGGATTTAAAATTCAAACGCCCAAAAGTGGACACCTGCAACAAATGTGACGTTTTAAAGACTAAAATCGATTTGGAGAAAGATGAAATCACAAAAACACAGCTTGTAGCCTCAAAAACTGCCCACCTAAACGATGCTGAAGCCGGATATAAATCAAAGGATAACGATAAGAATCTTGCTAAGGAGAACCGCTGCATTAAACTTTACACCTTCGATTCACAGCAATGCTTACCAACTCCAAATCTGCACACATCGGTTTAGTTTTATAAGTGCCAATTGTGGACGTATAATCTTACGGTTCACAACTGCGTTACTAATGAATCGATATGCCATATGTGGCATGAATCCCTAGGAAATCGAGGTGCTAACGACATTGCTTCTTGCGTGTCCCCGCAGCTTAACCGGATTATATATCACACGTTATTTTTTATAGCGATTGTTGCGTTGGCCAAAACAGAAATTCTTTCGTTGCAACAATGATGTCTATATTCTACGCATATAAATATTGTTGATCACAAATTTCTAACTCCGGGCCATACACATATGGAATGCGACGTTGATCATTCGGTAATTGAAAGGAAGAAACGAAAAACCCATATAAAATACACCATCCCAGAGATTGGAATCAGTTCGTAAGAGCAGGTGGTAGCAAAAATCAATTTAAAGTGGTAGAAATGTCACAAGAACATTTCTTTAATTTTTCGTCATTAGTAAAATGAAATTTATGTGGCGAAGTAATAATCAAAGCGGCGAAAGATTTCTTTGGCAATATATTAAATGGTTACGATTCACTAAAGACTTCGGAGTAATTTATTTTAAATGCACTTTGAAAAATCGCTTATCTTCGTTTATTTTATTGTTTAGTTAAGACACAAATTTGAAAAAATCGCTCATGTGAGATAAGAGTTTTTTTTCTACCAATAATAAAAGGGAAAATCGCTTAAAATCGTTTTTCCTAAATATCAATAAAATTAAGACCTATTCTACAGTTTAGACTATATGCAACCAACATTTACGCCCGAAACTATCTACAAATCAATAATTTTGGGAGCTAGAGTTTTCCATTTTTAAAAAAAATTTAATAAAACCTTTATATGCTTCTCCTGAAAACTAGTATGTCTGCACACAAGCGATTTTCGCTTTTTGACACAGAGTTATAACTTCATTAAGCTTAAATAGCAAAGCTTTTACCACCAATCTGTAAAAGTACCTCCTCTATCCATATAAACATCCTGCAATCGAAAATCATCTCAAGACGAAAATCATTCCATAAGATAATATATTTTCATGATTTTTTTCCCATTTAAATAAAATTAATATTGGTTTTTACTATCATCTCCATTTTCAAGATAAAGCAAGATAAACTGAACAATTGCATTAAATCATCATCATCTCAGGCAAGAAGAAGAGAGCATTTGCCAAATATAAATAAGATTTTTTTTTTGAAGTTTATATTTATTTCAAGAACTTAAAAGTTGGAAAAAAATAAAAATAAAAAACCAAAAATCTAAAATAACAATACCGAGAGTAGTAAAGAGATATATAAAAAGCTCTCGAAAAGCACAATAAAAGAAAACAAAAATATTTTTTTTTTCAGAATTTTGAGTTTTGTTATTTTTAAAGCACAGATGGATGCAAAAGTGATATTTCTTTCAAAATATGTATCTATATTTAAGACAATATTTTACTTCTCCAATGGAAACAATTTATATTCCCGACTTGAGAATGGAAAGAATATATAGTATAAGAGTATATGTATGTACATATATAGAAGTAAAACCACTCTTAACACTTTAAGTGTTGACAATGGCAAAAAAAATAGTATATTTTGTGGTCCCTTTTTACTAATAAATATTTGTCACTAAAACTGAACGCTTTTTGAAAATAATCTATATACAGCAATAACACTATAAAACTATATATAGTTACACCAAACCACCAACATATTATATAGAAAATGAAGTAAAATTATTTACTGTATCTCTAGCATCTATATACATGTCGGTATATATAGTTGGAGCAAAAGAAAAACATAAATGAAAAACCATCTTTATATTGCAAAACCAAACCAACACTTGTATACACACTGGTCTACGAGAAGTATAGTTTTTAGTTTTGTACTCTGTGTGTGTGTGTGTGTGTGTTTGTGTTCCTTTTGGCAAAAATAAAAATTCCAGATAAAATTCATTGTTGTCATTTTAACTGAATTAAATAAAATAAATAAAAGTTATTTTAAATTGTACACCTGGCTCCCTAGGAAAGTTTGGTTTCCATTTTTTTTTATGTGCTGCTTTCTATTCTCCATCCTCCAATCATGTACCTTGATTCAATATAGATATATAAACTAGGATTCTTCGCTATCTTAGAGCATTATATGTTATAAGCTTTATTTTTATCAAATACATACTATAGAGAAATCACTGAAAAGTAACATACATACTCGTACATATACATGTATGTGGAGTTGACTAGATATTTCAACATTATAAGTGGATACTTTATTGTATCATATGTAAGAACGGGTAATATCCACTACATACATTTATGTATGTGGAGGGACGAACATAAAGATAATGATTCTAAATTTAATGTTAATAAAATATCTGGTTTTTTGGTGTAAGTAATATTTTTTACGGGATTTTACCGATTCGCTTATCTAACGAAAACTACTCAGTCTGGAGTTTATGAAAGTTTTAAAATGTATGCAAACATCTACAGGAGTGATGAGCAACTAACGTATCTAGAACTCCAAAAATAAAACAAATCAAGTTATTTTTAAACACAAACGAAATTTAAATTTATATTTTACAATTTAATTCGAGAAATTAAAAGAAAGTTCGATTCGAATTGATAAACATACCAAAGAGCGGCTAAAATGCTCAAATCTCACCTATTGCATCCTTTGAATTCAAATTACTTTCAATATGTCCCGGTATGTTTGCAAATTTGTGCGTTTCGCTAAGAAATGTACGGATAGAAGAAATACGAAGGGTGTTCTGACGTGATTATCACACCAGAAAAACCATATATAGTGGAACCTCTTTATCCGGAAGCGTTATAAATTTGTTGCACTGTTAAATTTTTGTCTGCCATGGCTTTTTTTTAAATTTTTGTAGCCACTCTGACGAGTAATTACGTCCGATGTAATTTTCAGCTCGTTATGAAAATATTTGGCCTTTTACGGTTAGTAATGGGCCGGAAATTGGCACTCCATCGGCGCGACAATGTTTAAACTACATGCATAATGCTGTGTCCAATGTCATACCTTTTATAGTCATACTTTCCGCGAAAAATATAATAATTGTCTCATTATTTTTTTTAAATCATAGATTGTTGATAGGCCAACGACGTAGTTTTCCTTAAGTATGTACCTATATTTACGCTTCTGCCGCTCTCCACATTTTTAATAATGTCGACTTTATCTTTAATACTTAATACTTTTCGTTGTATTTTTACAGTTTTTTGTAGGTGCTTTACACAAGCGAATTAAAATAGAAAACCGTTTTCCCGGATATTAGAGGTAATTCCGGATAAAAGAACTTGATTTTAGAGAACCAACATTTACGGTTATTAGATATTCCGGTTAGTAGAATTCCGGATAAAAGAGGTTCCACTATATTTCATTTAAAATATTACATACATTTTTTAGTATAGTTCGGTTGTGCCACATTGCGCATCACTAAATTATTTTGCCACACACTTTACAATGACTAGAATAGGCCAAAATCGGCCAACTGTAAAGGCAATAAAAAAGATTTTCAGAAAGCGCAACTTTTATGAACAGACAACTGAAACAGACTATAATACACGTTTCGGACCAATATCGCGTTTGTACATACTCCACGTTGGCTAGAATCGGCCATAGAGTATTCAGAAAATATCAAATTTACGGTTTTCTGGAATGTTGAATGGAGGATTTCTGAAAAACACAACTTTTATCACGGAACTAATTGTAAGTTAATTAGTTCCTTGATAAAAGATGGGTTTTCCCGAAATCATCCAAACAACTATTCCAGAAAACCGTAAATTTGATATTTTCTGGATATTCTATAGCCGATCCTAGCCAACGTGGAGTATGTACAAACGCGATAGTGGTTCGGAATGTGTATTATAGTATTTTTCAGTTGTCTGTTCATAAAAGTTGCGCTTTCTGAAAATCTTTTATATTGCCTTTACAGTTGGCCGATTTTGGCCTGTTCTAGTCATTGTAAAGTGTGTGGCAAAATAATTTAGTGATGCACATGATAATCACGTCAGAAAACCCTTCGTATTTCTTAAAGTATTCTATACACAAATTTTTTAGCGAAAGGCACAAATTGGCACAATCAAATCCAAGTATAGAAAATATAAAATATTTGGGTTTTCTAAAATGGGTTTCTGGCGTAATGCAGTTTGACCCAATACCAATCAGATTGAAACCGTTGACATAAAAATAGACAAATTTACATTTTGTTTAAGTGATTTTCAGCTTTTCTGGAATTTTTGAATACAATTATCAATTTGATATTAAAAGAGTTTTTACAAACCAGGAATCGAAGGGATCGAAATGTAAAAAAATACGTGTTATAAAAATCAGTAAACCAATAAAGCAAAGTAGTTTCTCTTTCTTACACTGCCATATGTTAATGGTGACTCCGACGCTGAAATGAAGTAGCGGCATAATAATTTACATAAATTAAATAGCATCGGTCGTTGTAAAAATATTTATATCTGCGCCGCTTAATTCTGAAATATTGCCCATTCGCTGAATATAAATAGTTCGATACTCGAGAATATCGATAGTAATTGATTATCGATATAAGTGTGCAATCAAACTTGAACTAGACTTTCGCGATATTTGCAAATACTAATCAGCCACATAATATCGAAAGATGGCATCCTCCCGTCAAAAGACAAAAGAAGCCATGTGAAATTTTCCAGATCCAACATCAATCCGCCAAATACAGCAGTTGGTAGGTATATGGTGAACTATTCCACCTCTTTATACCACGTTTACCCACGTTATTCACAGACATTTGGCCGTACTACTGACGACAGACAAACACAAAAGAAATTTCTCTTGGTCCGAAGAATGCCCTGCATCTTTCAAAGAGCTGCCACTCTTTGGGCACATCCACTGAACTGACCTCGAGTTCAAAATTACAACCGAGGCTTCCAGTTTAGCAATTGGAGCTGTCTTACAACAACGTAATAATGGATGTTGGCACCTGAAATGTTTTGCTTGTCATGGAGATTAATTGAAACATTCCATTTTATTTTATAATGGATTGCTGTCTCCCGTTGACGTCAACTATAAAAAATTTTCGAAGCTTATGAATAACTTTGAATGGTCCTTCGTAAGGAGAAGTTAGGCTTGCTCGTATTCTGTCGACCCGAACAAAAACGAACCTGAAATTGTTTGACAAAAATCAACCTGAAGTTTTCGGGAATAAAAATGTTGGATTGAGTCGATTTGCGAGTATCGACCGTAATTAAATGTTGCATCTTTGTGCGAAGTTGTTGGTATAAAATCGTCAGTCGATGGAGGTGGTTGTAAACTTGGGCCTAAAAATATTAGTTTGAGGCTCTGGCCGTACACAATGTCCATTGGGCTGCATTTAAGGTCAGAGCTCCGATACTTGGTATTATCTTGAACTCTAAGCGAAGTTTTTAATGTCTTGTGAAACGGGTCTACCATTCCATTTGCTTGAGAATGGTAAGCGGTGGTAAGTAATTCAGAAAAAAGTTTTGACTCAAATTGGCTGCCTTGATCTGTCGTGATTTTAAGGGGGCCGCCAAATCTTCACAAAAACTGCTCGGCGAATGTTTTAGCAACGGTGAAAGCGGTAATAACTGGAATAGGATATGCCTCAGGCCAACGGGTGAATCTACCAACGATAGCGAATATATACATATATTTATATCGATTTCCTTCAGAAGACGGTAGAGAACCGACTGGTCCTCCGGGGATCCCAAAGTTGGATTGAACAATATTGGTTTAAATATTCTTTGCAGTACGTATACTGGACAGGATTATCTTTAAGTTTATATCTGGCCCGTAGAGTATCCGTTCTTCTCAGCTGGTTTCTTTTATGATGTCCATGCAAATGTTTATACAGATTAAATTGCACAGCTGTAAGTCAGTTTCTTTTAATCTAAGGAAAATGTTTTTGTTTTGTGCGATTTATTTCGAAACTTTACCTTCTTGTTGGTGTAGTTTCTGGATTGAGGTCTGTTATCTTTTATTTTACAGAGAACAACAACATGCACTCTATTTTGCTGTGTAGGAAACAAGTTCTGTAATTCACGATTAATTTTTTAGAATCTCTTCTAGTAACCGACCGCGAGTTAGAAATCTTCGATATGACAATGTTGCTGGGTTCATCTCAAGTCTTAGTTTGGGTCTAGCTTGTGTGATTCCGATATTGACCAGTAAACAAGATTTCAGTTACGAGCTTCGTTTGGATTGTATCAGGGACGTAGTTTGGTTCCCACCCTCGAGTGTTTCCTTAGCGTGTAATTATTATTATGACTTATGCTGGCGCTGAAACAGTTCAACTTACACCATAGCAAAGCTGAATCGTTTGAGCTTAAGTTGCTGCTTGCTAAATCGCAGGTAAACATTTATCTAATTCAGGAACCTTATTTGCTTGATGGTGTGGTTTCTGGTTTGGATTATGACGTTTGCAGAATCCTCTACAGAGGGTCAAATGATAAGATAAGAGCCTGCGTGTTTATTTCTAACTATCTTGGTGCAACCCACATTCATGAATTATTGAATGCGGACGTTTCAGCTGTGCTCATCTCTCTCGAATTAAATCCTTGATCAAAGGCTGTGAGCCTACCTTTATCAATTCAGTAAGGAGGAAAGTGATTGACATTAGTTTGTGCTCAATGTTTGTACCCAATGATATTCTCACCTTCGACCATAAGTGCATCTCGTTTAATATAAATCTTAGAAGACCTACTCTCTTAAACCTTATCGTAACAAGAACTGGGAGTTATCCTCTCTTGAGTTGGAACTTCGGCTGGTTTCTTTGGGTGAGATATGTTCGACTGAGGATATTGAATTTAGCTTCATCTTTGACAGACGCAGTCATGTCAGCCTTCGAAAAATTGCTAGGAGACTTAAAAACAAAGCCAAAAGATCTAAGCTCCAGGTTGATTGGGATAACTTTTTGGCAGCGCAAAAAGAATATAAGATAATGCTGAGATCCGCTTGTAGGACCTCTTGGATTAGCTTCTGCGAAGGAATTAATAGTATTTCTGGGATCGCCAGACTTAATAGGTCTTTGGTTAGTAATGATTCGAGCCGACTCGATATGGTGCGACTTCTTGATGGCAGATTAACCTCTTTCAGGAAGGAAATTGTCGAACTACTACTTTCTATTCATTTCCCTGGGTGCAATGGTACTGAGTATTCATCCGACTGGGACTTAGCCTGTAGGCTGGTAACTTTCAATACCTTGCGCCGGAGCGTTTTGTCCTTCTTACCTTATAAATCAGGTGGTCCAGATGGAGTTTTCCTTGCTAATATACAGCATGGGTTTTCCCTAATTCAGAAACATTTACTTAGACTCTGTCAAGCGTGCATTGCAAGTCTACTCCTGATCCACAGTCCTAGAGCAGGAGTAGAGTTGTGTTCATCCCTCTCAAAACTCTGGAAAGAATTGTTGACAGATATATTAGGGATCATCACTTATCTGTTATCCCACTCAGTAACACTCAACATGCTTAGACAGTTGGGAGATCATGTGAAACTGTGCTGCATGAACTTGTTACGAGGATTGAAAGATCGCTATTAGTATTAAGAAGTTTCTTCTGGGCACTTGCCTCGATATTGTGGGTGCCTTTGATAGTACTTCTTTCGCTACCATCACTAAAGCCTGCACTAATTTTGGAAATGACCGAACCATTATTACTTGGATTGGATCTTTGCTGATGTCGCGCATTGCTGTGACCTAGCTGAACCCCTTTCTATTTCGGTTAAAGTTACAAAAGGTTGCCCCCAAGGAGGTGTCCTGTCAGCTTTACGTTAAGGTAAAGTTGCAGAAATGTGGTGAAAACTAGTCGGATAGTCTTGATCAAACGTCTGCTCCTTTTTTTTTTTGGACATTATACTCTCCTGGAATTCTTATATTGAAATTTAAGTTCAAAAGGTCACTTCCATTTTCTGGCAGTGCAGAAGAGCATTTGAGAAGTCGTTGGGTCTGACCCCCAAAATGCTGATGATTATTTACAAATCTCTAGCTTTACCTATGCTACCTATGCTTCTAGCAATTATAGAAGACGAAGACAGGCAAACTCATTTCTGCCACCACTGAAGACGGTCATCCTATAGGCACAGCATGCTCTGCTGGTTTTCGACTGCGGTGTCTTGGGTCGTGGATCACCTGATTACAGGGCATAGACTAATCTACAATTTATTCAGTTCATATATATGCTTCGATAATAATTTTTCTGTGGTTTACCCAGCGAGGAACTCGTGGTTGTCTCAAGAATCCAATGACTGGATGGCTCAGTCGCTCGTGTTTTTCGCTGACTGGTTTCACTCTAATTTTGGTGCGGGTTTTGAAACCTACGATCATGTGGGAGTCTAGGCCGGAGCTACACGGGATTCCAAACGGTGCTGATTGCACTCACACGTTGTGCGATTGATGCTTCTAAACTCGCTGTTTCTGGAAAGGACATTATTCTATGCAGTGATAGTAAATGTGTGCTCAATTCTTTACGGAATTCTATGATCACTTTGAAACTGGGAACTGTAAATATTTTTTTAACGTCCTTTGCTCTAATAATCGTGTCAGAGTTATGTGTTTATGCAATTCATTGGACCCGAATTTGACACTACATGCCGAGTGGCTAAGTATTCCATTTGTGAACCTTATCTGAGACTTACAAAGTTTGCTTTATCTTTGAAGAAAGATCAACTGAGAGTTTTGGTCGCTATTCTGACCTGCCATGGCCGTTTTAAATTCCATTTACAAAGAATGGGATTTGTTTAAGATTTCTTGTGTGGCAACTGTCTTGAAGATGATGATGACAGTATTCACTTTGCTTGTGGTTGTCCCGCTTTAGAGGTAGATTGGTCCCGGTTTCATAAGCATAGGTCTTTTTATGTAGGTCAATTGTTATCCCTACGCTGGTTTAAGCTGTTACCTTTTGCCAGAGCAGCTGAGTGCATTTACGAACTGTGATAGAATCCTTGGTTTGCACTTTAATAATAATAATAATGGGAAAAAAATAAATAAATTCTTATGTCGCAAAAAATAATTCTCTAATTTCTAAACCAACATACCACAAAAAAAAAGTTACAAATTTAGCAAGCAGCACTGTAATGGATGCATGCATAAACTGGTAATCTAACTTTCTAATGATCAAAAATTAAAATATAAATTTTTCACTAAAATATGTTTATTAATCGAGTGCAGATTTTCTTCATAAATAGCAAATAAAATGTACGGATAAAAATCAAATTATCCACATTTGTTACATGTCCAAAAAATATTTTAATTTTAGATTTTTACGACGAATTTTCCATCATGCTGTTCATTTAGTTCTAGTAATAGGAAGAATATTAACGATACGATATGTACGCATATACATATATATAGTTAAGTTACTGTTTACATGTTGTACTATATATATGAATGTCGTCAAGATGTCAGTCAAAAATATTTGCGGTAACATTTCTAAAACAAAACCATCTGAAGTGATTTATATATGGTTTAATCTAAATTTTATTTGCGTGTACTGGATGGAATATATAAGGATTTTTATTTTTATATCTCTGAATACATACATCACATACTTAACAAATATATGTGAGTGAAGAAATAAGACATAAAATACACGACATGACGAGAATTAAAAAAAAAAAAAAAAAAAAATGGATAGAATAAATATTTTATATATTTTCGAAGCACACAAATCTAAATTACATATCTCGAAAAAGAATGATGGTATAATTTTATTACTCTCATGGAATATGTCTAAAATCTAAACTTAATTTAATTTTTTTATTTTTATTTTCTAATTTAAAAGATAAAATAATTTCACGGAATTATAATATATATATACAGATGTACGTATCTATGTCTATCTATTTACATCTATATATGGAAAAATTTTCTAAATTTTTTTAAAATTAAAATTAATTTGGCATTTTCATTTTCAGATAAATCTGCATTTTTGTACATATTAAATTTATACGATCGAAAATATTTTATTTTGGCATCTTAAATCTTTATCTTCTCAATATCAACAATAAACTATTTGAACGATTTGAACCTATATACATACATATACATATGTATATATTGTGGATACAAAACATAAATTCGTTCACAGAATGGTGAGAAAATATTTCGGTAATCCCTTTAAATCCTATACGTAACTCTATTTTCCAAAATTGTTGTTGTTATTTTTGTTATCTAAACTAAAAACAATAAAGATAAATTCCGATAATAAAATAAAATTGAAAATAATTTAGCATTACATGGTTTGATTTTATTTTATAGTTTTTGAGCTTTATATACTTTGTTGCCTACATATCAATATAAATACGTATACACCCATCCCTCGATTTACACGGTACTCGATTTATGCCGTTTCCCTTTTACACGGTTAACAAAAATTAAATCTCTAATATTAAAACTTACAGAGCTCTCACAATGAGAAACTTTTTACTTCTTACTTACAAGTTTGTATGAATTTCATTTTGAGAAAAAAAAATTTTTGTTCGTTATGTTGGTGAAAATCTTTTAGAAAAAGTTAACAAACTCCTAACTTTTGCCTTAAGAATTGAAACGAATGAAGTTCGCAACATTTTAAAATAGGTGTCAAAAATTATTTTTCGATAAATGTCATCAAACATAACCGCACAGTAAACATTAAACCATAATAGTGAAGGGACGTTATACGTCCTTAGTGGTTTTATTATTTAAAAAATAAATATTTCAACCGTCTACGAATTTATAAATAAAGTGAATACAAATTGTATATGCATTAATTCAAATAGTATTTTTAATGCAAAAGTTCCATTTCCGTTTAATCAGTTAATTATCAAGAATATTGGTTCATCACACGGCATTCGGGAAGAAGAGTATAATATAGAGTTACAATGCTTTGAAAACGGTGGTGGTACGAATTCACAAATTTTTCTGCCAGCAGCTGCTAATTATTTCAAGATAACTAAAACAATTTTTTAATTCGGTTAAAGTTGAATTTCATATTACGACCGATATATTATATAAGCCAGAGGATTATGAAAATTTTATATTTCTAGGTTCTTTTTTTTTTTTTTTTTTTTTTTTTTTTTTCCTTAATCTCCAATTTAGGAGCATAGGGCGTCTACTAGACTTTTCCATCTTACTCTGTTGGGGGCTACAGCTTTTCTCTCCTCCCATGATTTACCGAGTGGTTTCGCTTCAGCTAGCATCGTTCTCCTCCATGTCATGGCTGGTCTTCCGATTTTTCTTTTCCCTTGCGGGTTCCAGTCCAATGACATCCTCGTTATATCACTTGGTGATTTTCGCAGTGTGTGGCCAATCCATCTCCACTTTCGTCTCTTAATTTCTGTCGCAATGTCTGACTGGTTTGTTTTTCTATGCAGGTCGATATTACTTATCACGTTGGGCCAGAAGCATTTCAGTAGTCGTCGAAGGCATTTGTTTACGAATACTTGTAGCTTCTTTCTGATTTTTTCTGTGCGTGTTTCCATGTTTCACACCCATACAGTAGTACCGATTTCACACACGAGTTGAACATTCGTATCTTGGTCTTGCGTGATAGGACGGAGGTATTCCAGACTTTATGTAGCATGTTGAATGTATGTCTGGCCTTATTTATGCGTTTGTTTATGTCTTCCTCTGTCCCACCTGTTTTTGCTACTGTGCATCCAAGGTATACGAATTCGTTTATATCTTCGATTTGTGTTTCATTGATGTGGATCGGTGTGGTTATATTCGTGTTGAATCTCATTATCTTGGTTTTCCTGATGTTAATTTTGGGACCAACTTTGTTAGCTAAATCTGATAGCTGTTGTACTTTCTGCTGTATGTCTGAGTGTTTGTGTGTGAGCAGGCATATGTCGTCTGCATAGTCCAGATCATTGAGTCTACCTGTTAATCCCCATTGTATGCCGTTAGGGGATGTAGTGTCTAATTTCCTCATTACACCATCCAGTACGATCAGGAACAGCGTTGGTGAGAGTACGCATCCTTGCCTTACTCCTTGGTTGTTATAGTATGTTTCACTTTGCTTTCCTTTATATTGAACTCGTTTCCAGCATCCCGATACATTTCTTGTATGAGTTCTATTAATTTCTTTGGGATGCCCATTTCATAAAGTGTCTGCCATATTGCGTTCCTATTTATCGTATCAAATTCGCGTTCGAAATCGACGAATAGCAGGTACAGTGGTGAATTCCATTCGTTAGATTGCTCAGTAATGATACGGATTGAGTTGATATGATCAGTGCAACTTCTTCCTGGTCTAAAACCAGCTTGTTCGTTTCTTAATTTAGCATTGATCGTCGGTGAGATTCTGTCAAGGATGATCTTTGCGAGTATCTTTATTGTTGTGTTGAGGAGAGAGATACCTCGCCAGTTTTTGCATTCCCTTAGATCACCTTTCTTGGGGATTGTAATGGTCAAACCTTCTTTCTATTTTTGTGGTATTTTGCCAGAATTCCACACTTCTTGAATTATAGGTGTTAGTGCACTTGCAGTTGTAGATGAATTTCCTTTGAATATTTCGGCGGTTATGTTGTCTGTTCCAGCAGCCTTGTTGTTCTTCAGTTTCTCAATGACACTTTTAACTTCCCGCTCCGTTGGTGGATGGGTGTTGCTAGTTTCGTTATTGGTGCCAATTGACGACCAGAGATTTTCGGTGCTGTCGATGACGTCTTCTTCGAAATATCCTTTCCATCTCTTTAACTGTGCTCCGTCCGTTGTTAAGATTTGACCATTTGCATCTTTTATAGGTGGTATATTTGTAATTTTCCCTGTGACCTTTCTTATACACTGGTGTAGTGCTCGCATATTTTGGATTGCTGCTGCCTCTTCAGCATCCTTGAGAATGTTCTCTGCAAATTGTCTACGATCATTCCTTGCCATTTTCTTTACCTGTCGCGCTATTTCCTCATATTTGTGTTTCACCTCTGCCGTGTTATGTTGGTGCATTTGTAACTTAAGTTGACGGCGTTCCTCAATTTTATTCCATATATCATCACTAATCCAAGGTTTCCGATTGTGTTCTTGGTAGCCGAGTACGTCCGAGGCAGCCTTGATATATGCTTCTTCAATTTGGTTCCATCTTTGTTCAATACTGGTGGCTTCATTTCTATGGAGATTGAGTTGGAGCGTTTCATTGAAGACGTGTCTTGTTTCAATATTTCTCAATCTGTTTGTGTTAAATTTCCTCCTATTTGTCTTTGTATGTTTCACATCTGCTGGCTTGATTTGAAATTGTGCTATTACTAGTTGACGATCACTGTGTACGTCAGCGGCTCTCATTGTTCTGACATCTTGTAGTGAAGTGAGGAATTTTTTGTTGACCATTACGTGGTCTATCGGGTTTTTGGTTCTGCCATCCGGTGATGTCCATGTATATTTATGTATATTTTTGTGTGGAAACCTACTGCTGCCTATGAACAACTGATTTGTGATACAGAAGTCGACGAGTCTTTCACCATTGTTGTTTCGCACAGAATCCAATGCATTTTTACCCATGACAGTTGTCAGGTCGGTGTTGTCTGTTCTAATTTTTGCATTGAAATCTCCTTGTATGATTTTGACGTCATTCCTGTGCGTAATTGCTAATGTGGCTTGTAATTGTTCATAGAACTCATTTTTCGTTGTTTCATCTGCATCTTCGGTTGTGTTTCTTATTTTCGAATGGAATCTTGCCACAATTATTCTGCTGTTAACTGGTTTCCATTCCATCAGTGCTTAATTCGCTTTATTTGTTGTTAGTATGCCCACGCCTTGTTCATGTGTGTCGTCTCTACCAGAGAATATCATATAATTGCCGTTGTTTGTGTTTATTTCTCCACTGTTTTTCCATCTGACTTCACTGAGGCCTAGAATCTCGATGTGATAACGTTTCATTTCCTTCTCTACTTGTGCTAGTTTTGATGTTTCTGTAAGAGTTCTTATGGTCCAGTTCCCGATGCGTGTCCGTGTACGATAGCCAAGGGTCGATATTTGATTTTGCCGGTTTGTGTTATTATTTCTTCTAGTATTCGTTTCTGTAATCAGTTTATATTCCTAGGTTACTATAAAACTATTGTTATACCATTTGATGTCACATTTGGTAATTAAAATGTATGATTTGTTAACATGAATAAAGTAAATACCGCATTTATGAATTTTAAACATTTTTTTTTTTTAGTTAAGATCAATTTAATTAATAAGATACACACCACTCTAGTTATGTATTACATTTATGATGTGAAGCAATATGACCTTAGACAAAGTTTTTGCGAAAATTTCTTGTCACAATATTGACATTCGTGTAGTTTTTCTCCCATGTGACTTGTTATATAGACCACCATTCCTTTGCGAAACAAAAATGCTTTATCACAGTATAGACATTTCTGTGATTTTTCATCGGTATCCGTTAATAAGTGTTTGCGATAGTTCTCCTTCTTTCGGAATTTTTTTGGGCGGATATGACATTGAAACGGCCCTATTGATGGCTCTTGATGATCGATCTAATGTTTCGTACGACCATTGCATGCAGCAAATGATTTATCACAATATCGACATTTGTTAGTTTTCACCTGTTTGTATTCACATATGAATCTATTAATAAATAAATATATAATTATGGATTGTGTCTTTACGCGAACATAAAAAAATATTTTATTTTCAATCTTTTATTTAAATTTTAATGTTACACGTTTAATTTCTAAATTACAACTGAACTTTTCTTTAATCTTAATTCTATTCTTTATGTTCTACATATTGCTTACTTTGCTAAATAATAAAAATGTGTTTTCTTATACTTGTAACTAACTGCGGTTCAGGTTTCCCGACGGTTCTTATTTTATGATGATGTATGCTTTAAAGTGTGGGAACAGTGCGAACATGATATTGGAATATTGTTTGATCTGTGTGACTATGATAATGTAACTATATATTAATTTACAAACTACTGATTATGGATCATATTTTTAAGAAATTTGAGATCAATTAAAAATTTGAGGTTAGAAAATTAAATATTACAACTTTTGTAAACAATTTTTAATAATGACGAAGTTGGCTTCAGTTTAATTTTTTGTTTCATTGTGCGAGCTAAAAAAATTCTTAAGGTAAAAGGCAAAAGTAAAAAGTAAAAAGTTTTTGCATTGTGAGAGCTCTGTTACAGAGCTCTCACAATGGAAAACTTTTTACTTTTTAAATACAAGTTTGTATGAATTTTATTTTGAGAAAAAAAAATTTTTTGTTCGTTATGTTGGTGAAAATCTTTTAGAAAAAGTTATCGAACTCCTAACTTTTGCCTTATGAATTGAAACGAATGAAGTTAACAACATTTTAAAATAGGCGCCAACAAATATTTTTCGTTAAATGTCAGCATAACATAACCCAACAAAAAAATAATTTATAATTTTCTATTTAGTACACTGTCTAAATACTATTATAATTAATTGTACTTTCAATTTTTATTACAAAATTAATTTTTTTTAAGAAATACGAGAACAAAAAAATTATTATTAACTATATAGAGGTTGGACAATTAAATGTCACAATTTTTGTAAACAACTTTTGTAAACAATTCTTAATAATGATGAAGTTGGCTTCAATTTAATTTTTTGTTTCATTGTGCGAGCTAAAAAAATTCTTAAGGTAAAAGGCAAAAGTAAAAAGTAAAAAGTTTTTGCATTGTGAGAGCTCTGTTACTAATATTCCGATTTCGAATTTTGCTTTAAACGTTCTCATTTCAATATTGCACAAATGTCAAAAATAAAAATGGTTGAATTTATTTATTTCTTCTATAACTCATAAGCACTTGAAGGTTTTAAACCTTACAAATCAGCTGGTCCTGATCGAATTATACCAACGGAAATTCAAAACCTCTCGTCGATTATTCTCCCCTGGCTGGAAGTAATCTTTAAAGGGTGTGTAAAATTGATCTGAAAAAAAACTCACATGGCTACCCAAAGGACTTAAGACCCATAACTTTATCATCATTTCCGTTGAAAACCTTGCAAAGGCTGATAGATTCTATATATGATCAAAAATAAAGGGAAATCTGTGGACACAGCTCTGCATGCCCTGGCAAGTACAATTGAGATATCAATATTCTCGCAATAGTTTTGTATAGTGGCGTTCCTTGACATTAACGGCGCCTTTAACAATGTAAAGACGGAGGCAAAGCTGGAGGGATTGACGCTCCTTGGGGTGGACTACTCTGTGGATGGTTAACTCGGAGCTAGGTGAATCCACCATTAGGAGGCGGGTGGCACCAGAGGCAAGTGTCTGACCCGTCTTCTCTGAAAGTCTAACATCTTGGAAAGAGTAAACATGGCTAGCCATGTACTCGTGCTGAAACGCCATCGGAAAGAGATAGGGCCTGAAGCCGGAGCTGGTACACCGGCTATTCAGGGGGTTATGTTTCACCTTCCCCCTGTCGATATTTATGGTAAGCAGATGGCGGTAATTACGGCCACCTGAAATGGCTTCAGACGGGACACTCAACGGTAAATAGATCGCTAAGGAGGGAACTTACAAATGTAGACTACGTTACACCAACATTATGCATCGAGAAAGGGTACGGAACTACCAGCGCTTCAAGAGATACTTGAAAGAACGGGTCGTTATCGGAAACAGAAGCATTCTCTGACATCTAGGGTGGTGTTGGTTTGCCACTTTGTTTTAAAGTATGAGATGATGAATGTATATTTTGATTTAATATAAATATGATGTATTAATATATGTTTGATGAATGTGTAATTTATAATTGTTTTATGTTAATAATGTCGTTATATTTATATTATAATTGTTTTATATTAATAATGTCGTTATAATTGTTTTGTATTAATAGATTTATTGTTAATTGTTTTGTATTAATATGATGAATGTACATTTGTTTTAATGTTATGATGATGAGAATGTATAATTATAGAATGTTTTGAATTTATCTTAGAATTTATAGAGAAAGTATTGATTTTATAGAATATTGAATTTGAATTGAAAATGTAAGGAATTGTATCCATTTACAATTTATAGAATTTTTTGATGTGTGTTAATAATTGGATACGTTTATTATATGTTTGTATGTTTGTATGTTTTTATCGTGTAATTTAGATTCGTGAATATACTTAGTATGTCAAATTATTATATGTGAGATTGTCTTTTATTAAATCATCTTTAAAATTATAAAATTAATTCATAAATTAATTTTATAATTTATTTGCGCTAATTAGTGTCTCAAACTATCACCACCATGTATCGGGTCATGTATCTGCTATGCACATCCATAATAAGCGACACTTATTTGCGAGATGATTGTTATATCGTTGGTTTATAAAGTCAATGTTCGTATTCAGTTGAACTTGAGGTGTTATACACCGGTGTTAGTAAGAAAATAGATTTTTGAATTATGTTTAATTCAACTCTCTAGCTTTTCCCATAGCTAGACGAGAGTACTTAATAGTTTGCTCTCGGAGAGTTTAAACTTTGTATTTAATAAGTATACTTACGATTTTGCGTATCCTTCGATTTTATTCTGTTTTCACCGTTTTTAGTTTTAATTAAAAGAACTTTAGAATTTAATTTTTAAAACTGAGAATTTATTTATTTAAAATATTTATTAAAATTTTTAATTTATAGAAATGAATGATTATTTACTTAAAAAAGTATTACGAAAAAATGACTTATTATAATATGAATATTACTTAAATGACAATTTTGATATAAAAACGTAGGGTTTTTATACGAAATTTTAGAGGAGGAGACAAGGAGTTTAATTTTGATTTTATTTTTTGATTTCTTATTTTCTTTTGATTCGTTGATTTTTCTCCTTGTTTCCTATTTGTCATGGGCGTGTCTTTTATTTAAGATCGTTTTATTTTTATTTTTTATGTGATCATAGGTGACAGACGACATGGGTCTGTTTTACATTATCGTATTTTTTATCGTTTAGTTTTTTATGTTATACTCTATTTTTTATTGCTATGTGTGATAATTAAAAAGGGTTTTCGTTTTTTATTGTTTATGTTCTTAAATTATTAATTATGTTTTCTAATTTATTTCTTTATGTTTTTTATGTTTTTATTTTATTGACTATGTTTTGTATTTTTATTGTTGTGTATGATAATTGATAAGGATTTTTCTGTTTCTAATTTATTAGATATGTTTTGTATTTTTTATTTCTATGTGTGATAATTGATAAGGATTTTTCTGTTTCTAATTTATTGAATATATTTTGTATTTTTTATTTCTATGTGTGATGATTGAAAAGGATTTCGTTTTTTATTGTTTATGTTCTTAAATTATTAATTATGTTTTCTAATTAATTTTTTTATGTTTTTTATGTCTTTACTTTATTGAATATGTTTTGTATTTTTATTGTTATGTATTTTCCTGTTTGTGTTTCGGGGATGGCGTTTTTCATTGTTCTAGATTTATCCAGGTGATGCTTCCCTAAAACACAACATAGGCTGGCCCTCAAGGAAGAAATTTTGTGGGGTTTTGAAGAAAGCCCAGAAAATTTCTTTAGGTATATGTATGTTAAACATATGTAAATTCATTTTCTTATATACTAATGTTAGTTGTTGTCTTTGTAATTGTGTTACAATGAAATTTGATATCGTCTTGTGTGGATCCTTGTTGTATATGTTGTTCTTTTTCTTTTTCATCTTTGGTTTGTTATGGAGATCGTTTTTAGGTCTTCGTATTTGTTGCACATGTTATTTTTGCTTATTTCCTCTGTGATGGTTTTGTTGGTTGTTTTCAGGTCATTGTACTTGTCACATGTGTTTTTTGTGATGGTCCTGGTTATCGTTTTCAGGTCGTTGTTCGATTGATCACTTTCGGGTCGTTGTACTTTTTACATATGTTGTTATTTCTTATAATGTTTTTGTTTCTTTTTCCATGTCGTTTGTTCCTGAATGTGATGAGTTTGGGATTTTTATCTTTTTGTTGTCTATTTGTTGTTTGTGCTGTTGTTTGAATGTTTTATCTTTGGTAATTATGTGTGAATAGTAAAATTGTGTTTTTACGTGTATCCCTTTTTATTTTTTATTTTTAGGTTGTTGGCATGTTTATTTTAAATTTTATTATTTTAGGTTTTTATTATATAGTGATGTTTAATTGTTGTAGTTTTTTATTGTATTTAGTTCGATTTTATTAATGATTTTATTATATTAATTAGCGTATTATTTATTGTTTTGTTTATTATTGATTAGTGGTCTTGTTTTGAGTGTTTTATTTTTTATTACTATTTTCATTTGTATTGTTTTATAATTTCGTTTATTGTTATATTTTATGACTACCGATCAAGGTGTGTTGGTGTACCTGTTTGTCTCTCCTTTAAATTGTTCTTCTCATGGTTGATTTTTATCTCGTTTTCTGTTGGAGTTCTTCTTGTTTTATTATGTTTTCTTTCATTGTTGTAACTTTGTCGTATTTAATTTAGCTTAATTCTAATTTTTAGTACTTAATGTTAATTGAGGGTTTTTCTTAATTCTTAATTATTAATAATGCATTTTAATTTTCTTTATGATATATTAATTTTGTATTTGTTTTTTAGTTCTTTATCGATTTAAAAAAATTTGAAGTTTTAGAGTGGTTTAAAAATTTTGTTGTTCAATTATAATTTTGATAATTTGTAATATTTTATGTTTGGGGTAGAAACTGTTATAAAAAATTTGGTTAATTGTTAGTTATAGTTAGTAGTTCTTGTTTCTTCTTAAATTTGTTAGTTTAATTGTAAAGTTTTTCTTATAAGAAGGAAAAAGTTGGATGAATTAATTTTTCATCTTAAATACATAATTTGTTTTATATTATTAGGTTGGTTAATTTCTTTTGTTAATTCTTGACTTTAAATGTTTTATTGGTATGAATTTTGTGATTTATTATTTTTATTATTTTAACTTGTTCTTCCTCAATTGTTATTTTGTTATGTTTAATTGAGAAAGGAAAAGTGGTTTGTTGATTGAAAATTTATTTAGTGATTTTTAAAATTTATTGAATTGAAGAAAATGTATTTTAGTAGAAAAGTCCGGTTTTCTATGATGTTTTATCTTTTGATATATATTTGCAGCTGGGAAAAAGAAATTTGTTAAAACTATTTTTTTTTAAATTTTGTAATTTTTGTATTGATATGGAGGATTTGGTGAATATGGAATTCTAGTAGGGAATGTGTTTCTTAATTGGATTTCTTTATTTCGGTTTTTGTTATTTTGTTGGATATTTTGGGTTATATAATTTTTGTTTAATTGATGGGCTACTGAGCTCATTTTATTTATTGAATTTTGTGCTGGGATTGGAGCAGCGGTTTTTGTTTGTTTATTATCTAAATTTTGGTTATATTGATTCATTCGATTAACTTGAGTGTTTTCTGTACTCTGTCGGTTAATTTGGGAATCAAGTTTGTTTGTTTGGTTTTGCGTCAGGCTAGTGACAGTTTTGGTTTGCTTAATATCTATTATATGATTTCGCGTTGGGCTGGCGACGGTTTGTATTTGATTGTATGTCGGGCTGGCGACGGGTTTTGTTTGCTTAATATCTATTATGTGATTTCGCGTTGGGCTGGCAACGGTTTGTATTTGATTATATGTCAGGCTGGCGACGGTTTTTGTTTGCTTAATATCTATTATGTGATTTCGCGTTGGGTTGGCAGCGAATTGATTTTTATTATATGTCGGGCTGGCGACGGTTTTTGTTTGCTTAATATCTATTATGTGATTTCGCGTTGGGTTGGCAGCGATTTGATTTTTATAATATGTCGGGCTGGCGACGGTTTTTGTTTTCTTAATATATAATATTTGATTATTTTGATTCGATTTGTTAACTTGACTATTTTGTGGGTCTGTGATTTTATTGTCTGTGATACTATATTGTTCAATTAAAGGGTTTTTGAACTTGACTTTTTTGGTTTTATTGGATTTTATTTTTTTTACAATGTTATTGTAATGTTCCTGTACCTTATTTGATTCTATTTTCCATCTCAGATTGGATGTTAATTTTACTTTTCTATATAGATTTTGTATCGTTCTATATTTTTCATGTTTGTAGTGTTGTGTTTTTTCGTAGAGTGAAGTCAGCATTTTGTTTACTAGGTATAAGATAGTCATTATGTTTATTAGAATTTTATCTATTTTTGATTGTTTATTAACTATAGATTGAGTGTCAATTTCGCTCTGTCTATTAACTTGAGAACTCGTTGTTCTCTGTCCGTTAATTGGAGGGATTGATCTCATATGTGTATTATGTGCATCTGGGCACTTTAAATTGTTTTTGTTATAAAATATATTTTGATTTTGATTATGAGCGTTTTGTAGGCTCTGTGTATTTATTTTCTTATTAACTAAATTATGAGGATCGGTTTCGCTCTGTCCATTAACTTGAGAACTCGTTGTTCTCGGTCCGTTAATTTGAGGAAATGATCTCATATGTGTGTTATGTGCGTCTGGGCACTTTAAATTGTTTTCATTATAAAATATATTTTGATTTTGATTATGAGCGTCTTGTAGGCTCTGTGGATTTATTTTCTTATTAACTAAATTATGAGGATCGGTTTCGCTCTGTCCATTAACTTGAGAACTCGTTGTTCTCGGTCCGTTAATTTGAGGAAATGATCTCATATGTGTGTTATGTGCGTCTGGGCACTTTAAATTTGTTTTGTTAAAAAATAAATTTTGATTTTGATTGTGAGCGTCTTGTTGGCTCTGTGTGTTATTTTCATTATGTGATACTAAATATAATTGTGGTATTACACCCATTTGGAGAGAGTTATCGTGACTTGTTTTGTTGCACGGGTCATTTAAGTCGTAATTCTTGGGATCCAACGACGGCGGCTCTCCTACTGCCGGCTGGATCCAGGGTCGTTTCCCTGATCTTGATGCGTTATGTTTTCATTTTCTTGCTGTTGTGGGTATGTCATATTTATTCTCATTTTATTGAACTGTTCTTCTAATCCAGTTGTTCTCTGTGGTTGTTGGTTATGGTTTTGTTGTCCTAGGAATTTACTTCTACATTCTTCAGTTGTGTGTCCACGAGTTACTTTACAGTGTGAACAATATTTGGGGTTTATGTTTTGGTATGGTATTGGTTTGAATGTGGTGAAATTTGGTTGCTGTTGGTTTGTTGCGTTGTGATTTTGATACATCGGTCTATAATTATTTGGATTTCTTGTCTCATTCGTTGGTTGTTTATAGTTTGTAAATTGTGGTTGGTGTTGATCATTATTCTGTGGTCTATATTGGAATGGCTTGTGTTGTGTGTTTCTGTTTTCTGTGTTTATCCTGGAGCGGCAATAGTTCCATGAATGGCCGAATTTTTTACAATAGCTACATGTTGGTAGATTTGTTTGTTCTGTTCTATTTTGGTAATTGTTTCTATAATTGGATGTTGGATTTGTTGTTGCTGTTAGTAGGTGTTCTACTATTTCTGTTTCATCTATTATTTTACTTAGCTCGTCTGTTTCACTGGTTACCATCTTCTCTTTGACTTTGATGTTAATTAATCCTTTTTTAAATGTTAATATTGAATTTATGTTAATGTGGTGGTCGTAACCTTCGTCGATTTCGTCTAAGTTATATTTTTCTTTGTACCCATTTTTATACTTTTCTACTGTTTCTCCTAATCTATATCCGAAATTTCTGATGGATTCTCCATACTTTTGCCTGGTTTCTTTCATTTCTCTCTCCAATTCATCTAATGATACAGTTGTCAGGTACATATTGTTCAATAGGGTTTTGAGTGCTTGATATTCCGTTATGTTTCTGTTGTTTATTCGTGTATATGCTTCTCCTGTTAGTCTAAATTTGATCAATCTACCGAATATTACTTTTTCCTCAGGTGTCAACGTTTCGTATAGCAGATCTGACATTTCTAGGAATCGTGCTAGCTCGTTTCTTCTGTTGTCCCCGGAAAATTCTGGGATGATATTTGTGATATTCTTTTGTATTTTATATTGGTCCATTATTATTTTTTGTGTTTCTTTAATATTTTGTGCAACTCTTGTGTTTTGTTCGATTTTGTTGTGTTGTATTTGTTTGGTTTGACTACGGGTGCGGTCTTCTCTATATAATGATGGTTGTCTTCTACTGATTGGTGTTCTTATTGGAGATCGTTGTGTTTTGTTTGATTCTCCACTGAATGGCCAATTATTGTTCATATAACTTTTCTTTCCAAATGTGTGTATTTATTATAATTTAGTGTTTTTCTAGGATTTCCAACCTTATTTGAATTTGAATTTTCTGTTAGGATTTGCAACCTTAAGATTTTTATTGATTTTGAATGATGGGATTTTCAACCCTTGTGTGATTTATTTTTATTTGATTTTGTTGAACTTAACCTATTTCGCCACAGGTGCGAATTTCTACAGCGCCAATTGTTTTATATTATGAAATTGTTTTATGTTAATAATTGTTTTATATTTATATTATAATTGTTTTATATTAATAATGTCGTTATAATTGTTTTGTATTAATAGATTTATTGTTAATTGTTTTGTATTAATATGATGAATGTACATTTGTTTTAATGTTATGATGATGAGAATGTATAATTATAGAATGTTTTGAATTTATCTTAGAATTTATAGAGAAAGTATTGATTTTATAGAATATTGAATTTGAATTGAAAATGTAAGGAATTGTATCCATTTACAATTTATAGAATTTTTTGATGTGTGTTAATAATTGGATACGTTTATTATATGTTTGTATGTTTGTATGTTTTTATCGTGTAATTTAGATTCGTGAATATACTTAGTATGTCAAATTATTATATGTGAGATTGTCTTTTATTAAATCATCTTTAAAATTATAAAATTAATTCATAAATTAATTTTATAATTTATTTGCGCTAATTAGTGTCTCAAACTATCACCACCATGTATCGGGTCATGTATCTGCTATGCACATCCATAATAAGCGACACTTATTTGCGAGATGATTGTTATATCGTTGGTTTATAAAGTCAATGTTCGTATTCAGTTGAACTTGAGGTGTTATACACCGGTGTTAGTAAGAAAATAGATTTTTGAATTATGTTTAATTCAACTCTCTAGCTTTTCCCATAGCTAGACGAGAGTACTTAATAGTTTGCTCTCGGAGAGTTTAAACTTTGTATTTAATAAGTATACTTACGATTTTGCGTATCCTTCGATTTTATTCTGTTTTCACCGTTTTTAGTTTTAATTAAAAGAACTTTAGAATTTAATTTTTAAAACTGAGAATTTATTTATTTAAAATATTTATTAAAATTTTTAATTTATAGAAATGAATGATTATTTACTTAAAAAAGTATTACGAAAAAATGACTTATTATAATATGAATATTACTTAAATGACAATTTTGATATAAAAACGTAGGGTTTTTATACGAAATTTTAGAGGAGGAGACAAGGAGTTTAATTTTGATTTTATTTTTTGATTTCTTATTTTCTTTTGATTCGTTGATTTTTCTCCTTGTTTCCTATTTGTCATGGGCGTGTCTTTTATTTAAGATCGTTTTATTTTTATTTTTTATGTGATCATAGGTGACAGACGACATGGGTCTGTTTTACATTATCGTATTTTTTATCGTTTAGTTTTTTATGTTATACTCTATTTTTTATTGCTATGTGTGATAATTAAAAAGGGTTTTCGTTTTTTATTGTTTATGTTCTTAAATTATTAATTATGTTTTCTAATTTATTTCTTTATGTTTTTTATGTTTTTATTTTATTGACTATGTTTTGTATTTTTATTGTTGTGTATGATAATTGATAAGGATTTTTCTGTTTCTAATTTATTAGATATGTTTTGTATTTTTTATTTCTATGTGTGATAATTGATAAGGATTTTTCTGTTTCTAATTTATTGAATATATTTTGTATTTTTTATTTCTATGTGTGATGATTGAAAAGGATTTCGTTTTTTATTGTTTATGTTCTTAAATTATTAATTATGTTTTCTAATTAATTTTTTTATGTTTTTTATGTCTTTACTTTATTGAATATGTTTTGTATTTTTATTGTTATGTATTTTCCTGTTTGTGTTTCGGGGATGGCGTTTTTCATTGTTCTAGATTTATCCAGGTGATGCTTCCCTAAAACACAACAACTTGTGTCTGAATGAGATGAGCGAGCATTTCAACATTCAGATAGTCTGGGTCCCCGGCCACTCGGATACACCTCTCCAACTGCTACCGGAAAGGGCAAATTTAGCGAGGCATATTAAGGCACTCAGGACAGCGCTTATTTATTTATTTATATTAAAGAGATCGATTTAGTACATTACAAGTATGATTTCATATACAAAAAGATAATTAATTCAGTATTGATTATTACACTTAAAATTTAAAAAATAGTTCTTAAAGTTCCTTTTGAAGCAGTCCTTTGTGAGATGAAAGTTAAGTTTTCTTCAGCAATGTTGAATGATTTTGCCAGTCTGTTGATTGGACAATTTTCACCATAGTTAGTTGAGTGGCGTACTATCTCCAAAAACCGATGGTTTCGGAGCGATTTGATTGGAACATGGATAGCTGTATTTTCCAATATGTAGGGAGAATCAATAAAACCAAGCAGGATGTTACCGATGAAAGCTGAGTCTAAAAATAAGCGTCTATTTTCCAGAGTGGAAATTTTATACTCTAAACATTTTGTCGAGTATGGTGGAAGGCGGGCTATATTCTCATGAAACGGTAAGCTATGGTCATAGTCCCAGTCAGTTTTCTTTAAAATGAAGATCATAAATTTCTTTTGAATGCTTTCAATGCTTTTGATGTGGTTAGCATAATACGGGCTCCAAATTATTACGCAAAATAAAGTGAAAATAAAGTTGACAAATTTATAAATTCACCAGTCCAACGCTTAACAGAACCAAACATAGAATTTGCTTTAGCAATGCATTTGTCAATGTGGTTGTTAAAACTCATATTTTCAGCGAATGTGACACCTAGATCGATTATTTCTTTAACTCTTTGCAGTTCCGTATTATTAACGCTATAAGCAAAGTTAATCGGCTTTCTCTTGCGATGAAAAGACATTACTTTGCATTTGTCAATATTCAACAGCAAAGAATTTTTGTGGCAACATTCACTGAATCTCTCGATGTCTTCTTGTAATATTTTTGTGTCATGTATATCTTTAATTGTATGATAGATTTTTATGTCATCTGCGAACATGAGAAGATTAGAGTATTTTATGACTTCAGTTAGTCCATTTATGAAAACGAGAAAAATCCATGGTCCAATATGGGAACCGTGAGGAACTCCTGACGTTACTTTGATTATTTTCGATTTTTCGCTTCCAATTTACACATATTGTACGCAACTAGACAAATATGAGTTGAACCATTTAATGAAGTTGGATGCAAAGCCAAAGTTGTAAAGACTTTCTAGAGCCTTGTGATGGCAGATTGAGTCAAATGCTTTACTAAAATCAGTAAACACTACGTCTACTTGGTTGCGGTTTCATTTCATTAAAAACTTTGTTGGTAAATTCAACAAGGTTAGTAGATGTAGATCTTTTAGGTATAAACCCATGCTGATTGAGTGATATAAGTATGTTGAGCTAGGATTCCTTTAAAGCTGTTGCATACAACCTGTTCGAATAATTTTGCTATGGTTGAAGTGGTTGATATCCCTCTATAACAGGTGATGTCTTCTCTTTTACCCGATTTAAATATAGGTGTAACTTTAGATATTTTCCATGAATCAGGGAATATTCCGGATGTTAACGAGAGATTGTATATATTCCGTAATGGTTTAACTAAAATATTAGCATATTTTTTAAATATAGACGTTGGAATATTATCCGGCCCACATCCATCACCAAACTGATTAAGTGCATATAAAATATCCTCATCACTAATAACCGGTAAATTGATAAGTACATTGTTTTTACGTTTGATTGAGTGGTAAACCAATTACTGTTTTTAGGTTTGTATACATATTGCAAAAAATCCGCAAACATGTCAGCAATTTTTTTAGGATCTGATGTTGTAATATCATTCAAATACATATTAGTTGGATAACCATCAATTACTCGTTTGGATCTAAAGTATTTCCAGAATTGTTTAGGGTTGGTTGTAATGCTTCGTTGTACATCTGCAATATATGAGAGGTGCTTTTCCTTGAAGTATGTATCAAATTCTTCATTGGATTGGAGAAACACAGTCCTATCCGATTCTAAACCAATTTTAATCATCTTGACATAGGCTTTAGATTTACGGTTCTTCAGATTAATCAGATGGTCGTCAAACCAAGGAGGATGAATATTAGATTTTTTCCGGCACAATGGAATGTGGGTTTCAAAACCTTGTAATAAAATTTGGTAGAATTTGTTAGCAACTTGGTTCACATCATTAGTATTTAAAGCAGCGTCCCATTGCATACCTTCTAAGTATAGGTGGTATGCATATGATGCCCGGATGTTGGATCAACAATAACAATGCGTAATCATTTACGCTAAAGGTCGTGTGTAGTATTGAGACAGGTCGTGTTTACACTAAAGGCCGTCATTTACGAGCAAGTGACGTTTACGCTAAAGGTCATTGAGGTAGGTCTTGTCATTTACGAGCAAGGTCGTTGAGGTATGTCGTGACGTTTACGCAAGGTCGTTGAGGTAGGTCCTGTTGTTTACGCTCAAGGTCGTATTTACGATGAAGGTCATATTTACGCTCAAGGTCATATTTACGCATGTCATATGACCTTGGACCCAGGTGTCCCTATTACTACTATTTTGTTTAGTGAGATTAATTAATTCGCCCACTGCATCACTGCATCTGCCGTATATTTCACTACACGAACTCGGTGGAATGTAGGCTGTATAAATATACAGATTCGTCTGATTTAATGTTTAAATGGTTGTAAATCAGGAGATCCAACATGATTTTCGTGCCCGATGAACAGAATATGTACCTGTGTGATGTTAAAAAGTTATTGGAGTCCTCACAGAATTTAATCAGATTTTCCCCATCAAAGCCAAATTGATGTTTAATAATAGGCTTTTCTATATAATGTTTGGTATGATTGTCGAATACAAATGTATTTACCGACCGCAATGAAGAAGCTGCATAAGGCAGTAGGTGGATATGCTTGATGTAATATTTATGCAGGTGGGTTTTATAAGGTTACTAGAATGCTTAAAATAAAACATCATTTCGATTATTGAGTTTTTGTAGTAGTATATTCAGCAGATGAATCCTTATAGATTGTCGGAGATACTACTGGAGGCTCATACATGGGATTAGATTTTAAAAATTTGGTAGGTTCGCCAGTTATCCAACGTGAGGATAGAAACCTTTCGTATTGAGGTGCCATATTGAATGGAATATTTAAGATCCATTTGATGTTACGACATGAACAGTTTGTGATATAATCTAAACCCACTTTTAATTGGTTAACTGAACAGTTACTATCCAAAGTGATGGTAAAAAATTCTTCTTTACGATGTTGTAAGTAAAACGTTAAGGTATTAAACGCAAATATTAGATCACTGCAATCAGTTTTGGCATGATTTGTAATCACCATTACAAACTTTGATAAACTTTTGGTTCCTCAATTTGATAAACTTTGGTGACAGTGTTTATAGATTTCATGTAGAAATTGTTTAGTTTAGCACTCTTAATCGGAAGAAATTCTTTTATAATGCATTTATCTAATTTATTCGTCATAGCTACACAAATTATGATTGATGATTTAGGTAGATATTTGCCATTAATCCAGGTTGAGATCTTAGGGTCAGCATACATAATCTGTTGAGTCGGAATAAGCTTTAAAACGTCATACCCATTTGAGTAGTCTTCTGAGTAATAACCACCAACGCCACTTTTTTGTAGCTTAGATATTAAAGATGAGATGAATGATTTAGTTTTGGTAGGAGCTAATATCATCCACAGTCTGCGTTTCACAATTTTGAAATTCAAAAATATTTGACAGCCTATAGGCGTCTTGATGTAGTGTCATGAAAAGTACATCAAGCCACCATTTACGCCATCGACTACATCAACGCTTTTAGAGGTTATACGATTATTACATGAAGCTACGGTATTTCTGTTTAATTTAGCTAAGTTTCCGGATTGGTGACAAAAATTTTTTTTTGTGTAAAATCAAACTCCTTGATGAAAATTCCCGGAGGCCAGATTTTGAATTCAACATTGTAGAGCACGATTCATCATCTACACTGAGGCGATATGATACATAGTTATAGTGGCCTCCATTCCTGGCTTTAGGAATGATTCTAAAAGCATTTACATCCGTTAGATGGAATTTGTTTTTGATGAATTCTTTAAACTGTAAATCGATGACGGATGAATCGATTCTACTGATAAATAACCATCGCCTTGGTTTTACCACAACAATAGTATCCAGCTCTTTATCCGATATATTTACATTAAATTTTACACTATTTATAGTAACCAGTTCCTTTGTTAACGCCCCATCGTTGATTGGTGTTTTAATTGTTTGGGGTGCGGTATCTGTTGTTTCCCTAGGTTCAATATTTAGGTGTAACTTTTTAGATTGAAACCTAGTTACACGTCGTTCCGTGGATGGACCAGGTACTTATTTTTCTGTGGGGGGGTTTTATCAAATCCTTTAAGTTCACGTCACAATCTGGGCAGTATCAACCATGATAAACCCTTACAATTTGCTATGGCATTTTTAAATGTTGTAACGGATTTGCCTTTAATGCCAGCACAGGGATAATGTGCCGCACTGTTACACATAATCCCCTTACATATGAAAAAATTGTCAATTACGCCTTACGCATTGCATATGCAACAGCATTTTTCACCTAAATTGTTGACACTCATTTTTGAATTATAATTTTTTGTATTTATTTGCTTATTTTAAATTAACACTACAAGCACTTTTCCACTTATATAATAAAATTAACACAATTCCTACGTTAAAATTACTAGGTTTTGTAGGCTATAATAAATAATACCAAAAGGTTAGATAGCTATTTCAATTAGTAAATTTTACATTTTTAACTTTATTAAACTTCAATTTGTATAGATCTACGATGTCGACCATAGAAAAAAAAACTGTAGCAGCTCGAATATTCGACTCACCGATATTCGATTCTGCCACAAACAAAACAATTAGTGAAATTCAAATATAATCCAACTTATTTGAATTAAGCGTTCACTAACCCCATCACATATCCATCTATCCAACCACCACTATCTAATAACCGAACCATTACTATAAAACATTTATAGTAAAACAAGTCCGCCATCTAACAACATCACCACGAACAACAATGTTCGGTGATGCAACACTTAACAAAAAGTGCAATGTTCACCGTCGCCGGCGCATGTGTTCCTTCAACACAAAACGAACACGAAGGCGACGTCATACAACAAAAACAAGACAACACAAATATTGTCATCCATATTGCGTTTTTAGTTTTTGCAAATGTCACATGTGCGATTGGTGGTACATACATATATATATAAATATATAAATTAAATATTAAAATAAATTAAATTAAATAAATAAATAAATAAATTATAAATAAATAAAATACGTGTACATAAAAAATAAATGGTATACAAATCAAACCAAAATTAATTAATTGAATATTATTGTGTTTTGGTGTTTTAACTTGAGAAGTCCGAATTGGACAAGCAACATTAATTAGGAAACAAATCCTATAAAACCTTTCAAGCGACATGTAATTTCGTTAGAAACAAAATTTAAGATTTTGGATAGATTGAAGTCAGAGCAGGGATCATCTGTTGTAGCAAACGAGTTTGGTTTAAATGAATCGACGGTGAGAACAATAAAGAAAATGCTAGTGCATTGGTTTAGGGCTGCAAAAGAGCCTCGAATCAGGGGATCGAATGTTATAACCGATATATGAAAAGCGTTAATATAGACAATCTACCTGTGTACTGGAGGGCCAACAAAATAGGTTGGATAACATGTGCCATATTTGCAGATTTGTTTAACAAGTGCTTCGTTCCCGAAGTGAAAAGCTATTAAGAAAACATAAGTCCAGTTTAAACTGTTCCGAATGTTCAAATTGTATTTTTACCGCCAAACACAACATCAATGATTCAACCTATAGACCAGGGCATAATTTCCACGTCCGATATTCTCGGAAAAATGGATAATAATCCGCTCCTTACTGAACCAGAGGTATGAAAATTTTTACAATTCTTAATCGTGTGATCCATATTGGTGAATAAAAAAATCAACTCTTAATGCATGGTGGAATGCATCATCTGGCCAGAAGAAGTAATTCAAATAAACATTATTCCTTCCTGGCGTTTTTTGAAGATAAAGAAATTTCAATTGTCGTGTTACTTCTGTTATTAGAGACGTCTAATAGCAAAATAGCGATGAAACCGTAGAAAAATTAACTGCTAAACTAATTTGAGAAGGTCTGCAATTTGGCAGAAATTTGCAAACCTTCTTTATGAACATTGTTCCTGATACAAAACGAGCACTAAAATTTCAAAGAGGAATTAAAAATGAACTCTTGCAGTATGAAGAAGTTACACTGTTTTGTAGTTTTTCTTGTTGAAACAAACTTATCTCGTTTTAATCGATTCATAAGGACAACATATAAATATGAAGTGAATTGGACTGGAACCATTCTACCTTTTTAATATGATTCCTTTGTCTCGTTTGACACGTTTTCGATTTACACGGTTACACATGTATCTACCGTGTTAATCGAGGAATACGTGTACATGTATGTAAAGCCTGGAAATTGGGTTTAACTAAATACAAAAAAAAATACACACAAAAAATAAAGTTTCAGCACACAAAAAAAAAAAAATAAAATAAAAAGTATCATAAACTAAGAATAAATCAAATTCACGTAACTCAACTTTGACGATGATACCAGAAAATTTACCCTCATTCACAGGGATGAAATTTTGTTTGGTAATCCATTTGATTCCAGTCAATCTCCTCTAAATAAAAATAAATAAAATAAAAAATCGAGCGAGATAGAGCGAGAAAGAGAGACTGATGAGCAACAAAATATATATCTATAGCAAAAAACTGACAAAAAAGATTGAATTATAGTTTAACTGATTGTATATATACTGACATCCTATTAATTTATGTCGTTCATGTGTGTTCTATCTTCCAAAATGTTGCCTAATATTTCTGTTCTTCCTGCTTAACTATATGTATATATAACATATCCTTTTATATAGTATTATCGATACCATAGAACGGCTGTATGCTATATTTGTGTGTGGGCATTTATCGATTGATACAAATCTGGGACATCAAAATCTGTGACATATCTTAATAAAGTATTTGGTCGATTTATAAATATATGATTTGATCAATCTGGTTTTGTTTAAGAGTCTGAGAAAAGTCAAGTGAAAGGTGAAATTCGTATACACGAGCTTTAAAATTTGAATAAACCAGATATCAAACTTGTTATAAAAATTTACACTGTTACTTTAAATCAATAAATTATTTTTATTTCATTAAAAAAAAAGTGTTCTGTAATCAATCGACTTGCTATAAAAAATTGTAAATGATTGTACTGCAAAATTTTTAACTACTGTAGGTTGTCAAATTTCGTTTTGTTAAAACTAGTTATCTTTACTTAACAATTAGCACAGCTTAGCTTGTTTGTTAATTAAACTATCTGCATATCGCGACCTTAGAATAACACTGTGTTATCTGCTTGTAGTATAGTTTTGAGGAAATTGATTATGCAAATTCGTTGTTTAATAACTTTTTTTATTAATAGGGAATTTGACACAAATTCCGGCGAACTCAGTTATCAATTTAATTAGCTATTATCTTAACTAGTTATTTTATAATATTTCCTTTCCGTTTTTGAATTGGATAGCTTCTTTTGAGTGATCACCACTTGAGCACCAACAGTTTTTCCTCCAAAATTTGTATTTGATATTGTTCACCAGCCTGACATTTTTTTTTACGAATGTTGCTTTTCCAGTTGGCCGAATTTCGTATACGTTTTCGACTTATTTCGTATATGTTTCCTGATGATGGTGATATTGCGATATCGACCAGCTGGTTAATTGCTAAAGACGGTACTTCAGTATTTTCATTTGTTTATATGCATATTTCTGCTGAAACTTCCTCGGACAAAACCACATAATCTTCTAAAATAATTGCTTCACCAATTACGATATCACCGCTATTTGACACTATGTTATTGTTTAGAGATTGATACATATTTAATTATACGTCAGTTATGATGTATTTATATAAATGATTTAAAGTTAATTAAGGTTTGTTTCGAATCTTTTAATTAGTGAAAAGAGGACACGAGTTTTCGAAGGATATCGTAGTTGCCAATGTAAGTAACTATGCTTGATTTTCGATGTCTTTACTCGACCGAATAACCTTCGGTGGCGTAAGTAAAAGACCTAGCTCGAGCGAGAAAAGACCCCAATCGGTTAATTTCCGATTGCGGTAAGGTTTAAGAGACGGTCGTTTAAGGTTAATATTAAACGAGATAAACCTGTGGTCAGAGGTTAGTATGTCATCCTTCACCATCCAATCACCTCCTGCCGGACAGAGTTAACAAATGTAGGATCACTTCCAGTGTTGAGAAATAAGATTTGTACAACCCCAGATCAAGTGATGAGCATTAGCGTCACAGCCAATCACCAAAGGAGTATGCTTATATTCTTACACCTTGTAACAAGAGTATAGCCAGTTCCTCAGAGGGAGGTGGTGAAGAAGAGTCATACGGAAAATAAACTGAGGCGATGATCAGTTTAGTATAAGAATTAGCGGAGAGGAGAGTAATGAGCACAGCCGTAACATTAGCCGAACTACAGTCGTGAATGAGATCTGCATTAATATGTTTGCCAATAAAAATGCACTCGAGTTTTATTGACAGCATTTTTACAGAAGATTCAGCAATTAAATAAGCTCAATCAAGAGATGTGCTTCCTGGATTAGACAAATATCTGTATGCAATACTGAAAGCAACTTCCTCAATCCAAAAGAAACTGATTTACAAGTTGATCTGTTTTATTCTAATCATGGACGACATTGCAAAGTCGGGGAGCAAGGAGAATTAAAGTTGTCTACGGAACAGAGATGATTGAAAGAGATGCTCTCCAGAACGTACGGCAACAACAAACCAGATCCAACTGGAACTTACATCCCTCAATTGAAATAGCTTGATTCATCAGCTTGATATTGGTGGTTACTACACATGGATCCACATGCGGACCAGTAATCCATGTTAGTATAAGAGAAGTGGTTTTAGGGGGTCACCAACCGATAGTTGACAACCACTCCAAGTTTCTTTCATCTTGGAGATTACCTTAAAAAACCACTTGAAGGTTTCGTCATTATTGCACCTGCAAATGAAGGCACCTTCCGAAAGATAGCATCTGCGGTACAAACCCTGACTATTTCGCAGAGTCAAGAACTCGATGACTAAGTTCAGGCCGGAAAAAACCCAATTTCTCCTCATCAAGAGAGATAACCGGATTGTTCTCCCGAACACAAAACCATTTAATGTATGTGCATTTTAAGGAATTACAAACTTGTACCTACATTAAGATTTATTTTTGTTGTAACTACATTTTTTTAACTGGTAGGTAGATACAACTTTATTAGCTCAAGCAGAAGAATATGTGTGCATACAACTACTTTTTTATGCTATCTTTGAAACGAAAAGAGATAGCAAATATTTAAGTAAATATTTAGAAAGAGCGCATGTCATTTAGTATAAACACATATACAACTCACAAACTCAAAAAATGGCAGTTACAACAGTGTTATTCTAAGGACGCGATATATCAACTTTATGTGAGCCTTAATATAAATTTTGATAAACATCCTAATAACCAAATGCGGAACATGACCAGTATATAGATGGTAAATTTCTAATATAGAGTCGACACAAGTAGTTTTGGTTTAGATTCCGAATAGTTTAGTTCATATACGAATTGTTGTTTATAATTTGAAAACAAAATTTATTATTACAAGTACACTGAAGTTCATGCTCAGGGATGGGCGTTTACGCTTCAACCCGTAGATAACGTGAACAACGTAGACAACATCAATAATAGGCAATAGGTAATAATAGGCCATTCCTAGAGTGGTTTTGTCAATTAGTTCTAAACTAGGGTGGCCAAATTTCATTAGGAACAATGTAATAATACCAAAATACCATGAATTTATGTCAGCATCATGTTTTATCCATTAAAAAACCATTAAATGGACCAAACACAACGATATATAGCGTAATATAGAGTGGGGCAACGGGGGAACGGTAGTAAAAACGGCTCACAAAAATCAGAAACATGGCAAAAACTGATGAAATATTTAAATTCAAAAAGATTATAACTTTCATTAAAAATAATTCGAGGAACTTTGACTATTACCGTGTCATAAAACTTAACACACACAGACTGATGACCAAATTTGCACAAAATTTAGTGGATGTGTTTTAATGTATGTCGAAACGTACGTGGAATTGGTTTTGAAACAATTAGTTAGGTCAAAAATTGTATCTTACTAAAAACCGAAGCAATGCGCTCCTGCTAAGTATATGAGCACATCAAATTAGATAAATTTGCAAAATAATTTACGATTTGACCAGCAATTTACAGTTGTGGAGCCTGGTTTTTGTCCCATTTTTCATAATGACGTATTTTGCCGCTAATTGAAAAGAGTGCTGAAGAAGAATGGCGGATGCGTTAATGGAACCAATTGGGTGCCAAACTCACACCGAAAGTTGTGCCAGGAATTAGAAAAACTCTAAAAATTCAATTTAATCGTATACCGTGAATTAATTGCTCGCCAACATGATTTCTCAATAAATGCATTGTTTCGCGCGCTATATGCCAAGTAGCTCCGTCTTCTTGGAATCAAATATCGTCAAGATCGGGCTTCAATTTTAGGCAGCAAATAGTCCGTTAACATGGGGCGATATCGGGCTCCATTTCCAGTTACGTCCCAGCCGTCTTCATTTTGCAAGAACCGATGATTTCACCAAACCGTCTATTTGGTCCCGTATCATCCAATACTATAAATTGGCATTCAAACCATGATTAAATGGCAAACAATACTGAATAAAAATACCGTGATAGTTTGACACGCGGTTGTCGACACGCAAAATATTAGGTAGGTTACTTGGCAAGGTTATTGGTCAACGTCGACAATTATAGCAATGTCGACAACCTATACGATATTATAGCGATATGAAATAAAATGTTTCACCTGCCAACTGTTTCAACTTCACAAACGGTTTGGCTTTTTAATAACACGATAGCTCTTATAGTCTTCCTGAATACGAACTCGTCTTACCATGGAGCGGAAAGTATTAAAATTTTAGGTCTTATAGTTATAGGGATCTCCGGATTATTTTTAATGGAAGTTATAATTTCGCTGCTTTTTCTACGCTGAAACCTTCTTTTCCGGCGCGGCTTGGGAGGAGCATAATTACTAATAGACTAAACGCTAAATCAATTGAAAAATTAGACATGCGCGAGGCTATTGATCGCCAAACTGAAAATTACCTAGAAAATACAATAATTGACGTCATACACATAAAATAAGCCAAATTTATATAGGAACAACCGACAACGGGCGAAAAGCGGTGAAACTACTTAAAAACGAATTGGATATTGCTGAGGTGGATCAAGATGAAGGCTAAGATAGTAATTCCGACCTTAAACAAGACAATGGAGAGGAAGGGCAAAAAATGCTGACTAATTTACATTCAAATATGAAGAATTTTAAATGCGTGGCTCATAATTGTTATAGGTGGCAGTATTGAATACTCTTAGTTCAATTCCGCATTCATTAAAAAGTCAATAGATAAATGCAGAACGGTAAAAAAAGCTATGCTTGACTGTCCAACTCGGTAGAATTGGAAACGATTGGGAGTTTTGATTAGATTTTTGAGCCAGTCAAAATGTTGACCGCAAAATTATAAAATGAACAAATAAAACTCGCCGACTTTTATGGGCTTTCGTTGTAATTTAGATAGAAAGAGTAAAAAATTAGCTGGGGACGTTTATGCAAATATTATTAAACGAGAGAATAATTTTATTAATAAGAATTGTTGAATGCCTGAATATATCTAGGTGCCAGATTTCACTTAATATTTAGCAGCGGCAACACAATCAACGCTCAGAAACAAATTCTTCATACGATACAAAACGAAGCCTCGGCAAGTTGTAATGCTATTCCAATCGCAAGTTCATCGTTAAGTGAATCAGACATGGTCGCACTGGTAAAATAAAAAGAGCGAAATACATTTAATACACCATATCAACAACAAACAGCAGTTGGTGATTTATAAAACACTTGCAGGAGTCCCTAAGGTAAACAATATTTTGGAGTGGTGGGAAAACTATGAAATGGAATTCCCATTTTGATATAAAGCTGTCAAACTCGACCTAGAAAATTAATTGGTCCAAAACCCTGAGTACGAGTAACATATATAAAACTAATGTTGTGAACATTGATAAGAAAGCTGCACGTTCAGTTTTCTATAAGAAAAAATACCTATCTAATATGACCGTCCTTTTTGAAATAAAATGCATTGAAGGAAATTTAAAAAATTCTCACCACCCACATCGCATTGATCCTCGCATGACATTTGGTCACCGTGGTTTAGAATTAATTTACAAAATCACTAGGGATTGCCTACATTATTGACGTTGACTACTTTGTCGACGTTGTCTACGGGTTGTCGACACGTCGACGTAGAAAATATTAGATGACGCGTAAACGCCCATCCCGGATGGTATGTTGTCCCGATTTAATTTAAATCATTTTTTAATTTCTTCCTATATACGTCTTAATATCGTAGGTTGTTGACATCATTTTAAATGTCGGCGTTGACAAAAAACACTGCCAAGTAATCTACGTTATTTTTTACGTGTCGACAACTGTGTAAATTACATGGCGTAATCAACCAATCCCTGTTCATGCTTGACGGGACTCTTTTGTATGGTGCCGTGAACATAAAACGTCACAAATATTAGAAATGATTGAAATGTTTACTAAATTAAATTTTAAATGCTTTAATTTTTGAATTTAACTAAAATTCTGGGTTGATTCTATTTAATTCAAATTCAAACCCACTTACGTCCATACTTAAAACAAACTAAATTTAATTTGAAGTTCCCGTAAATCAATGTTGTTCTTAGACTGAAGAAACGTCGAATGCGACACAAATCGTAATTTCATCGTATTTTTTTTGGTATATTAATCGAAGTAAAACCAAACACAGGATAGCATAAAAAAATCATAGATCCACACAGCACATAATACATAATATAACAGACATACATAATTTTTTTATTGGTTAAAATTTTATAAATTTATCACATGTGGCTTTCTATTCGCATATTCATTTTCTTCTGAATGCGGTTATGATGATGATGATGATGATGATAATGATAATAATGATGATGATGATGAAACAAAGCGCAAAAAGCTCAATCGTTAAATTAAAATGAAAACAAAAAAAAAAACAGCAAAACTAGAACAAGGAAGCTTTTGTGATTGCAAACGTAAAACAAAAAATTCCAAATGAGACATAAATTTAATTACATTCAATTTTGATTATTGTTAACTAAATTATCTCTCGTCATGTGCTTTTTTTATATATACATATATAAATACATATATATATGTATAGAATTCTATGGAGACTTTTGAATGAGCTTTTTGTCTATATTTACACTTGCTGTGCAAATTATTCTTCTTCTTCTATATAAAGAATGTGGATATACTCGTAGAGTGTATGTGATGGTATATTCGTATGTCTGTACAAATATATTTTATGTTTAACCAAAAAGCATATTTTTATATTTTATATATAGACGGGCAGAATCATTATTATTATTTTTTGATTTTAATATAATTTTATTATTTTGTATCTTTTCTCTGTACATAAATATAAACCATAAAACACCAAAGCTCTCTATATATGTACATATATACGTCCATATATATCTATATACTTGTTTATATTGTGAAAATGTTCTATTCTGAAATTGCATATATCTACAGTCGTTATACGTATCTAAAATAATATTTCTGCTAACATATGCTCTGTATGGTCACTGGTCATGGACTTTTATAACTGTTGGTAAGATGTTGGATATGGAAGAAAATTATTTGACTTCATTTCCTATATGCATGATACATACATATATGTATATATCCATATATACATATTCCGAATATGGTTGGCAGTTTGGTGATTTTTTTTTCTATTGTATATAGAGTGGGATATTTTAAATGTAAATGTATATACGTGAAATGATTTTTTTCGGTTTCATTTTGTAGTGTAAATTAATGAATAATTAGTTAAATTAAATTTTTTGCTGAGCGCAAAATATTTTCCTCATATATGCTTTCTATATATCTCGTCTACGTTTTTAACGGCCAAATTAAATTTTATTCGTTACGTTAATTTCCGCCACATCGTCCGTTTGTTTAATTTCCAAATTATTTTTTTATTTATTATATAGATTCATTAAATTACGACGACATTTAAAATCATAATTTTGACGAAGGATTACGTGTTTGCGTTCATTGTATACGGTGGTAAATTCTTGATTTCAATTCTCGAAACGGAAATACATACGTCGAAATCTAATATTTGAGAAAATCCTAAATTTTCCAATTTTCGATAATTCAAATTAAAAGTTAAATTCAAAAGTTCAAAATTTATATCCAGAATTCTCAAAATTTGAGTACAAATTTTAGCTCGTATATTTAGATTGTCTCGAAATACAACAAATTAAATCAGAATTATTCGAAATCTGATCAGGGAAAAAAATACAATTTTGTAAATTTTAAATTTCTTATACCGCATGGAAATTTAATAAATTGAGAATTAAAAAATTCGAAAATTCTACGTTAAATTCGGATTTATCCAAATACAAAATTCTTAATATCGAATGATCTGACATTTCAAAAATTGATAGTTTTAAATGTAATTTTGTAAATTGTAAAGGTCCACTATACTAAAAAAGGAAAGCTATTTCTTAATTTCTAAATTTTAAATTGCTCGATTAACTGAAATTATAAATTTGTTATCTAAATTTTAGAATTCAAATTTAAAAATTTTAATTCCAAGTTTTAAAATAGAGTTTATTTAATTAGTATTTTTCAATACGGTTAAAATATGAATCCCAGAATTGTAAATTTTAAATCTTTTTTTTTTTTTTTTTTTTTTCAATTTTATTTAAATATTTTAAATAAACAATTATTACAATCTAGTCACCTGGACTAATGAGCAATTTTATTCTAACTTAATTTACTATATGTGGTATTAATCTATGGCTTTTTCCCACTGGTGTTCCATAGTGTCTGATAAATTGAATTAAACCACATCGTTATTGTGGATTTTACATCAGCATTACGCTGTTTACACTAGCAATTACACCAGCTCAAAAGGTTTAGTTCGTTTGAGCCTGCGTACAATATCTGTGTTGTTTAACAGCTTAGTTGCCTCAGTGTTAACATGTTGTTCGAGCCTTTGCCTATGTCTCATTGCAATTTTTTGGATTTGAAACAGTGTCCACTTTAAGGTCCCTATAGAGGTCTCTGTTTCTAACATACCATGGTGCATCAACGATGTTCCTTAATACTTTGTTTTGAAATCTTTTGATGATTTCCACGTTGCTCTGTTTGGTACAACCCCAAAATTGGATACCATAAGTCCAAATCGGTTTTAATATTTGTTTATATAATAGAAGTTTGTTGTATGTTGATAGAGCGGAGCTCCTTCCTATCAGCCAATACATCTTTCTATATTTAAGCCCCAGTTCTTCACTTTTCTTTTTGACGTGTGCTTTCCATCGTAGTTTTGCATCTAGTGTCATGCCAAGATACTTAGCCGTGTTGGCATACGGTATTATTTCTTGATTAATTGTAACCGGAATATGTTCGAGTCGTTTGTTTGTAAAATTGATGTGAACTGATTTAGTTTCGTTAAGTTTAATTCCCCATCTTTTGGTCCAGTTATGTATTTGAATAATAGCTAACTGTAAATTATGAGTTGATTCTTCGTTGCTATCTCCAACAGCTAAGATTGCCGTGTCATCAGCAAATGTCGCCACAGTGTTGTTTTCTAATACAGGGAGATCATTAGTGTACAATAGGTATAGGACAGGACCTAATACACTGCTCTGCGGTACTCCTGCCTTGATTTCTTTCAATTCAGAATAGGAATCGTCTAATTTTACTCTAAAGAATCTATCTTTCAAGTATGATTCTAATATTGTAGTGAATTGCATTGGTAGTACAGTTCTTAACTTATAGTTAAGTCCTTCGTGCCAAACTTTATCAAAGGATTTGCAACGTCTAAGAATATCGTTGAGCAGACTTTTTTCTCCTCTAATGCTCTTTCAATAATATTAGTTATTCTGTGTACTTGATCTAATGTTGAGTGTTGGTTGCGAAAACCGAACTGATGATTTGGAATCAGGTTTTTCCTCTCAATTATCGGATTTAGTCTTTTTACTAATAACTTCTCAAAGAGTTTAGACATAACTGATAATAGTGATATTGGGCTGTATGATCCGGTTTTGTGTGGTGGTTTCCCAGGTTTAGGAATCATAACTACTTCTGCAATTTTCCAAAGGCTGGGTACATATTTCAATCGAAAGGCGGCATTTATAATATTGGTGAGCTTTAATAATGCTTTCCTTGGTAGTTCTTTTAAAATTTCTGCTGTGATAAGGTCATAACCCGGCGCTTTTCTCGGATTCATGTTTGTTTTTATCTCATACATGACTTCTTTTGGTGTTGCTCGTAGGATTTCTTCACTTTCCTGTACAACCTCCCCAGTTATTATTTCGGCTTCCAATGATTGGTCATCATGTGGTTCAATTATTTTTTCCAGGTATTCAGCAAAATTTCGTACTTTATCTTCGTTATTTCTGGCCCATTTGTTATCTTCTGTTCTGATTGGAGGAATATGCATTATTGGCCTTTTAATTCTTCTGGTTGCTCTCCATAGAGAATAATCAGTACTACATAGTATCATTAGATAATTTTCTGAGGTAGTTACTGATAGATTCGTCCTTCAAATCTTTGATTTCTCTTTTAAGTAGCTGAGTCAGATTGTTTAGCTTAGTTTTATCTTGAGGGGCTCTAGTTTGTTGCCATATTCTCCTTGCCCTTCTTTTTTCTGCCAAAAGCTCTCTAATTTCTCTAGGGTAGTTGTTTCCCTTAATTTTCTTTTTAACTTCAGGAGTGTTTTCCCAAGCTGACTGCTGTATGTCACATATGAACTTGTGAACTTCTTTTTCTAATTGCTCCTCACTCCTTAGCGGAACCATTAAGTTAATTTTTCTTTCTAAAGACAGTTTAAAGTATTCCCAATTTGTGTGTTTATTTACTAAACCAGGATAGCTTTTTTTTTAATGATCCTTTCACTTAATATCAAAAGTATTGGGGAGTGATCAGAGCTTAAGTCAAGATTTTCATCTATATGTATATAATTTACAGATATATTTGTCACTATAAAGAAATCAATCAGATCTGGTATTTTATTTGGATCAGTTGGCCAGTAGGTCGGTTTACCATTTGATAAGGCTTCACAACCGTATTTTCTGATAGCATTGAGGAGTTCTTTCCCTTTGGTTGTTGTTAGTCTAGAACCCCAGTGATTATTTTTTGCATTAAAATCTCCTCCAATTACAAATCTTTTCCGTAGTTTACTGAAAAATTCAAGATAATCTTTTTCTTTTAGAGAGTATTTCGGTGGGCAGTAAATTCCAATAACACTAAAGCAGCGTACATAACATCGGGAGAATTTACCATAGTATTGAGTTGAAGTTAGACGCTGATGTTTTCGCTCAACATTTAGCCCATTTTGTTAGATTTGCTAAATTTTTCATTATCAATTGAGATTGGCTGTGTCAATACCAAATTGTTTATTATTGTGCGTTTTGAGATAACATGTCTTATTTTAGGTTTCTTAATTTATTAGTTCTAGCGGCCATTTTAAATAACAAATAAATTTATCGAAATGGATTAAAATATTGATATGGCCGTATTGGGACTGATTCACTGATTTACTACACAACAAAACACAATTCCAAATTAAACGGAGAACATTTTGGAACTATGTTGTACTTTTTACTGACAAAGAATCAACATTAATAATTAATTTCTAGTAGATCGGTATACGGTCATACAAAACGATTCTCATCTCCATGACGGATTATTATCTCTGCTACGGTTTATTTCGAATATTCACAAATTCACAATACCTACTAAAAATCATTTATTTTAATTGACATTATGTATTAATTATATTATATAAAAATCTAATTTTATTATAATATTACATAATTTTATAATAAACTTAAATATCTACACGAAATATAATTAAAACAATATACATATGTACACAAAAATTATCGGTGACACGGAATAGCAAAATCAAATCAAATAAGACGTCAAAATTCAAAAAGAGCAAACTATAACATGCAGTACATTTATGTTACACTGCGTATTACAGTTTGCTCTTTTGTCAATATTCAAAAAATTGCCCATAATTTAAAAAATAATTATGGTTTAGTTGGTAACCCTGCGGCCCATTTTGCTCAAAGATAGAATTTTTTTAACTCGAGTATGGCAAAAGTAGGAGGGGCTTATATCATTTTAAGCGATTTGATTGATCGAGAGACCGGGAATTATACTATGGTAAATTCTCCCGATGTTATGTACGCTGCTTAATAGAGTTATTTTTGGTCTTGATATTAACAGCTGTTGCTTGTATTTGTTCTGTTTCATATTTTAATTCCTCGAAGTGATTAATACTATTTCTAATTATAACAGCACTACCTCCCTTGGCAGTATTTCCCGGGTGAATAGTGTGATATGTTTTATAATTTCTAAATTTGATAATTGATTGCCTAGTGAAGTGAGTTTCAGAGATGAGACAGACATCGATTTTCTCTGCGTCCAGAACCATTTGCAATTCCTGTTGGTGTTGCTGGAGTCCATTGGCATTCCAGCATAAAATCCTTAAGTCGTTAGACCTGGTTTTGTTTAGGGATGGCTCCCTTGGTACTGTATTCTAGTTTCTGTAATCGCTAATCAAAAGTATTTAATTTGCTTAATATCAGCTTAAGCGTTTGATTTATGTCGTCTGTTTGAGTTTTTTGTTTGTTTTCGTTACTCATCATTACTTGAGCGTAAGTTTTTTTGCCCACTTCTGCTTGAGAGGCTATCGACGCTTTACGCCTTAACTCTCCTTTAAATGATTCAGGCCTGTTTATTCCAACAGTTTGCTTCTTTATTACATTTGTATTTTTAGCATGTATGTTTTTATTTTTGATGTTTTGCAATTCAATAGCAACACTGCATCCTCTGTAGTTAGCTGGATGGTTTTCTCCACAATGTACGCATCTAGGCTGTACATCTGTGGGTTTGACACAATCTCTAGTATGGTGTTTACCTGTACATTTGACACACCTGGGTTCTTTGTTACAGTATTTTTGAGTATGTACATATGCTTGACATTTTTTACATTGTGGTATAAGCCTAGATCTTCTTAGGGGCTCAATATTGACTTTGCATCCCAAGATGTACTTGATTTGATGTATTTTTTCAATATCATCATCTGCGCTGAATGTCAGCATATACATGTTCAAAGGCTCCTTACTTCTTCGTTTTAGCTTAGTTGATGCTTCAGTTGCATTAAAACCTTTTCCTTTCAGGTCCTCAATTATTTTTTCTGGTTTACATGTAGAGTGCAGATTTTTAACCATTACCCTAATTGGTCTGATTTGTTTGTTTTCAAACGTATGCCAGGAATGTCCCCCTTCGCTTAATATTTTTGTCATTTCTCTGTAGGTTTCACCATCTGCTAAGTTTATTTTGATGTTGTTTCCACTCATCAATTTTGTACTAAACTTATCTGTTTTAGTTATTGTTTTAATTTTCTCATACAGTAGATCATAGTTTTTAACTCCATCTATAACTATTGGGGGTGGTGGAGGTAATTTTTTTGGATTGTTTTGGATTATTTTAGGAATTGTCTCTTTTAGTTGAGGAGGAGTAGGTGTATCATTCCTTCTCCTTTTTTTTCTCTGACTTTTGACTCTAATCCACTCAGTTTCGTGAGCTAATTCTTCTTCATCCGTATGGTATTCTTGTTCCATTACTTTTTGGGTAGGAGGAGCAAGAGTTTTTAAACACAAAATTTAAAAAACTAAATTTCTTTACTAGAAATAAATTTAATAATTTTAATACTGAATTGAAAATAGAGTTTATTTAATTAGTATCTATAATCTAAGAGTGAACATTTTGAAAGTTTTGATTTTAGAAATTGCAAGATTTAAAATTTAAAATCGAAGTTTTATAATTTTAGAATTTTGAAGGTTACAAATTTTAGAATTTCGTTTTATGAAATTATTAATTGAAAATTTTATATCTACCAAATTTCAATAATAAATAATTTTATACTTCTATAAAAAATTTTAAATTGAATTCTGATTTTTATAATAACAACGTTTATTTATCTAATGTACTTCAAATTGTTTAATTTTAAATTTTAAATAAAATTAAAAATTATGAATTATAAATATCAAAATTTAGGTAAGTAATCAATTTAAATGTGGCAATTTAACATAGATTTTATTTAATATTATTATGTATTCCAAATCCTAGAATGTCAAATTTTTAAAACTTACAATTTAGAATTAAGAATTTTAGTTTTAAATCGTATGAGTCTTTGATTTTTAGGAAAACGATTTAAAAGTCACGTTTTTAAATTAATATTCGAATCAATAATTCGAAGATATTTTAAATCTCGAGTCTTTAAACTTTTATGGAATTAAAGATTCGAGAAATTTGGCTTTCAACTTTAACAGTAAAAATTGAGAACTCCACATTTGAAAATTTAGTTAATTAATAATTAAAATTAAGAAGAAAAATTAATTAATTTATTAAAATAAAAGTCATTATTTTGATTAATAAACTCCTTTAAATTAAATTAATTTATATTTTTAAATTTTAGCCAGTGAACATTTTAAAATTTGGAGGTTTGGGAATTGACAATTCAGAATCTCAAAATTCTTAATTTTAAATCTAAAATGAATTTTCAGGATTAACAATTTTAGAATTTCTATTTTTGTATTTGGTACAGAGCATTGGGAATGTTAAATCAGAAAATTTAGAAAATTAATTGGTTATCTATATTTTAGTATTCAAATTTAATAATTTTAATTCCATTTAATTAGAATTTTTCAATACGGTTAGAAATTGCAAATTCGAATCGTAGAATTCTAAATTTTAAATCAAGAGATTTGAAATTTTCCCGATTAATGAATTTAATTTTAAATTTGATAGTATCAGTTCAGAATATTTTTATAACATTTTAGAATTAAATTTAAATAATTTTAATTCTGAAATGAAAATAGAGTTTATTTAGTTAGTTTCTTAGAATGAGAAATTTAGGATAGTTTACATTTTAGAAATTGCAAGATTTAAAATTTACTGTGTAAATACTGTGTTATCTGCTTGTTGTATAGTTTTGAGAAAATTGATTTTGCAAATTCATTGTTTAACAATTTTTTTCATTTATGGAGAATTCTACTGAAATTCCGGCGAACTCAGTTATCAATTTAATTGGCTATTACCTTAACTTGTTATTTTATAAAATTTGCTTTCTTTAATTTTTAAAGGTCAGTGTTTCAGAAAGGTTTGTTCCGAATCTTTTGATAAGTGATAAGAGGACACGAGTTTCCGAAGGCTATAGTAATTGCCCATGCGGTGGCGTAAGTAAAGAACCTAGCTCGGAAGAGAAAAGATCCCAATCGGTTAATTTACGATTGCGGTAAGGTTTAAGAGGCGGTTGTTTAAGGTTAATATTAAACGAGATAAACCTGTGGTCAGAGGTTAGTATGTCATCCTTCACCATCCAATCACCTCCTGCCGGACAGAGTTAACAAATGTAGGATCACTTCCAGTGTTGAGAAATAAGATTTGTACAACCCCAGATCGAGTGATGAGCATTAGCGTCACAGCCAATCACCAAAGGAATTTATTAAAAGTCAAAGTTTTATGATTTTAGAATTTTGAAGGTTAAAATTTCTAGAATTTTGTTTTATAAAATTATAAAATTTTATGTCTACAAATTTAAATAGTAAATTATTTTAAATTTCTATCGCAAATGTAAATTTAAAACTTTTTAAATTGAATTCTAAATTTTATATATTAATTATTAGAATTAATTAATTATTTAATTAAATAATAAGAAACTATAACTCATTATTTTGATTAGTTTTTTAAATTAAATTATTATTTTTATAAAATTTTAAATGGAGTTTATTTAATTAATTTACTCCATGAACCTTAGTCTGTGAACATTTTAATATTTGGATGTTAGAATTGAGAATTAAGAATTTCAGAATTCTTAATTTTAAATCTAGAGTCTATGAATTTTCAGGATTAACAAGTTTAGAATCCAAATATAATAATTTTAGTTCCGTATTTTAAAATATAGTTTATTGGACTAGTATATTTTAATACGGTTAGAACTTGCTAATTCAAATCCTAGAATTTTCAATTTTTTTCAAGTAATTTCATAATTTATGAATTTGATTTTATAATTTTTTAGTAAAAGTTTAGAAAATTTAGAAAATTAACATTTTTTTATTTAACATTGTAGAATTAAATTTAATAATTTTAATTCTGAGTTGAAAATAGTTTATTTAATTAGTATGTAAATAATAAAATATTGTTGTTTTGATTTTAGAAATGTATAATTCCGGGATTCAAAATTTTAGAATTGTCATGGTTAAAAATTTAAGAATTTCGTTTTATGTAATTATAAATTGAACATTTTGTATGTAAATATTTAAATTATAAATAAAAGTAAATTTCTATTTAAATTTTAAATTTAAATTATTCAAAATTTTATAATAACAGCGTTAACTTACTAAGAATGTTAAATTTAAAAAATTTGAATTTAAATTTTTTAATAAAATTATGAATTTTAAATATGAAAATTTAGGTAAATAATCATTTTAAATGTGATAATTTTGATTTTAAATTTAATAAATTGATTTCTGAATTTAACATAGATTTTATTAAATTAATATGTTATGTACCTCAAATCCTAGAATATAAAATTTTTAAAACTTAGAATTTGGAATTTAAAATTTAGAATTTTTATTTTAAATTCTTTGTCTTTGAATTCAAATTAATTAATATATGTACTTCATGAACCTTAGTCTGTGAATATTTTAAAATTTGGAGGTTAGAATTGACAATTGAGAATCTCAAAATTCTTAATTTTAAATCTAGAGTCTATGAATTTTCAGGATTAATAATTTTTGAATTTCTATTTTTGTATTTGGTACGGAACATTGAGAATTTTAACTCAGAAAATTAAAAAAGTTAATTTCTCATGTAAATTTTAAAGTTCAAGTTTAATAATTTTAATTCCGTCTAATTAGTATTTTTCAATACGGGTAGAACTTGCAAATTCGAATCGTAAAATTCTAAGTATTAAATCAAGAGATTTGAAATTTTCACGATTTAAAGTTTCTTTTATGACATTTTAGAATTAAATTTAATAATTTTAATTCTGAAATGAAAATGGAGTTTATTTAGTTAGATATTAAAAGTTTAAAATTCGAGGTTTCATATTTTTCTAATGTTCTGCAAACCAGTTAATGTTTAAAAATTGGATTTTAATTTTTGGATATGAAATTGAAAATTGTGGTAACTAATCATTTTAAATGTGACAATTTTTAATTTTAATAAAATATATTGATTTTGGAATTTAACTTGGATTTTATTTAATTATAATTAATTTGGATAATTTCAAATGTTAAAATGTTAAAAGAATTTATAATTTTCAATTTTGATTTTAATCATATGAGTCTTTGATTTGTTAGGACTCGGATTTTAAACTTTTGCTTTTAATTAAATTTTCAAATTAATAATTATTTATTAAATTAATTAATTAAATTAATAAGAATTTCACATTTGAAAATTTGGCTAATTAATAATTTTAAATTGGGCATTTTAATAAGAAAATAAAACTCATTATTTTGATTAGAATTGAATTTTAAATTTAGAAAATTAAGATTGGCATCTAAATTTCAGAATTTCGATTTAATGGTTTTAATTTTGTTTATTTAATTAAAATGAAATTTTAAAAAAACTAAGCGTTGGCCTCAGTGGTAAAGTAAAGAAGTAAAATCTAAAATAACCGATTGACATAATTATTATTTAAAAATAATCGTATCGTCATAATATTATTATTTGTAACTATTGGTAGAAATAAATTAGACGCCGTGTCGCGTATACAAAATCTATGAATTATATGTACATTATTATAATGTATTATATTTGTGTTACGTAAGAATTTTCCAAGAAAACCCATGTCAACAGTATTATGTCTGAGTCATGAAACAAAAGACACTCCAAAATAAAAAAAAATATATAAATATAAATTTGCAATTAAATTAATTCACTTTTTTTTTGTTCCATTCCATATAGCTGCTATGCTGGATCATATTATTTCTACTTGTCATTCAAACATTTATTTATAAGAACAATACGTACGTACAGAGAGCAGAGGAGCAAGCAGTGTCGTAAATATATATAACAACAACAAAAACGTATTTTCTTTAATTAATTTTTTATTTCTTAGCTCTATTATTATTATTATTATTTCGTCTAAAATAATAATAACAACCCGAATAAATAGAACGAAAAAAAAATTATTATTTTTATAATTATTTTGTTTTTTGTCATTTAATTTTAATTTTATATAAATTATTATTTTTTTGTTTATATGTAATTGTCTCAAGATAATATTTTTATTTAAATTTTAGTTTTTCCTCGTTTTCATCATCATTTGTTTATTCTATTTTATTTTAAATGTTTCCTTTCTTGTTCAGTTGTATTGTCTGTGTGTTTGTGTGTGTGTGTGTTTGTGTGTGTATATATTATATATTCCATTCTTACCTCTTTTTTGTTTGTTGTTTGTTGCTGTCGTTTTGTTCATGTTCATAATGTTTTAATAAACAAAAGCAAAATTAAACATTATGTACAATACATTACATATAGCAAACAAATGAAAAATTATAAATTTACTTTTCTCGTGTATTATTTTATGTTTTCTGTTTGATAAGGAAAAATACTTGTTGTAAGTCAGTTTTTTAATTAATATCAAGGAAAATGAGAAGAACAATTGGGTTGAAACTAACGATATGCAGCACATTTAAAGTTTATATAATACGAGTATATGTATATATGTAAATTGACTGCGAATTAATGATAATTAGACAAAATGATTTTCTAAACAATTAACTATATATTAGTGTTCTATAATATCAATGCTGTCAACAAATTTGATAAAAGCTAGATAACAATTTTATTCTCGCTATATAAGTACATATTATTATATTCCAAAGTACTTAACTCGAGAGAGATGATAAAAGGGAGGGGGAATTCGTACGTAAAACATTAGATTATAAAAACTAGATTTCTAATACTTGAAATGGGTGGATCAATTGTATTTTATCATGTTGAATTCAAAAATCTTTATTTTTCGATTTATTTTTAGTATTAAAATATATATTTTCGATATAAAAAAGTATTTCGAGTATCTACCTTCAATTTAAGATATAGTGGATAGTGGGTAAGTCGAGAAATATGTAGAAAATATTCAATATACAAGCTCGGTGGACAATACATTTTGTTCTTTTAATACAAAAATATTCGAATTTTAAAAATTAACTTAAACCTAAGCTAAGGTTTTCGCATTAGTTTGCTCGAAATGGGAAAACCATAAATATAAATAATCATGGATCAACCCATTGCATTTCAATTCCAATGAAACAGATATATTATTTTAATGTTAATATCGGAGAAATAAACGTAAAATCGAACGAACGAAACCTAATAAAAAATCGGAAAATATATAGAAATTTTTTAAAAGTTATTTTCCTTTAAAATAAAATAAAAATAAAAATTTACCAGAATCAGCAAATTCACTTTAGTACAAAAAAATAAAAAAATTATATATAATTTTATTTAACAAAAAAATAGATTTTTCTCAAATTGTTTAGGTAAAAAAATAAAATTAAAATCCTCCTCCTCCAATATCGGGTAATACTGGATTTGCTAGAATTACATAATATACTCTTTTACATGTATGGAATTGACAAAAAATATAAAAAAGATTTAATTAAAAAAAAAAAAAATTATTAATTAAATTATGATATGAACAATTAATTTTTCTTCGTTTTTGCAAATATGTATTTGTTTATTTATAACCCAATTTTAATTATGTATTTTGCTGAAGTTTATTTAATTAAATCAGACACGCTCGTACATTTTTATTTTATTTCAATTAAATTAATTTTTTTTTAAATTTTATTCAATCCACGTAGGGCGGGCGGGCGATATAATATTTATTTCCTTTGATTATAAAATAATTTTTTTTTTTTAAGGATTTAGAGTGGAAAAATTCGTTTTCCTTTGACTGATTTTATGATATGCGATAAAATTATTAAATAAAATTTATATATACATATGTATATACATACATATATGAGAGATGATAGTAATATGAGAATATTTATTTATATATTTTTATCCACTTTTATACGAAAATAGATTATGATAAACAGAGTAACGTCAATTGGGATTTGGTTTACATAAAATAAGACTTAAATTGGTTGGAGTGAAAAATAAATTTGGAAAATATGAGATTCCCATAGATCCCTTAACATTTTACTACATATAAACATAATCTGATAATTTAATTGTGTTTTGTTTAGATGAGTACAGATCACAATTCGTTCGGACAATAAAAAGTGCGAACAAATTTCTTCTAATCGAATTAGGGAGTCATTATTCCGATCCTTTTTCAATTTTTAACAATTTTGTTTTTTATAATTTTTAATTTTTACTTAAATTCGACAATGATTAAGACCATCACATTAATTACGGTCTTTTAATATTAAAATCGCAGTGGAGGATTCGTCAGACGAAGATATAAAAGTCGTAGTTCCTCGAAGATGGCTTTTCGTGAGTTGTACTGATACATCAACCGCAAATAAACAAATTGAAAATTTTATAAAATTAAAAATGGGACTTGATAAAGCTTTGTTCAAAATTTTACATTCTTCTATTACCAGAATGTAAACAAAATGTCCTTCAAAACGTCCAATGCGTGTCTTTTTTACAAAAGCACCTTTCCTTGTTAATGGTGTTCATCACAAACCTTAGAAATAATATTGAAGATTTAAGGCAAACATTTTAATCAATAGTTTTATTTTAAAAAAGCGGACACAGCCAAATTTCATCATTATCTTGGGAACATCGATTGGGCAAGTGAATTTAACAATGACAACGTTAATATAAATGTAGGTACACTTTCTAACTTATTATTTGACGCCATACATTTATTTGTTACAACAACAATGTCAATCAAAGATATATCTGCAATATAGTATGCTGTCATACTTGTTAACCCTTAAAAATAGGAACGATTAATTATGGGTTTTGTTGTAGATATGACATATAGTGAGCAGAAAACGTTTGATCCTACTGTCATATCAAACATGTTTGCTAAGTTTTTTCAGTCAGTTCCAACGATTTCAACAGGTACTGAAATTATTTTTCATTTGTTATAATTCATTAATAATAATAAAATAGAAAAATTATCCCGATACAAATTTTAGTCAATATTTCTACACACTCCCATAGTAAAACACACGAAAAGTAGTCTTGTGTAGGTACAAGACAACTTTTCGTGTGTTTTACTAAGGGAGTGTTTCAAAAGTTTGACTGAAATTGACACTGAAAATATTGTTTCATTTATTATACTTCATTATAAAATAAAAATACATAAATTGTGTTTTGAAAAATGTCGGTGATGGATGTTTACGATTTACACTTTGTTTGATATTAAATCAATCTGCAAGATTGGGAGAAATTCCGCAGATATGGAAAACCACTAGGAATAACATCGATCTTCAAAGCCGAAGATATAGAAGCAATGTTTCATGTTACAGAGGGATATCAGCGATGCAACTGTTTTAAAGCGCTGGTCTCCCGACACATATTACTAAGCCATCATGGTTTTATACCCAAAAATCGACATCGCCGAACTTTTTTGAATTCACTAGCAGTACCAGCAAAGAGAACGAAGATCATAAGCTAGTTGATGTAAGGAATACAGATTTCAGTAAAGGTTTCGACTCCATCAGTCTAGGAGTTACTTTTATTAAATATAAGTCTTTTTAAAGTCAATCCATACTCGGATTCCTCAAGAGATGGACAGGACATATTTATGAGCTGAGTCACTGTTTGGTGTCCCTTCCACGATGGCGGTGTCTGACAAAAAAAAAAGAATACAGAAAAAGTTTTTCCGGTTCATCACGTGGAAAAATGGATGATTGTATTCATGATTTACCGTACCGTCTAAACCAACAATTGTTGTAGTCCAATGAATCTGGCTATAAGCACACGAGAAATTTTGCTGTCCTCTTATGTTTAACCCATTCTGAAATTTCGTTGCCATAGGAAGGTATAAGCAAGTAGACTAGTTATGAAAAAATTGTACATAAAATAACCAAGCAATCGGAGCTTTCAGGTCTCTCAGCATGTTGTCATCACTAGCCTGTATCACATTATATGAGACATGTTCCCTGGGGGCCTATTATGAAATTTAATTGTTTGTTTCTAAAAAAATACAAAAATCCGTGTCGAATCCAATTTGTTCGTAAACGGAAAAATTCGACTCGAATAGTTTCATAATAGACCCCCTGAAATTGGAACCGATTTATCATTTGTTAATTTTCTTGCGTCAAAATATGTTTTAACGATCAAATTTTGGCCACAGCGTTCATTTATCTAACTTCTGAACTCCTTGTGGATCCAACTCCCAAATTGTTTTACGACAGTGTATGTTACACTCAGCAACGCAATGTCTTTCAACTAAGGGCAACCTAAAAATAATGATATTTATGAGTCCTGGGCTAATGGCCTTTATAGTAGTTTATATATTATATTAACTATTGCCATCAAAACACAATTCGATTAGGTCTAACTATTGAATGAAGTTGTATTAGAATTTGCTCGCAATTTATACAAACTTTATTGCATTTAAGAATTGCGGAAATCTTAATACTTTGCTATGTCATTTATCAAAAATCACAGAATAGAAGATGCCTGACTTCTCATAGTGATCATCAACACCAACATACAATTCCCAAATAGGAAAGTGGCGTACGAAAATATGAAATTATCATTTAATGATTTTAATTATTTACCTTAAGCTAAACAATCTAATCATTTTCCAGTTTAGGAAGCATTCTAAAATTCCAAAAAATTAATTTATAAAATTATTAATAAAATTATGATTTAAATGATCAAACTAATTATCAGGCATACACGTCGACAAAACTGTGTCACGATTGTTTCGCATTAACTGCTTGCAGAAAATGTCTTAAAGAAAGCGCGAATTTTGACACTACATAAAACACAATTCCCATTTGACGTTGCGTTACTTTTGTACTTAAAAAGACACATCGTCGACGCCGATTTGAAACATGTAAAAGAGTGTTTCTAATGCCATTACTGTGTGAACAATCCGGCTGCAACGACTTATGCGCCTATACCATATTGTGGCTCTCTAGCACGTTCAAAAATATATTAAGTCAAATCCCTTTTTTTAAATTATTTTCATATTAAATTTGATTTATTTTTCATTCAAAATTGGATATTTGATAAAATTGGATTTGAGCGTGTTGGATTACAATCAATAAAAGCATTCACCCAAAATTTCTATATATTGGATTATCTCGTTCCACATTTATAGTAGGATAAATGGACGATCCTTTGTGTTTTCCCCTATTATAAGCAGAACATTTCTGAATGCATGCGGAAAATAAAACAACTTTTCAAAGTTTTTAAGTCGGACAATTAAAAAAAGACCGGTCAAACATGCACTTCATGCGCCGAGGGATCCGTAAGGAGTATACTTTTCAACTGTAATAATAAATTTGGTTTTCAAATTATATTTATTTATGTTTATGTTTTTATATTTATTTTATACTCTTTAAACTGACATCACCAATTCCATATAAATAAATTGTATTTACCTTTAATTATTAACTATTTCATTTAATTAATTTTTTTTCGGAATCAAAAGTTTAATTATCTGTGGATTAAATGACTGCATTCAACATTTCCACTCGTTGCCAATGATAATTCTAAAGTTACGAGCTTGTGACTGACTAGCCAGACGAATAACAAAGTGAGACCATAATGGTTCCGTTTTATATTTTATGTACGGAACCATAAAAAATTCACACATTAGATGACTACCAAAGCCGGCTTGAACTGTTATTGTACTAACAGTAATATTTAAGTGGTTTTGGACAGATTTGATAAATTGATTGAGCAGACTAAAGTATTACTTTTCGATTTCTTAATCCAATATGATGGTGTATCGTACAAAAAATTCATGAACAGATGGATATTTTTACCAAAATAGTCTCCGGTTTGGTAAAGTTACTTATGTCATAGACAATCATACTAGATTTCGTATTTGTACAACAAATACTTATAGTTGAAGCTAATTCTATATAGAATTCTAAATCAGTTTCATAAATTCATAATTTGGCACATTAAATGATATATTGTGGTATATAAAGCATAAAAATGCTATAAAATTATCCCAGGACTTCATTCCAGGATTTTTTATATTTATATTTTATACTATTCCAGACTTTTTCGACAACAAAAAATATACAGTTGGTACCAAACTACTCATCCCAGACTTTTTAGTTTGTAAAAATTATTTGGTGGAAAATAAATTTTTCTGGGCAAGTTCGTTGAAAGGATGGCCATTTTCTCTTTGCGATTAAGTTAAGGACCCTGTTAGCAACAATTACGCCGGAATTTTCGTAATATAAATAAATGTGTCGTCTTTGCCAATTTTTCAAAGAAAAAAAAATCGAAAAAAAAATTGTATTTTCAAGCTTTAGTAGGGATGGCTATTTTCTCATATAGCGATTGAGTTTTGAACCTTCTTGGTCACCATTGTACCAGCGTTGATAATTTGTTTAGCTATGGAATTTCCGCAGTATAAATAAATATGGCGCCTTTGCCAACTTTTCAAAGAAAATTTGTTGTCGTAGGGATGGGTTGGTTGACTTAATCTCTTTTGCAACCTCACATCACAATCCCAGCATCACCACACTTTTAATACTTAAAACCTCATCATTTTTGGTAAAATTTAAGAATTCCACGTTAAACTGCCGTGTAACGTCAAAGTGATCGTTTCTGATTGACAATTATAGTACTCGTCAGACGTACATATATGTATGTAAAGAAGCATATATATGCAGTCGTATAGAACATTTTTTTGTTTAGCTCAATGCGATGAGATAGATGCTCGACTAGGAGAGAAACCAATTACTAGTCAAATATAAGACTTCTCGATTTAGTCTATATACCGCATTCAAACTTGAATTTGAAATTATTTTTTTTAGAAATTTTGATTTGCCTTTGCTATTGTACACAAACTAACATGAACACTATTTAACTAATTAACATAAATATTTTCATAATCTATCTCTGGTGGTCTAGGTGTGAAGCTGTCTTGGGGGAATTAAGTTGGTACTTGTTTCCACCTCCGTATCTTGAAGCTTCTACAAGTGTGCGTGTTACCTCCCCGTGGTGACCACCGGGCAACTAGTACACCATGTTTATGGGATGTACTAGGCGAAAACACGGCGCTAAACAACTGGGCCGGGTTAAGGTGTCAACCGTACCGTGCTGATAATCGGCCAGGCTGGGGGCCCAGTATAAAAACTAGCCCAGCCTTTAACGGTGTATCCGGATATTTGGCGCCCTCCAGATCATGTAGCCTTACCTGTGTATTGCGGATCACTGCACAGGTGGACCTTCTTTCTCCGCTACTCGTGGGATGTTTATGGGTGATAAACTAAAATCAATAGAGACCGGGACTCTTAAAAAACCGGAAACCATTGCTGTGGAGACATCGGCCTTTAGGCGTGGTCTCCAAAGTACAAAAAGGGGCATAAGACCAAATGAGGCTGGCCCCTCGAAACCAAAGGGCAAAGGCACGAATGCTGGCCGCCAGTATCAGCGAATTACCAGACCAGGAAGAGAGCCTGGCGCATGATTTCCAAGATCAGCAACATTCCGTTGGAGCAGAGAACGGATAGAGACAGGGATACGCTTGCGTGGGCAAAGTGTATCATTGAGCCAAAGCAGGAGGGTTCCGTTGGAATCTCACAGCCGAAAAGGCAGAGATCTGATGATGAACCACCTTCAACGAGGTGCTAAAGGATCACCTGATCATGGCAGTCGTTGACAGGGCTCAAGAAGATGGGAGCATTACGACCCCTAACTGGAGGAAGGTGGAGAAGGCCTTAGCCGCCATCTTCCTGAACATCATGAGGGAGAACCCAGGACCTGCTCCGTCCTGCCGAGACGGAGGATGGCACCGGAATATCACGTCAAACTGACTGCCTGTGCCGATGAAAGGTTGGTGATCTTCTACAAAAAGGCGATCGGCAGCCTGGGCGAAGTCTGGCCGGGGGCTAAACTATAGGTGGTGACGAGGGAAGAAATTCCCTGCAGGCCAAGGGCGCGAGCCTGGATCTCTGCGAAGCCTAGCGACTCAAGAGAAATCTTGGAAATGTTGAAAATCAGCAATCCGGATCTGCCAACGGCCACCTGGAAGATTGCCAGGTTAGAAGAGGTAAAGGCGGAAGCAGATCACAGATCGGCCGTATTTATCATCAACAGAGAATCCGTGGGTGCTTTGGCAAAATCTGAAGGCCTGATCAGCTATGGATTTGGAGCGATTACGCTCAAAATTTATAAGCGCGATGATAGATCTGGGGCACCTGAAGCAGGGGGGGAAATCCCTTGTGGTGCCCCGCCTGGTGTTGGTGACCCAGAAGTCCGCAGCACCCCGGAGGACGCTCAGGAGACACGATCCCTGGACTCGGAGATTTCGAGATCATTGGGACTAAGTTGTGTGCTCCTAACGGATGAATCGACGTTAGGGGTGTCTGACTCAACAGTGGTGGAGGGAAGCAATATCTAATGCTTAAGATCCTTCAGATCAACCTCCATCACTGTAAAGCCGCCTCGGCGGCCCTTCTGCTAAAAATGGAATCTGAGTCCATTGATGTGGTTCCGGTCCAGGAACATTGGGTCAATAGTGACCGGGTGCTGGGCCTCGGAACTCCTAAATATAAAATACTACATGCGAAAAATGAAGGTAAGATACGTTCCTGCATTCTCGCTAGAAATAATTTGAATATTTTCTTACTACTAAATTACAGCAACGCTGATGTAGTGGTGGCTAGCATTGAGATGGAAGGGCAAAATCTCTGGCTAATATCGGCCTACCTACCATACGAGGAGGAAAATATACCATCAGGTAGGTCGGGCAGTGCAATCATGGAGGATCGAAAACGAAAGGTAGCAGTCATCATGGGCAGTGATGCTAATGCGCATCACTCAATCTGGGGAAGTAAAGATATAAACAGGTGAGGTGAGTTACTCCTTGATTTTATTTTAAGTACTAACCTAAATATATGTAATATCGAGTGTAAGCCAACCTTTATTACTAAAAATAGACAGGAAGTGTTAGACATTACACTTGTCTCGGATTTTATTAAGGAGAAGGTATTGAACTGGAAAGTGTCCGAAGACCATTCCTTTTCTGACCATTGTTATCTCCAGTACGAAGTGGATACAAAACCCACTAGCAAACCACCCTTCAGAAATAGGAGGAAAACTGATTTGGATTGTTTCAGAACCATTCTGCGTAACTTATTACAGGTATCGGTTCCAAACCCTCCTTCATCTATACAGGAGCTTGATGCTCTAGTAACCAAGCTATCTGATGTTTTTAACAAGGCCATGTTAGGTGCATGTCCTATCAGTAGACCCTTGGGTAAATCTCGGCCACCCTGGTGGTCGAGAGAACTCCAAGTACTCGTATGAAATGCAGGAGACTGTTCAAGAAAGCGAGGAACACAAATGCTGGTGCAGATTGGGACTGTTATAAGGAAGTCCTCAAAACCTATAAGTACGAGCTCAGAGCAGCCAAAACAAGTTCTAGTCCTTCCATCCTGGGATATCTACAAAGATCGGATGGATCATGGACTACATGTAGTGAGGAATCCCTGGAGTTATTACTAGAAACGCATTTCCCGGAGTGCTCGGTACTAGCTCCGGAGAAACCCATGATAAATAGGGGTACAGACTCCGTAAGTCATATAGTAAAGAGGCGGAATACCCTATGGGCAATAAACAGCTTTAAGCCATACAAGTCGGCAGGACGTGATGGCATTATCCCTGCAGATATCCAGTGAACTATTGACTTAACCCTACCCTGGCTGGAAGTTATCTTCAAAGGCAGCCTAGGACTCTGTCACATTCCTAGAAAGTGGACTGAAGTAAAAGTAATATTTATACCTAAGGCGGGAAAAAGCTCTCACTTCTATCCCAAAGACTTTAGGCCTATAAGCTTATCTTCTTTTCTGTGGAAAGCACTGGAAAGAATAATAGAGGCTTACATTAAGGGCTAAATCAAGCCGGGCGAGCTGTCGGGATCTCAACACGCATACTGTAAGGGACGATCGGTGGAAACAGCTCTCCACTCCCTTATAGGTCCGATTGAGAAATCACTTGAATATAAGGAATATTCAATGGTAACCTTCTTGGATATAGAGGGGGCCTTTAGCAACGTCAGACCGGGGGCAATCACTCAGGCCCTTGCGTGCTTGGGGGTAGACGGGTAACTCAGAGGCTGGATAGATCATATGCTTAGAGGCAGGATCGTGACAGCTTATCTGGGTGGGACGTCTGCCGGCAGATACGTGAGCAGAGGGACACCTCAAGGTGGGGTCCTATCCCCCCGTCTTTGGAACTTGGTCATGGACCTGTTACTAAACCTGGAAGGGCAAGGCTTCAAGGTGGTTGCTTACGAGGATGACGTTGCTATTGCGGTCTTCGGTAAATATTCTAGTACACTGAGTGAGCGCATGCAGTGCGCGCTTGGCTACCTCTCTCAGTGGGCACGCGGCTGCGGACTGAACGCAAACCCACAGAAAACAGAACTGGTCCTCTTTACCAGGAATCACAAACCTCCTCAGTGTGACCCGCCAACATTAAATCGTACTCGCTTTATCTTTACGGATAGAGCAAAATACCTCGGACTACTTTTGGACAGCAAGCTAAGCTGGAAACCAAATATTGTAGAGAGAGTAAAGAAAGCTACTATAGCGCTCTACTCCTGCAAAAATGCCATTGGAAAGAGATGGGGTATGGAGCCCCGCATAGTACACTGGCTCTACGTCTCAGTGGTCAAGCCTATACTGCTGTATGGGGTTGTCGTCTGGTGGCCAGCTTTAAAAATTATGGCCAACCGTAAACTATTGATGAAAGTCCAAAGAACGGCAAGCTTGTGTATAAGTGAGGCTCTCAGGAGCACACCTACTCAAGCTCTGGAGATTCTCTTTCATCTTACTCCCTTGGATATTGCGGCCGAGCAGCTTACATCTTGCACAGCCATTCGGCTCAAATCCATATCTATGTGGACCTGTAACAATGCAGGGCACTCATCTATCCTATGCAACAGGGGTATTCCGGAAGCTACCGACAACGCTATTCCTTTGCCATCTGTTGAGATGAGATTCCAAACTGAGTTTCCCACCAGATAGGACTGGGTGAACGAAACGGTTATGGGCAATAAGGCGCTAAGCTTTTTCACGGATGGCTCAAAAAGTAATAGAGGGGTTGGTTGCGGGGTATTCTGTGAGGCACTAGGGGTTAACCTTTCTTTTCGTCTTCCCGACTTTTGCAGCGTTTTTCAAGCTGAACTGATCGCGATAATGGAAGTCATGGACTGGTTGAAGTATAATGTAATATCTACGAGGGATATTCGCATTTTTACGGACAGCCTGGCTGCTATTAAAACGCTACAATCATACTCCCTGACGTCGAAGGTAGCCCAGAACTGTCTGACATCTTTAAATGAGATGGCTCATCAGTTCAACATCCGCTTGACGTGGGTGCCAGGGCATTTCAATATCGCAGGGAATGTAAAGGCAGATGAGTTGGCCCGCAAGGGTACAACACGCCTAATAACCAAAGGCAGGCAGGATATAAAGATACCGCTTGCTTCATGTAAACTGCTGCTTCAGGAAGCAGCCATAAAAGAAACGAACGACAGATGGTCTAACGCCAGTTCGTGTGCCAATAACCAAGCAGATCTGGCCTGTACTTGACCGGTCCAGATCAGGCCAACTGATATCGATTCGACGGCACCATATTGGTATGGTCGTGGGAGCTATAACGGGACATTGTCTCATTGGGATACATGCGTGCAGACTGGGTGTCCCAGCCCACGATTTCTGCCGCTGCTTTGGTGATGAGGAGGAGGAAGAAAATGTGCTCCATCTGCTCTGCACCTGTCCTAGTCTAGCGTACAGCAGAACAAAATTTATGGGAACTTCCCCTTTGAACGACCTCACGGACCATAGGAAGATCGGGATCCGGGACATTAAACGCTTCTTGGTAAGCTCAGGATGATTTAGCGAGTGAAGAGGAAGAAACTCGAATGTGGTACAGCTACGGACCAATTTTGTGTCTATGCTAGTCCTGTAGGACAGCCACCCTTACCTAACCTAACCTAACCTATCTCTAGAAATTTAGGATTACATTGTAATCTGAATGTTCCTAAAATTAGTCTTATCTGTTATCTACTTCTAGGCAAGATAAAATTAAAAGTTAACCAGTCAAATAAATTCACTTAAATTTTGTCCCAAATCTGTCCTAAAAAAAAATTTAAAATTTAGAATTTTTTTAGGACAAAATTCACATTTCCATAGAGATGGTTAAAGTTTGTCCTAAATCCTATAATATATATATTTTTACTAACTTAGTGAGAATATATTGTTAAAATCTAATAATTTAACCGATTATGTGACTTTTTCCTGCCAAAACTATTTCTTTTGGCATAGGCCTACCAAATAAATATATTTCCAAAATTTCATTGGGTCTAAACTACCCGAATTTTTTTTCAATTTTTAGAAAAACAGGGGATTGGGTGGTTTAGGACAACCAATTTTGATATCACCTCCTGAATTGTTGCCCTAAACCTCCTACTTTTCTAAAAAATTAAGTAATTTTCGGATAGTTTCATATGACATTATGATGTTATAGTTTCCAATTTTCTGTATAGGAAATTTATTTTTATTAATAAAAATCGCCAAAAATAATAAATAGTAGGCTATTGCCATAACAACGTTTTTCCCACAGCGACAATACAACAGTGTTGTATTATCACTTATTAATAACAAAAATAACAAAAAAATTGCATAGTGAAATAGATGATTTTTAGGTATGAATTATATTCTCAGTGTAAAATTTTGCTGTTTCGAAAAGTCTGGCAGCTTCAGTCTGCCCATTCATTACATATTATGGAGCAAAAACTAAATTACGATCGGTTTTAATAGCGTAAAGCAATATTTTTCAGAAAAGTTGTTAGCAATAAGTGGTTTAACTTCCGCAATATTATGTATAAGTGCCAAAAAAAATTCTTATCTAACTTTGTATCGTCTATATAACCACACACAAATATGTACAAATAATAAATTATTTATTTACTTATCTATTATTTTAATTTCATATCTGCATTATATATGCATGTATAGGTACATAGAAAAACGATAAGAAATTCTATAAGCTTTAAGAAAACAACAAATTATCCGATTGATAATCCCATCACAAATCTATTTAAATTTTCAATTTAAAGCCCATAACAACACCTATTTTATTTACGGCAAAATCTATACACAACATTCAATTGTTTATTCTAATCTTTTTAAACTTTAAAACATAACAAAACAAAACAAAAAAAAGCTTTCCTTTTTCTTGTGCTTTTCTTATTTTTTTATTTTTATAAATAAAAATCAAAATAAATAAATTATTTCTTTTCATTTTAGATTTTCTCCCAAGATTTTTGTTCGTTCATCGTTATCGTATATATATATATATATATATATATATATATATATATATATAGGTATATGGGGCGGGAGGTGGGGTGTGAAGGGTACAGTGTAAAATTGTGTTTCAATTTTTTTTTTTTGCTTATATTTTTGTTCGTATATTGGGTTTAAAATTTCACATACCTGTACAACTAGTATACTAGTACTAATAGTATACTACACTATTATACAAGACGATGAAAATTTACGTGCTGTGAATTTTAAAAAGATATATTATTTTATATGCGGGATGCTAAAAATTATGTAAGAAAATAAAAATTAATAATAATTTTTGTGTTATACTCATCTCTCTGCCTCTCTGCCATGATTTCTTAATTATATACATACTTTGTTTGATAATTGATGGTGAATTGAATAGGAGTTTCTGTTGTTTATTCTTGATATTTTTTAAAGTAAAAAAAATTGTTGTGTTTCTTGCTACCTTTTTAGTACCTTTATATAGTATAGCAAACAGTGTATTTCGTTATTAATTTATAGACATAATAAAAATTCAAAGACTAACACGTTTTATATATATATATATATATATATATATATATATATATATATATATATATATATATATATACATAAGTATGTACATGTATTGTAATTACGCTGCTATACATATAGTTAATTTAAGAAAAATAAATTTTTATTTTCTATTTACCTTTTAGTTTTTTGTGTATTTTAATTTATTGTGTACCGAAGAATAAATTAAATTTTATTTTAAATTTATTTATTTTCCAGTGTTATACTGTAATTAAATCATGATAATCAATTGAAAATAATTTTCTTTTACATTTTATTTAATTTTATTGTTGTGAGCTTTATACTCGTATACGTTTGAAAAATGTAATTAATCAAATGGAAATTTTTTACGTTCGTTCGTTGGTGTGTCGCAATTGTTGTTGGAATTTTTTATTTTGTTTATTAGTTAGATAGATCTATATAGTGTTCAACCCGGTGTTTGATGAAATAATCGAGAGAATAATGTAATCGCCCATATATATTTAATGCGTATAAAGCTCGTCTGCGTCTTTATTAATTTTTAATATTTTTGTTTTAAAAGCTTTGATCATTGCATTCAGTTAATTTATATTCGAAACTTTTGAGCAGTTCAACTTTTAAAAGAAATATGCTTAATTTCTCAAAACATACTAAAAAGCTCAGAAATTGTGTAAATTTAACATATAATAATCCGCGATGGCGAATATTAATGTTACGGAACAGCGATCCTTTAATAACTTTTCGTTCAACTGTCACTCACTTAACAGATCGAAATATACAAGAAACAATTTTCAAAAGCACTCTAAATTTATCATTAAAGCTTTGTGTGAAACGATTAACAGTTGTTAAAAAGTCAAAGAAATTAAAATTTTGACAGCAAAATGTATTCACCACAAAAAATACAAAAAAAATTTATCACGGTCGGAACCGTAGAAATGTGTTAAAAAATCATAAGCTACTATTTTTCTTGTAAGTGTGTGTGCCAATCGAAGTTAAAAAGTTAAATTTTTTAACTGTGGTGAAAATAAAAAAAATTTCCTCACTTTTTAACTGGTTTGCTGTGCCAATTGGAACCAGTTAAAATTTATGACGTTTAATATTTTTTGCTGTCGGCGCAATTTCGTGAATTTATAATTTCATTTTAATATAAGATTTTAGAATTAAAATAAAGTTGAAATCTTATAAACATTAAAATGAGCAAAGGTTTTATAAAATATTTGCCTAATTGGTGTAAATTAGACATAAATTTAATTGTGGTTCTGTCAAAGTACCAAAAAAAAACTTGCATTTTATCGCGTACAAAATATTTACAAGTTGGCGTGGATGTAACCAAATCAAAAATTTTAACCGGGACCAGTTGAAATTTTTGTGGTGAATAAATTATGTTTTTTTTAAACTTTTATGCGCTTTTTACTTCGTTTGGCACACACACTAAGAACGTATGTTTTCAACAGAAATGGAGAATATATGAATTCCACTAAGCCATACATAGAAAACGGCGCCACAGTTGACGATTTATTTCCTCGAGTGTACCGACACCACCACTGGCCAGCCCAAGGCCTTCGACGTCTAACTATAACTCAACTATAACTCAATGAAATTAAAATTTTTGTTGTTGTTTCATTAAGCTAATTGTTCCAAAAGGGTATATCGAAAATTCAGAGTTTCTGTGGAGTCTGTAACATCCTATTCCAATATAGCATTAGCTTCAGATATTGGGCCAAAGTTGCCGCCAGATACACCAATTTTATGTAAAAAATACACAAATTACAAAAATAAATTTGATACTATTTTGTATTCTAAGCTCTAGCGATCTATTAAAAATATTTCACCATCGTAGCTATATATGTGTCGTGTTAAATTTGTTCTACAATTCGGTGGCATTTTACGGTGTTATGACTGTTACTGGGTTTAGTGTGCAAGAGTACCCACTGTCACCTAGGAAATTTATGTTGTTGTTGGTATATGTTCCATTTTTGAATAGCGGACTATTTTTAAGTACCCTTGAGTCGTGAACAGAACCTGGAAAACCTACGAACACATATCATTAAATAAGTGGGTACTATCCACGACTGCTTGATCTGGATTGAATAAAAAACAACTATATAGTCGATGAATTCTTCGTGTTTGTTTGACATTTGATCTATACGTGACGTCCATCTATAGCTCCATTGCATTGGCAAAAATACCGATTTTAGATTTGCTGCACGTGTGCCGTGAAATGGTCTAACATCGATTTGTGGATAATCGATTTAACAGTAAATCTATAAAATACATCGTTTTGTGGTATTTCTAAACTATTATCATTTATACCGGGGCGAGTGGCAGAGACAGTTAAGCGGTAGGCGATTTCATCACAGAAGTCAAGCAACATTGTGCAGGGTTAGTACTTGGATGGGTGACCGCTTGGGAACATCACAGAACTTTAACTTTAAAAAATCAAAAAGACCTCCCCCTCCCTGGTAGGGCAGTATAGTATGCCTTATCCAGCAGCCCTGGAAACTGCCTAGAATTCAATGGACAATCATTCATTAATACTGACCTGACAACCACCATGGGTAAAGAAGCAAAGCACTGAACTCTGTACGAAACCAATAATGGAGAAAGACTCATCGACTTCTGTGTCACAAACCAGCTACTACATAAGGAGGCAGTAAATTTCCACACAATGAATATTAATTACATAAGTATACATGGACATCACCTGATGGCAGAACGAGAGGTGCAGACATTCACAGCGACCATCACTTGGTAATTTCACATTTCAAGATTAAACCTGTAGCTATGAGATGCACTAAGGCGAAGGCTAAACAAGGAAGGCTAAACAAGGAAGGCTAAACGAAGGCTAAACAAGGGAGATTTTCAGTGAAGCGCTCGAATGCAGTCTAGCAACCAACAGTGGGCCACCAGTATAGAAGACCGATGGAAGCAAATCGAAGAAGCCTATATCGAAACTCCTGCACACACTCGGATACAAAGAATAGTCGCAAACCATGGATAAGCGACAGCCCATGGGAGAAAATTGAAGAACGTCGACAGCTTAAGCTGCAAATGAACCAGAAAAATACACCGGAGGTGAGAAGGAAATATGAAGACAGGTAAAAAAGATGGCAATGGCAAGAAATGATCGAAGAAAATACACTGAAAATATTCTCAAGGATGCGCACTCTACAACAATGCGTACGAAAGGTCACAGGAAAATACACCAATATACCAAAGATTTTGAGAAAGGTAAAATTCTTCTGGAATGCATCTGTCCTCTCCCGTAACACTAAGATACGAATGTTCAACTCGTGTGTAAAATCAGTACTCCTATATGGCTGCGAAACGTGGAAGCAAAATCGGCAGATTACGAACAAACTACAAGTATTTGTCAACAAATGTCTAAGAAGAATACTAAAGTGCTTCTGACCCAATACCATATCAAATGCGGAACTCCATAGTCATTTACTAATCAAGTAAATATGGAAAATGAAATAAGGAAACGTAAGTGGAGATGGATCGGACATACACTAAGAAAACCAGCAAGTGACGTAACACGCATGGCCTTAGAATGGAAACCTCAAGGGAAAAGGAAGGTTGGACGTCCATCTGTAACGTGGAAACGAACGGTTGATACACTAAGAAAACCAGCAAGTGACGTAACACGCATGGCCTTAGAATGGAAACCTCAAGGGAAAAGGAAGGTTGGACGTCCATCTGTAACGTGGAAACGAACGGTGCTAGCGGAAGCGAAACATCTCGGCAAATCATGGAAGGAAATTAAAACAGTAGTAGCCCTATGCTCCTAAATTGGAGATAAAGGTTAAAAAAAAAAAATCATTTATACCTGTGTTCTTACCGCCTGATGCCCACAAACCCGCTAGTTACACGATAACTACAACCGGCTGCCATCCAGTATGAAATAACTTTCAATTCATATTCGTTAGCCCACCCGTGATGTTTATTCGGCATTATTTACATTTTTTTTAAGCCTATACGAATTAATTCGAAGGTGTTCTTGAATTTTTATCTCACTTCTTACGACATTCGTACTTTTTCGGAATTTTTTACATATTTGGATATGACATATCCAAGATAAAAATCACAATTTTTAATATAACGTTCAATACTAGCTTTTGAATGTTAAATAGCCAAGTTGGTTTGTGATATCCAAACTAAAGTTTTAATTAAATGGCCATGTACTTTATTTAATTTGGTTTAATACAAATTTTATATCTATTTATGTAATGATTATTTAATAATTGTATGCAAACTGAGTTTCTCACCAGAGAGGACTGGGTGAACGAAACGGTTATAGACAATGAGGCGCTAAGCTTCTTCACGGATGGCTCAAAAAGAGATAGAGGGATTGGCTGCGGGGTATTCTGTGAGGCACTATGGATTAACCTCTCTTTTCATCTTCCCGACTTTTGCAGCGGTTTTCAAGCTGAACTGATCTCGATAATGGTCATGGGAGCTATAACGGAACATTGTCTCATTGGGATACATGCGAGCAGACTGGGTGTCCCAGCCCACGATTTCTGCCGCAGCTGTGGTGATGAGGAGGAGGAAAATGTGCTCATCTGGCGTACAGCAGAACAACATTTATGGGAACTTCTCCTTTGAACGACCTCACGAATCTTAGTAAGATCGAGATCCGGGACTTTAAACGCTTCTTGGTAAGCTCAGGATGGTTTAGCTTGTGAAGAGGAGGAGACTCGAATGTGGTACAGTTACGGACCAATTTTGTGTCTATGCTAGTCCTTTAGGACGGCCACCCTTACCTAACCTAACCTACTAATTATATTAGGTAAGTATAGATTCCAATGTTTAAAATATACGATAAAATTAATCTGCCCAAAAGTATGCTATTTATTTATTATCAACACTAATACATTTACATAAATAAAAAATGAATACAGTTTTAAGAAAAACTTCCTTCGCCTATATATGGCGAGTGAATTTTGTACTAAAAGTGTCCTAACTTTAAATGACGTAATTTAGGACAAATTGAGGAATAATTTCATCCGCACTCTCGACCATTGAATATCTAGTTATGGTTTTGAAGCAGTTTTATCGTTTTAAGAATTAAAAGAAATTCTAACTTTATCTAATGAGGTTCCAATTTGAAGTAGGTGTGGGGCTGAGCTACATTGGAAGTTAGGCTTAAAACTCAACGTACCTCTGCTGAAGTGTGTGAAGTTCTCCCAGGATTCCATCCCAGAAAAATTAAAAATGTTCATCAGGCAATACTATTCTCATCCCATCCCAGGATTTTAAAAATCGTCCCAAAATTTGATATCATCATTTTAAAAATTTCCAAACGACGTGTTAGCTTATATATTCATGTCGTAAGAAGTAAGTGGCACAATAGGCTCAGAAATTCATATGAATATGGCCCCATACTTAAAATATGGAGTTTAACTACTGGCTCTCGAAAACCATGATTTCCGGAAAAAGTTTCCTTTGTTTTCGACTTGACATGATGTCCACTTGCTGTGCTCAATCGTTGAACACCAGCCGTATGTTGTAATTGGCTCAATGGGCTCATATGTATATGTCACAAGTCGAAAACAAAGAAAACTTTTTCCGGCCCTCATGGTTCTCGAGAACCATTAATTAAAATCTGTATTTCTTATATGGGGCCATATACATATGAGCCCATTGCACAAATTACAACATACGGCTGATGTTCAACGATTGATCACAGAAAATGGACATCATGTCAAGTCGAAAACAAAGAAAACTTTTTCCGGCACTCATGGATCTCGAGAACCATTAATTAAAATCTGTATTTCTTATATGGGGCCATATACATATGAGCCCATTGCGCAAATTACAACATACGGCTGGTGTTCAACGATTGATCACAGCAAGTGGACATCATGTCAAGTCGAAAACAAAGAAAACTTTTTCCGGCAATCATGGTTTTCGAGAGCCAGTAGTTAAACTCCTAATTTTCTGTATGGGGCCATATATTCATATGAATTTCTGAGCCTATTGTGCCAATTACTTTTAACGACAAGAATATATAAGCTAACACGTCGTTTGCAAATTTTTAAAATGATAATATCAAATTTTGGGATGATTTTTAAAATCCTGGGATGGGATGAGAATAGTATTGCCTGATGAACATTTTTAATTTTTCTGGGATGGAATCCTGGGAGAACTTCACACACTTCCTCTGCTGTACTAAAATGTTTGTTGATGAACGCGGTCAAATGAATTTTAGAACGGAGAGACCAGTAGAAACGGTCAAATCAGTTAGAATGGGAACCCACAACGGTCATAAATAATTAAAGCAAGCAGATTTGATAACAGAATAATTTTAAAAGTTGGGTAAACTACATTCAAATCAAACGTCAAATCAATTCTAATACGTATAATAGTCCTCTAAATCAAAGAAAATAACTTTCAAAAATAAATCACAACAATTTTACTCTTAAAATTATCAATTTTAACTAGTCTACTCTGACTGTAGTATCGGCTGAATAGAAGGAATAAAGTAGCCAAAACTAACTATATATACAAACAAACAATAATAAAAAAATATTAAAAATGTTCGATACCAAATTTTAGGCAACCTCACTCATTCGTGTGTAAAACACACGAATAATTGTCTAACATCAGCTCTGGACCATTTTTCGTGTGCTTTACTATGCAAATCATTGCAAAGGTCGATTAAAATTTTTGCTTTTGTAAAATTCCATTTACAATAAATTATGAATAATAAAAAAAAAAATTTCGGTACCAAATATTACTCGACCTTTTCCAGCACTCACATAGTAAAACACACGAAAAATGACCATCTCTCAGTGCTAAACAATTTTGTGTGTGTTTTACTATAGGAATACATGGCGGGGTCGGTTACATTTCTTGAGCACTAAATTAATGGTGGGAGCACTGTCCATCTCGCCCAATATGACGAGATGTGCCTGCTACATATATAATGATTTTAGCAAGAGTACCTAGCATTTTCGTATTTTAAAGGATTTCAACTTTGGAAAATTTGAAGCAAACCATTAAACATGGCTAAAACTTGATAAACTAGGATGATTGAAGAACTAAATGAAATAATCGGTATCGACAGTAGAGTTTATAGAATTGTGAGTATGAAGAATATTGGGACACAAAATTTAGGGTCTGATCAGATCTAAGGTTTCTCTATTTTCGGAAAATATATTTGAATCCAAAGAATTTAGAATCGAGAAATTGACAAATTTCGGATTTGGAATATATTATACAGAACAATGAAGGTTAAATTGTTAATTCAACATTTACAGAGCCTGAAATTTTAAAAATTGATTGACTTAAAATTTAATTTTTAATTGAAAAATTAAAAAAAAAAATTTAAACAAATGTTTTAAATTTTGAAATTTCCATTTTCAATCTCTGAAATTTTTAAATTCACAATTTCTAATTTTTAGAAGTATCTTGAATATAAAATTTTTAATTGATATTAAAATAAAAATTAATTATTAGAATTTCGGAAAAGGTTTATAGAATTGTGCAGAAATAACCATTTCAAAGTTAAAATAATTTAAGAGTTTTGACACAATAATTCAGAGTCTCATAGCTGATTTAATCTAGAATTTAGAAGCAAAAAACTATTAAATTTAAAAAAATCAATTAATAAACTTCTAAATCCCAATTTTAATTCTCACAAATTTCACATAAATCTTGAAATCTTAACTTTTATTGTCCTTAATTTATAAATTTAGAATGAACAATTTAAATTTGATCTGATAAAATTAGAAATATCAAAATTTAATTTAGAGAGAATTTTTAATTTTGAAAATTAAAATTACTCTTTACTCCCGGAATTAAATAGATGTCGAATTTAATATTTATACATGTAAAAGATTCAGATTGAAAATTGTTCAAAATAGTTTAAATTGTAGATCAAAATTGTAACTTAAAATGTTTTTTAAACTTAAATTTAGGTAGCCAGCCTTAACTAATTACATTCTGTAAACCTAAAGTCTAGATCAAGTTTAATGTATCAAAATTTAAATTACATATAATTGAGATTCAATACGTTTAAAATTTGAAATTTTGAGGTTAAATTCTTAATTTCTAATTGGAATTCGGTTCAAGGTCAAAATGTAATTAACTATTTTAATTTAAATTATAATTTGAAAAAACTAAAACTTGATGGGTTGATTTGACTCAAATTGACGCTCTGGATTGCGTGAAGTGTAAAAATTTTTTGTTGCTTGGTTGGAACGACTTTAAGTATTTAAATTTTGTAAAACATACTCGAATAATTATAGGCCTCTATATCCCGTTTTGTAATATCCTGGTTCATACTTGATGCTATTTCATACTTTATGTCGTATCAATGAGTTTCAGCCAATCTTCTATTAAAACAATTTTCAGTGTTCTGCCGGTGACATTCCAGATTGCTATATTTTAAGAGTGGTTTCCATGCTTGTTTCAAAATTCTCGCCATCAAATAATCGTAATAGTTTACCCGAAGAATAATTTTTCCTTGCGACCGTTTGAGTGTTATCACACTTTTTCGATTCATTGTTCAGATTCGTTTTATTTCTTCGTTTGAAAGTATTGCAAATCCAATACCTTTCCGAATATACATTGCCACCCGCTAACAAAACAAAAAATTGATGTGTTGATTGAACATGAGATTCTAAAATGGTTTTCGGAAGAATTGTTTTACCTAGTCTTTTATTTAATACTGCCCCCAAGGCCCGAAGTACCCACAATGAGTCTTCATAGTTTTTTCGTTGAAAAATGTGCCAGTTAGCTATAAAGGTCAAGTATATTAAATTCAAAAAAATTACGTGTATATTCAATATCCGAAAAAAATTGTTGATATAGCATCGGATAATTTAAAACTCTATAATTACGTGTCATCATAAGGTTTCTCTATTTAATCGATTAAATACTAAACCATATTTTAAGGTGTACAACCGCAAACCAATCCCTGTATATACATTTATGTATGTACATGGTGAAATTACACAAATTTGTTACAAAATAATCTCAGAAAATAGGATCTCGCTCAAAAAAATGAAAATCAAAAACAACAAAAATCAGATAATCCAATAACGTGATTGAGTAGAAAAATAAAAAAAATCGTCGTCTCCATACAAAACATAAAGCTCATCTGTATTCATTTTTTTTTCTGCACACAAAAATTCTTCGTTCTATATATACATATATATATACACGGAACACACACACACACAAAAAAAAATCATAATAATAATCCCTGGTATCACGAAATTGAGTTTTCCTTTAAATCCTTTTAAAAAAAGTGCTCACACACACATATACATATATATAGAAATGGAAAACGAAAGAAAATTACAATTTTTTTTTAGAATCAGCACACAAAATATACGTGCAATGAACTTTCAAATATAAATCGTTTGCTCTATACAGTACATACATATTTTGTTATTAATTAAATTTACATATTATTTAATTTAATTATAATAAATAGAAATTAATTTTTATTAGCTCCATTTATTTAATTTGTGTACATTTTCCGGTTAATTTTCTATATCGATTTGGATATAGTCACACAACCTGCTAATTCCCATGGGATAACACCAAAACATTATAGACAACTAACTAACTAGCTAACTATACGGACATATACGTATATACATAATCTATATAACCGAATTTTTTTTTAGTACAGTATTTTTATGGTCAGTTAAGTACGAAACGTAAATTATTCGGCCCAAATATGCTAAATTGTATATACTCGTATACGAGAACCGTAATAAGCTGGCAATACGCATAAATAAAATAAAACAGAAGTTACGGATTTTGCTATATACATACGAGTACACGACGACGTACGTCATATTAAGAAAATAAATAATTTTCTATTTTATGTCTTTTCCTGCTACTTGTTCCTGTTGTTTTTCATTTCCATAAAGTACAACAACAACACACTATTCACATTTTCTCATGAAAAAGAAGTATTTTTTTTTTATTTTTTTATTTATTTGATTTATAAATATTCATGAATTCTAATTACAAGAACAACAACAACTAAAAATGGTAGGAAAAAAAGGAAAATTTTGGGCGTGGATGAAAAGATATTAAATTTTCCTCTTCTTTACGGCTTTTCATTTTTTTTTGTATAATTTGGGGTTTTTCATTTGCTTCCCACGTTTTTAAATTGATTTCGGAATGTACATATAGCCTCTTTATATAGATTTATATACATAAGCGATAGGATAATAATTATATATATATATACTCGTAGATGCGGGAGGATGATTTCGAAAAAAAAAATAAAAGATTCCGATCGGTGTATATAGTTTAAATAATTTTGATTTATTTTTATGGTTAGTGGGAACATAACTTTATCATATTTATAATACTTGCTAAATTAATAATGCGAGTATTTATGTAATGGATCGCGCAGTGATTTTTTGATTGAACAACCCTCACCTTATATATAGGAACTGGAAAAAGTATAAAATATTTTTTTACCGCGGAGCAATTGAAAAATTGTGGTCTAAACTGTTGTGAATTACGAATTTACATTTGGAGATTTTGATTTGATTTAATTAGATTGGAGTGTTCGACCAAGCAATTTAAACAGGATCTCCCATAAATGGCCATCTCCGAAAACGGCTAGGTTGAGTTAGTATGATAGAAATTCACTCGGTTACAGACTGGGATGGGCGAGGTAGAATACGTCAACGACGACAATTAAAATAATGTCAACAACCTACGATATTTTAGCGATTTGAAATCGAATGCGGGGGTATTTTGTAAAAGCGTTCATCTAGAGGTGACGCTTGAGTAGTGTTAAACAATCATCATGTTTTTTTTTAATTCAGTATTGTTGACCATTTCATCATAGAAATACTGAACCCGGAAAATTTGCTCCCTGAAATTGAAGCCCGACCTCGCCGACATTTGGTTCCAAGACGTCGACGCTATTTGCCATATGAGGCATTGGAAGCCAACATTACTCGTGTCATTCGCCAAATTCCACTCGATATTCTAACGCATTTAGATTTCGTTATTACGGATCAAATCACGCACATGTTGTTTGATGCTTCCTGTTTCTGGTTGGTATATCTGCCGGTGTGACTTTTGCACTTCAGTACTCTTTCCACTATATCCCAAAAATGTTCAATACAATGAAAACCTGTGGACTCTTTGAGATAACATTGATTTGACTAAACTCGGGCAAATTTATTGCTTCTGTTGGAATTAAAATCGTGTGAACGGGCTATACGAGTATGGCCAAAACTTTACTGCTGAATCGTGTTGAAGAATTAGCGGCAAAATTCGTTGTTTTGAAAAATGTGACACAAACCTGGCTCCACAAAATTTCGTCATTCATCGAAACACATCCACCAAAGTTTGTGAAAACTTTGACATATTTTATCGAACAAGCGTTGGTTATCTGAACGATTTGCCTTTTTAATAACTCAGTAGCACTTATAGCCTTCCGGAACTCAAATTTGTTTTACCATGGAGGGGAGTGTTTTAAACTTTATGGCACGGTCATAGTTAAAGTTTCCGGATTATTTTTAATGAACGTTATGACCTTTTTGTCTGATTTTTTGTGAGCCGTTTTTTTTCGATTTTTCTGCGAGCTGTTCTATACCGTTATAAAGAGGTCCCCATACTCTATGTAACGCGATATATCGTTGTTTTGTATTTGACCACGATTAGTTTTCTATTCCGCTCTTTTTGAAAAGAGGTTTAAATGCATTGACGGACATTCTATAAAACTATCACCAATAACGCATTATTTCTAAAGAAATTTGGTCACCCTTTAGTTTAGAACTAATTGACAAAAAACCACTCTAGGAATTGTCTCCATTATCGACGTTGTCTACGTTGTTGACGTTATCTACGGGTTGTCAACATGTCAATGTAGAAAATAATAGATGACGCGTAAACGCTCTTCCATGGTTACAGACACCTGGTATAGCCAATAGTTAGTACAAGGCGTAGTGAGAAGTCTGGTAAAATTGGCAACAATACCATCTGTCACTAGACCGAATTAAAATTTTCAGACAGTTCTGTCATTTAGTTCAGTTTTGACAGTCATTGAAAACAGACAACCCATTATTTTTTTGCAAACATGGTAAAAAGTGAATTTCGTGTGTTAATTAAAGTTTATTTTTTGCGTGGAAAAACCATTACGCAAACCAAAAAAAAAGCTTGATAAATATTATGGGGACTCTTTACCATCGATTAAAATGATTCACAAGTGGTTTACTGATTTTCGTTGTGGTCGTACAAGCACAAGGTTGACAAAATCCATGATACGTTGTATGCAAGACCGCAAAATGAAAGTGCGCGAGATAGCTGAGATAGTAGGCATCTCAGATGAACGTGTGCGAACATTTGAATATGAAAAGGATATCCGCGCGTTGCTAGCCGCGTTTGCTTACAATCGACCAAAAACGCACACGTGTGACCACTTCAGAGGCAGGTTTTGCGATGTTTAAGCGAAATAAAAAGGAGATCCATTACTATACACCAGAGACCAAAGAACAGTCTAAATAGTGAATTTCTACTGGCGAATCTGCGCCGAAGAACGCTAAGGCGGTTTTATCGGCCAACAATGGCATGGCCACAGTTTTTTGGGTAGAACAGTCAACGGCGAATATTACTGCAACTTATTGGACCGTTTCCATAACGTTTCGAAAAAAAAAACGGACGCATTTGGCGAAGAGAGAAAGTTCTCTTCCATCAAGACAATGCACGTGTTTAGTTGCCATGGCCAAAATCCATGAATTACGCTTCGAATTGCTTCCACATCCATGTGATTCGGCTCTAATGAGGAGATCAGGAGATCATCGATGCAACAAACACCGGTTTGAAGGGTTGGAGAAATCATAGTATTCGGAAGGGATCGAAAAATTGAGTAACCGTTTTTTTTTGGCCGAAAATATTATTCCTGGTTTTATTTTTACCAGACTTCTCACAATATTTCTCAAACATAATTTAACTTAATTCCACTTTACTAAACTGTGATTAATTAATTTAATTAACTGATAGTTAATACTACACATAATACTTATTGTTACTACACATAATACTTCTTCATTTGATTTACATCTCCGGCCCTTATTTGAGCAAGTGCAACAAAGTATATTTATCTCCGTTTAAAAACCATGAATTATCCCTAACCTCAAATATGATGACATACATATTTACTACAATTAGTATACAACAGTGGAGTCATTTATTTTGTATCGCCTAGTTCATAGTAATTTTTACTTGTGCCATTTTGTTTCAAGATGACCTAATCTGCTAAATTTCGTTGAATGTACATTAGCCTTAAATCATATTATTTAACACCATTAAACACGACCTTAACAATTATTTTAAATTACAAATCTTAATTACACAGAGAAGCCACCCTTAACGATTCTACATTAGGAGAGTTAAAAAACAATGTTAGTAAATATTTTTGTATATGATTTACATAAAGTTTTATTTATAGAAAATAAGGTTTCGAATACCTCTGGTTAATACAGCATTTGTGGTGTGCATCATGTTACAAATATTTGTTTTACAGATAAGGAAATAGGTTTCCAAATATATCTGGGAATTTGGTTGATGCAGCATTTGTAGTGTATAGCATATTGCTAACTTGTATAATTAACAGCAATGAAAGAACAAAACATCGTGTGATCTAGTCTAGCAGTCAATACAACTAAAAATAATGTGTCTAAAATTGAGTAGACAACATATTATCTACTCTCATAAACCCGGAATTTCTATCGTTATTCATACAAACATAATTGCAAAATTCCTAACGACAGGAATTGAGGTTCAAAACTGCTTTTAAACACTCTCAATTCGGTTGGAGTGACTGTGATATAATAGTGACCTTATTGTCAATGCGTATTTTAAAGTGGACTGAACAAAGGAAACACACGCAATGTAGTTAGTTAGAGTGATAAGATTACATAAATCTTTACAATTGTGCCTTTTGGATAGTAACGTTATTGTGTCTTGTAAAGCTATAAGCTTCGAACGAAAACATTATACATAGATCGGCTATGAACTGGACTCTATTTATCAACAGCTAATTACGACAAAAATGAAAGAGTCTTATGCCTGTTCACATTAAGACTCGATCTGTGGTTAATTGACAAACTACAAAACCTATTTAAATCTCGCTCCAGCTTCCTGCAGTCATATAAATGTTACTAATCTGGGCGTCAAATTTTGTGAAAAGCAGGCAATTCGAAAGGTAGGAACGCAACCAATCAACAGGAATGAACTGACAGTTTAAATTCTCTACCTTGGTGATAAGAATTGAGTAATCGATCTTAAGCCGCAGCCAGGTTTGGATAAACAACTTCCAGTTGCAATCTGGAGTTTAAACTATTAAATAAATTACCACAGAAGGAAACTACATTGCGGCAAGTGTTGACCGACCGTAATAAAAATCATGCCAGTTCCGTCAAAGAGCTTGAACGGAGAGGATGGCGATCTTCTATCCGCCTTGAAAATCATATGAATACAGCAAAATTCCCAAGGTTCAGCACTTACATATATCAACATCAAGTTGAACTATAAAAGTTTGCTCCGTAAATTTGAAGTGATTTAAATCAACGGACCCGCGAGATAGTGAAGCGGGCCTCGCTACTGGTTCGTAAAATGATGCAAAAAGTAGTAAACAATTTATATATTTCAGAGCGATAACTATAGCGGTGGTGTCTTTTAAGTCATGGACGACCGAAAAACAACTGCTTTTCTCTTACTGTTCATTAAATTCCAGAAGTGTTTAGGACTCGAAGTCAGTTCCTTCGCGATTCGCACTACATATATATAAAGGTTGTACAAAAACCAGTTCAAATTTTAAAACGCCACACCTCCCGAAATCTTGTTTTTATTTTTTTAACAAACGGAAAGTGCCTTTTAATAGCACTGCTGAGACGGTCATTGAACATCAATGCGCAATGTCGTTTAAATTCGCGTCGCGTTGAAGAAAGTCCCAATCGGAATTATAGAACTCATTCATGGAAGCGTAATAGACATTTCTGAAATAAAAATTACGTGAAGGCACCTCTGCTTAGTTATTAGTACTACTTCGCACCTTAGACTGGTGTTAAAATCGTATCTGTTCTTTCTGTGGACGATATAGTTGGATGGGAAATATTACTCGGAATTTGTGTAAAAGTAAGCGGCAGGTCTCGCAGATTATAATGACATCATAATCATTGTCTAGCGATGCCCCAACGAAAAGCTGGTAACAAATTGAGGTGATACTATTACAATCGGTACGATTGCGGTTTACTTTTCGGTTTCCGACACAGTTTAAACTGAATAACTACAGACCAATCTTTTATTAAGTACATTTTCTAAATTATTTGAAAAATTAATAAAACGACGATTGGTCTAATTTTTTAATTTTTTAAGTAATATATATTTAGCTGCAACAACAAGACTCAGTTGCTAGAATAGTTTATCAGTTACCTTCCTAATCGTGATTAAATTGTACGAGCTAATAAAGTCAATAGTCGCCCAAGTTATCTTATATGTGGTGTTCCTCAAGACTCAGTTTTAGGATATTTATTGTTTTTAATTAATCTAACAGGCTATGCTACATCGTGCGCCGATTATTTGACTTTAACAAATACGTCTAATGATTACCTTGAAATTCAATATTTAATTCACCTGATATACCAGTTGACCAAATATTTACCAAGTATCATGTACAACCACGCGATAAGAACCCGTGTTTTAGTAGAGAGTGGTGGTTTAATCTACTGTGTGTATATGAGTTTGAATTAAGTGTTACAATTGACTCACAGCTAAATTGCACCTCGCACCTAAATAATATTAGGAAAATTGTAATTACTGACGTGCATACATTTACTAATAATTATCTGAGGTATCTATACGTTTTTAAAGATGTGAATATGTTCTTTGTTCACAGCAATAGTTATCATAGTCGAATGAACCATAATGAATTATGGTTGAATCTCGGTTATGTTTTATTAAGCGACGTAAAATAACACTTTATACCACACTTCGTAATCATTGATATATATGTCGTTAATATCAACATATAAGCAAATATTATAATTTTATTTGACTTTCCGGAACAAAGTAAATCGTCTAGGTGTGCAGAAAAAAAAATTAATATTTTTTTCGTTATAAACTACCTCCATCATATTTTAATTATTCGCTACTAAGTTTATATTTTTCATTTAAAGTGGAAAAAGTGGTTTCATTCATTTAAAGTGGTTTCATTTGAATAGGAAATAGTTTATATAGTAGGTAGGAGGTATCGTGCATACCTAGAACGAAATATTAATGAAATATGTAATGTTGATTAATATTAAGGAAATGAAATTGAGTGTTAAAAGTAGTATTAAAATAATTCATTCTAGAAGAATGAATCCCATGATATACGTATATATATATATATATATATATATATATATATATATATATATATATATATATATATATTTATATATATATATATATATATATATATATATATATATATATATATATATATATATATATATATATATAAATATATAAATATATATATATATATATATATATATATATATATATATATATATATATATATATATATATATATATATATATATATATATATATATATATATACATTAAGAAGGATGGAATTAACAAATGCGTTCTATAAGCTGGGCCGGATCAAAGTATGCCCCAAAAGGACTCGAGCTCCAAGGCCCGTTTTATTGTTATGCCCTGATATCAAACTGATTTATTGATTTTTTCTCAGACGTGAGATCTCGCGGCATGGTAATTTTAAAGATATTGACACATGGGGAAAATTCTACAAGTTGGAAATTTGACGTTTGTAAGTTTGAATTTTAACTGATTGAGTCAATATCAGTTTTGAGAAAATAAAATTTTTTAAGGCTATCAAATTTCTTAATTATATTCTAAAATTCAAAAATTTCGAAAGTTATTTTCATGTATTATTCGTTTCTGAAAACTGGAGATGAATTTTGACGCTCCAATTTATGGCGGAATTTGTATTTGGTAATATTCCAAATTCACAAATTTAGAGAAAGTTAACTATAAGCGATATTTTTAAAATTTTTAATTTTTAATCAAAATTTAGATCGCTTTTCGAATTTCAAAATATCACTCGAATATAATTTTTTTTTAACAAAATCGTGGAAATTTTAATAATTTTCGTAAATTTGTAAAAGTCACCAATTTTTTTTAGGAAGGACAAACACTTTTTGGTCCATAGCCTTACCTTACATTCACACAACATTCATTCAACCCATTCATTCATCCCATGCACACAAGTACAGTATACCACCTGCGCATTGCATATAGCTCCATGTCACCCTGTACAGTGACATGGAAGATGGGTCGGCCCATGAGTTCTACATTCCAACAGAAAGTCATAGATGTTTTCAATTCCCGAAAAATCCCTTTTGCATCCCCGCATCTGTTGGGATTCAAACCCGGTACTTCCCGATTCAAACGTCGCAGCCTTAACCACTGCGCTATTTGACCAGTTCAAAAGTCACCAATAGTTGTAAATAAATAAATTTCCGAAGTAATACCCAAAAGTATTGAAAATTTATTGAAATTTTACTCAAATTTATAAAATCCAATGATCTTTAAAAAAGTTCTAAAGGTTCTAAATTTTGTAAAATGTAGTAAAATTTTAGCATATTTTTTAGAATTTTGACGGACACTTTTGACGGACACTTTTGACGGAATTTTAGTTAAATTCTAAAATTTGAAAATTTTTATTAATTTTTAGTTGATTTAGAGGAAGTCATTTTTATCGTTGTTGCTTTATGGCAAACCCAATCCCTTGCCAATTTTATTGGATAGGTGAGAAAGGTCTTAGGGCTGAAATTAAATATCTTATTCCACATCTTCGTTATGATTGGCAAAAAGGCTGCAGTGAGTCTATTCTGGTTTTCCCTGGGAATAATGAAATAATAATTAAGAAAACAAATTCCTTTGTTTCAGCAGTTTTTCCTAATTATTTTTTCCAACTTGGTAAAATTGTATTCTGGGAGTGTTCAGAATAAATTATTGAGGAAAAGAAATTTGTTTAAATGTTGACCACACGTGGTAGATACAGAGGTTGAATGGGCCCTGGATCAATATGTATAAGCGTAAGTAAGTTGCATTATCCACAAACCAATAGTAAGTGGCATTTGCCACCACGAACCTATGTTTTCATACGAGTTCAAGTCCCCAATCACCAGTCTAACATCGTGTTCGGGGATGGATCTCATCAGATCTTCCTTGAAAAAAGAGTCATAAGAGTTATCTTGCTGATTTCTGTGGGCGCGTGCACTCGAATTATCAACAGGTTGGTTAACTTAATGCACAATCGGTTTTGGAAATCCAACTCAGTCTGCCTCACCTGCAGCCCAAATCCAGTTCCAAGATTTCCGAGATCATCTCCACTGTAAAGCAGCGTAAAGGGGCACATGGCCTCCAATTTTAGACCAGATAGTTTCTTGAAGAGCAAGGAATGTCAGCAGGGTACTGGAAGTGCCCCCGAAGACAGGTACAGACGATTTCCATAGAATTATTATTCAGACGTGGTTAATCTCTTGGCGATTTGTAGATCGAAAGTATTTTAAAACATTAGAAAATATTTTTGAAAATTTAATTTGCATTTTCCGAAATTGAAAGACAACAATTGTGGATTGTAACTTGGTTTGGAAATACTAAACATTTTTGAATTTAAGGAATTTACAGCAGTTTTTAAATGTCTTAATTAAATACTACATTGTGGACATTGTTTTATTCTTTTATGCATTTCTAGAGAGATTTTTCATTTTTAATTTTCAATTGCAATTAACATGATTTATAGAATATTGGAACATCACTCTAATTATATACCTATAGCAAATAGTATACAGTGGTTAAAGCTGTGACGTTTGAATTGGGGGTTCCTGGCTAGTATTCCAATAGATATATTAGAAATGCCTAAAGCATCAGACCAAGTAGAACAAATAAATTCGAAACTGGTCCCAGGGCCCATAATCCCGCACTGGTTCCAAGTACCCATATTATAAAATATCCAAATAAACTTTGACTTCTTGGTGTGTACATATATGTGTTACCTTAAAAAAGTCATCATCATCCAGAAAACAAACCACCTACATACGTTACAAAATCACAGTGTAAACATTTTTCTCATCGACTATATCGTTTTTAGTACATATACAGTGTTATTTAATGTATATATATACATCTACATATATATACTTATATATAAAACATGTATATAAAAGATAATGTATTTGCGACAGGGATTTAAATCGTTTAAAGCATGTCCTGTCCGTTTGTTCATATAACTTTCGGTTAAATAGGATTTTATTTCCCATTTTTTTTTTTTTTTAGTTTTTTTGTTCGGTGTGTGTTTCTGTTCTATTTTGTTCTAGATTTTTTTTTTATTTCCGTAACAACAGTATTATCCTGGATTCATGTTTTATATCAAAAAAATAGAGAAAATCTCAGGTAACCAAAAAAAAAAAAAATCTAGAATATATTATAGAATTTATATTCTACGTAACATACCATGTATGTTTAGTGTTTATATATTTTATTTTATTGTTAAAAACATTAAAGGATTTATATATTATTTTGGTATACATCCATACGTATACGTACAGTAGATTTTAATTCATCTTTTGTTGTTTGTTCGTATATATACGTCGTATCGATACATATTTGTTCAATACTTAAACTATGTAAGTACATATATACAAATATCAAATTTATAGAAAGACATCGATTATTCTAATTCTCAACAATAATTACAAATAACATAAATTAAAATCAATGAGCTATGATGCTCATCAAAATAAATATTCTAATGTGGGATGATGTTACAATAACAAAAAATGCCAATCAAAAATGCGATGAACGATTTAAGACGCCCGTTTATGTATATTTTGTTTTCGTTACAAATATATTTGTCTTGTTTAAAAAAAATATTGTTATATTTGAAGCTGCTCGTATACCACACACTGTTTGCCACCATGACTAATTGTGCCCTAAAGACTATTAGCACAAATTAACATATACAGATTTACTTTATACAGATCTACTTTACTCAATTTGCGAAAACATGTGTATCTTACAAATCGTTTTATGGCCACATAAACTTAGGCATTGGCTTAATTTTTTTTTTATAGTAAAGTTAAATATATTTGCAAGCGAGTAACACACGTTTTTTTTAAAATTCGCTATAGTTTTCTTGTAATTGTATCTCAAAGTTGATGAATTTTTGACAAAAACCATTCACTAACAAACCAAATTTATCAGTATTTTTCCACTAATCTGTAAATATTTTATATATGGATACGTTCAGGAAGATATCATCAAGCGATTAACACACGTTTTTATAAAAATTCGTTCTAATAAGCGAGAAAATTGAAAATTTAATTGAAAAATATTTTATATCGATAAGCTGACAAATTAATTTATTGAGAAAATGTATCTTCGATGTAAAAATGGTTTAGGAATCAACTAAATATCGTATATTTTTTAGTTCATCCCTTTTTAATTAGATGTCATAAGTGGCAAAAAAAACAAAATTGTCATGGAATATTTTGTAATTTTCGATAGCGGAGATTTACACTATTTCAAATTTTATTTTAGACGCATTTTTGGCATTTAAATATCGACATCAAATTTGTTTTTTGTTCTAGGTAAAGTAGAGCCTTAAGATGAACAAAAAAATGAAATTTTCGAAAACCACTGATAAAAGCGCCAATATGTGTGAGTAAAAGAAAAAGTTTGCATGTTACCCCATGTCTTTGCTAAGGTATAAATCATTACTAACTTACTGCGCCTTCCGTAAATGTATGGAACTAGTTCATAATGTTGAACCACCTATCGTAAATATGTATATTATTTTGCCGATCTTTTGTATTCGCACATCTCTTTTCAACTTGTACAATTTTTATGAAAAAAAAACGATCCAAAACCGTATGTCTAGGAAATTTAATTAATGTGTGTGCACACTGCGTGTATATTATAATATTTCACTCAGGTAGTTGCTCTTTTCCATTTTTTATAGATGCATTTTGCTTAATATTTTAAGTACCGTAATAATTAGTATTATTATATGTGACTATTATGCCGAACGTTAAACATACTCACGTACAATCCTCGTTAGTCGAATGGTTAGATTCGCAACTACAAAGCATGGTCTGGTAAGAATCGCTGGTTTGATACTCGCTATGGCGTATGTAACTTTTTTTGGTGGATATATTTATTTGAGTCGACGACCGATGTAGATGCAACGAGTCGAAAATTCCAAAATTTAACAATTCACAATTATAGGAAAAAATTGGAAATTTAAAATTCTAAAATGTCGGTAAACAATACAAATTTGAAACATTCAAAATTGAAAACTACATACGAGGGGAGTTCAATAAGTTCGGTAAATCTATGAAATAACGGGATTAAACGTTTTTTATATAGTTTTTTTTTTATTAAACTATTTATTCTACCGAAAAAAAAAATTGCATGCAAATCAATTGTTTCGTTTAATTTCTGTGAGTGATTTAATACTTACTCGTTTTGAAAATTGAACATCGCGCTGTGATTAAGTTCCCTTGTAAAGGAAAATAATGCTTCTAAGGATATCTAAAGAATAATGAAAAATGTTTACGGAGAAACTAGTCTTATAAAATAATATCGAAGTGGGTCCGTCTACTCAAACAATGCAGAGTCGCTGGAATATGACCCCCGCAGCGAAAGACCGGCAGACGCTGTTACCCATGAAATCGCCATTTTAATCGAGGATCTAATATTGGTAGACAGGCAAATCACTATTTCAAAATTAAGTGTAATTTTAAATATATCTATTGACAGTGTTAGTTATGGACCAAAAAAAATATCTAGTTTAATTATTTGTAATTTTAAGGTAATTTTAGAAATGAGAGAAGACGATCCGGTTAAATTTATAAACCAAATAGTCACCGGTGATGAAACGTGGATCCACCAACGAAAAAGTTAAATGTTCAACCATCTGCTGGTAAGAAAATGGCAATAATTTTGAGATGCTGATGGAATATTGATGATTGACTACTTACCTCATAAGACCACAACAACAGGGGCTCATTATGCGGATCTTTTGAATAAATTGAAAAATGCTATCAGGGAAAAACGTCGAGGTCAAATCAAGCAAAAAAGATTGTTTTTGCAGGACAATGCACCAAATCATAAGTCGAATGTTCCACAACAAGACTTACGAGATCAATGCAAGTTCAATGAAACACCGCATCCACCTTATATTTTAAAGAACATTTCAAATGAGAATAGAATATTTTAAAGAACAAGATAAATCATTTTATTTTGAATTAAGCGTAATAAGTTCATTTGCGTGGGTGAAGATTATATTGAAAAATAAAAATTTTTTTGAATAAAATTTACCGTTTATAATTTAGATTTACCGAATTTATTGAACTCCCTTCGTAGATTTAACTATTTAATTAAATTTACATTCGATGCGTTGCAACAATCCAGTGGTTATTTATAAAATGTAATAACAAAACGAAAACTATATAAAGGTAAGTAGGTATGTCGGCGCTTTGTGGTGGGAAAATTTGTAATTTGACACCTGACCTTGAAATTTGATACCCGCGGAAAAAAAAAACTGTAATTTGATACCTGTGGGAAAAAAAAGAAAAGTGAAATTTGATACTGCGGAACTAAAAATATTGAAATTCCATGAAAGTCAGTGACCCTAAAAATTAACACAAGGTCATTGACTATCATGGAATTTCAATATTTTTATTTCCGCAGTATCAAATTTCACTTTTTTTTTTTTTTTTTTTTTTTTTTTCGTTTTAAAAAAAATTAAAATAATTCATTTTTTTGAAGTTACATTTCAATTTGATAGATGTGAAATTTGAATGGGAAACGTTAGAAGGCACAATAAGAATAGACGTCAATGATGCCTGATATTTAGAATATGAATATTAGATACGAAACTAAAGTCAAGCCACGTTGTAGTATTTTTTTGACTGCAGCAGACCATTAGGCTTCTTCATAAATATATAATCATCATAATATAAAATAATCTAATCAAAATCTACTTGTAAAATGTCAGCGCTAATTGCATAAATATATGCAATAGAGCAGTTCTATAAGTTATCATTAAAATAAATAAATGCCCCATCAGCTCTATACATCGAGTTACATTTACTAAATATTTTAAGACCTGTACTGGGGTTTTCCACAGATGGATGAGAGCGATAAGACATGTTATTTTAACATCTTTACATCTTTATTTTAACAAAAAAAATTGCAGACTATCTAGTTTATACGACATTGCCATTTCTATTGCGATCTCAGCCAATTAGAATTATTTTATATGGTCTATCACATTTGTTCTATCTTACAACGAGATATAGTAGCGAGTGACGTAGACAAGTGAGATCGCAATAAAAGAAATGATGTCCAAATTTAAACATAAAAAAAGACATGAACTCGCTTCTCCCTCGTCTGTGCGAAATTCAACCCCCAATATATTATTATTCAGCAATTCAAAATCTGCAATCCATATCTTCGAGAGTGAAATGATTTGGGGCAAATATTAAGAGTAGCAATATTCAGTATATGTACATAACTAAATTACTATTTTTACTTAAACTTCGTTAAATTCCTTAAATTGAGGGTTATTCATTCTGGAACATCTACTCATTCTGGTTTGTAAGTTTATGAACTGAGATCATATTTTAGTCAGAAATCTATTTTTATATTTTTGAATTTATTCTGTAAAAATATTTAGTATGTATTTAAGAGACCTGAATTACCTTAACAACCGCCAGAATAAAACAAATATTTCTAGCAGGATTAGCTACCAAAAAATTACAAAATTTAGAATATTTCTTTTATTTTTGCGACGATCATGTGTTTTGAAATTCTAATATTTCAATTTATATCACAATCATCAACGAAGCATTGTAATATTGGTGGTATTGATTACATACATACACAAAATTTGGTACACAAAACAATTCGAATAGAAAATGTGTATAGAGCTACCTATGTATGTAACCTGTTTCATATTTTCCATGAATTTATTGTCCTTTGTCTTTTGTATACAAACATACTGTATTTATTTAATATTTATACTAGATGACTCTGATTTATATTTACGCTAAATGGTTGTGGTTTGTTTCTATTCTATGGGGTAATCAACATAGTACAAAAAAATATGCAGCTGCAATAAATGGCGTTTCAGAATTTTTTCATTTTTTTGTGAATCTTGACTAATCTGTATATTTTAATTTGTGCCCATACCCATCTTTTATACTTGCCACCTTTACATTGAGAATTGAACTTAGATCTATAAATCCAAAGTCCCTGACTTTGCTTACTACACCACCACCGCATTTATATTCCATGCTATACAAATCTTTTATATCTGTCATTTGAATAAAAAAATTGAAAATTTTGGCAAAGGCAATTGACTTGAAAAATATGAAAATGTTTAACAGAAGCTGTGAATACAGAAGAAATTAAAATAAATAATGCCCTCACGAATCCAAAGTCAATCACTCTACTGCCTTGGCCACCACCGTATATTTATTTGAAGTTATGCAAATCTTTTATACTTTCCAATTGAATTGAGAATCTTAGGAAACTGTTTAATAGAAGCCGAGTTGAACTAAAAATGCCCAACATTAATATCGTTTGAAACTTAACTGAATTACTGTATAGTGCCAGGTGCAACATTTAATGCGATGACATTCCAAGTAGTGTATTTCGATGAAGTTAAAAATCTGACTATAGCTATTCCTCTTATGTTCTTAAAAACTATAAAGCTTCCGTTCCAGTCAACGATTCTTAATGCGGGTTTCTTGGCGGGCCACAATATTGACCACGCCACAATATTGACCACTGACCATACAAATTTTAAGTTTAAGTCGATACATGAATAACGTCCAAATAAAAAATTCAAATGGTGAGTATAGAAGTTGGATTTATCAGTAATGAAATTGTACGGCAGTGGTCAAGTAAGCAAAGTAATAGGCGTTTGATTCGTGAGTTCAAGCGGCATTCGGGCTAAGGTTTTTTTAATTTAATTTCATCTTACAAATTAGTTCAACTCAGCTTCTATTAAAATTTTCAAATTATTAATCCAATTAATGGCCAAGTATAAAAGAGGGATGTAGCAGCAATGAAAATGTACGGCGATGGTAAAAGAAGCGTAGAGTCCATCCCAATTGCTAAAATTTTTAATTTTCTCTATTGAATTGGCAAACATAAAAGATTTATATAGCACCAATTTTAAAAACGCCGGTGGTCGAGTAAGCGGAGTCAAAGCTATTGGGATTGTGGACTCGAGTTCAAGGCTCGTCAGCGCAATTACTTTTTTAATTTAATTTCTTTTGTAAAATTGGTTCAACACAGGTTCTGTTGAAATCCACATTCTATTTCTGCAAGTATAAGAGTCCAGAAATATTTTTGGTTTTAAAAAAAATCGATCAGGTCAGGAATTTTTCCTGCGTCCGTTGGCCAATATGTTGGTTTTCCAGTTGAAATGGAATCATATCCATTTTCTTTAATGGCAATCAGTAATTCTTTTCCTTTATTTTCACCTATTATGAACCTTTTTCCCGGACGCTTAAAGAACTCTGAGTATTGTTTGTTTTTAATAGAATGACTTGGTGGACAGTACAATCATGCCACAATAATAGGAAAGTTGTTGGTTTTTATATATATGAACAAGTGTTCACGATTTGGCTTTTTAATAACTCGGTAGCACTTATTGCCTTCCTGAACTCGAATTCGTTTTACCATGGAGTGGGGTGTGTTAAATTTTATGACACGGTCATAGTTAAAGTTCCCCGGATTATTGAGGACGATTAGTTTTAAATTCCACTCTTTTTGAAAAAGATTTAAATGCATTGACGGAAATTCTATAAAACTATCATCAATAACGCATGGTTCCTACAGAAATTTGGTCCCCTTTAGTTTAGAACTAATTGGGAAAACCACTCAAGGAATTGTCTACGGGTTGTCGACAAGTCAATGTAGAAAATAATAGATGACGCGTAAACGCCCAACTCTGGTTTTCGTATTGTTTTGTCTGTGTTATTTTTTTATAAATGATTTCTCGCAGGATTTCTTCGTTTTTTTCCACATGACTGTAATAAAGAGCATTTCTGTTACAAATAAGAATGATCCAGAAAATGAAAAGTTCTTTCACTGTATTTCGAGATCTAGATGTGTTCTGTACCAATAGGTTAGATTTCTAAACTCCAATTGACAAAACTTGGTACAGATTTGATGATGCAATAAACTTTGTTGGTTGATTTGGTATTTAAATAAACTTGCAATTATAATTAATTTTATTAAATTTGATGTGAACACTTTGATGATTTTTTTACATAAGAGAAAAATATATTGTGTTAACAAAATGACTTTGATAAATTAGTAGTTTACATTATTTAAGGCTCTACTTTACCTAGAACAAAAATCAAATTTGATGTCGATATTTAAATGCCAAAAATGCGTCTAAAATAAAATTTGAAATAGTGTAAATCTCCACTATCGAAAATTACAAAATATTCCATGAAAAAATTGTTTTTTTGCCAATTATGACATCTAATTAAAAAGGGATGAACTAAAAAATACACAATATCATTGAATAATTACATATAGAAATGACACTAAAAAAAATAAATTGTTATAGCGCTGCCAGCAGAGGTATCTTAGATAAATTGAAATTAAAGGTTTGAGTATACACTACATATTTATAAATATAAAGTAGTAAGAAATGAAAAAATATTTTTTTTTTTATATGGTTTTTCGTATCACAGGAACCTAGCAATAATAATAAAAAAAAAAAAAAAGCAAAGACACTTTAATATAATTTAGTAAAGATTGTTGACGCCATGCTCATATGTCGCTGCTAATTTGGAAGTGTCACCTTCTATATGTAATTATTCAATGACAATATTTAGTTGATTCCTAAACCATTTTTACATCGAAGATACATTTTCTCAATAAATTAATTTGTCAGCTTATCGATATAAAATAGTTTTCAAATAAATTTTCAATTTTCTCGCTTATTAGAACGAATTTTTATAAAAACGTGTGTTAATCGCTAGATGATATCTTCCTGAACGTACCCATATATAAAACATTTACAGATTAGTGGAAAAATATTGATAAATTTGGTTTGTGAGTGAATGGTTTTTATCAAAAATTCATCAATTTTGAGACACAATTACGAGAAAACTATAGCGAATTTAAAAAAAAACGTGTGTTACTCGCTTGCAAATATATTTAACTTTGCTATAAAAGAAAAATTAAGTCAATGCCTAAGTTTATGTGGCCATAAAACGATTTGTAAGATACACATGTTTTCGCAAATTCAGTAAAGTAGAGCCTTAAGATAGATTTTGTAATTAAACTTAAGCTAGTTAATGAACGTATTCATGGTTTACTTTTATATAATTCAAATAGATGGATCTAAATTTAATATATGTATACGGATTGAACGCACCTATAATTAGAGTTAAGGCTCTACTTTACCTAGAACAAAAATCAAATTTGATGTCGATAATTAAATGCCAAAAATGCGTCTAAAATAAAATTTGAAATAGTGTAAATCTCCGCTATCGAAAATTACATTATATACCATGAAAAAATTGTTTTTTTGCCACTTATGACATCTAATTAAAAAGGGATGAACTAAAAAATACACGATATTTAGTTGATTCCTAAACCATTTTTACATCGAAGATACATTTTTTTCAATAAATTGATTTGTCAGCTTATCGATATAAAATAGTTTTCAATTAAATTTTCAATTTTCCCGCTTATTAGAACGAATTTTTATAAAAACGTGTGTTAATCGCTAGATGATATCTTCCTGAACGTACCCATATATAAAACATTTACAGATTAGTGGAAAAATATTGATAAATTTGGTTTGTGAGTGAATGGTTTGTATCAAAAATTCATCAACTTTGAGACACAATTACGAGAAAACTATAGCGAATTTAAAAAAAAACGTGTGTTACTCGCTTGCAAATATGTTTAACTTTGCTATAAAAAAAAAATTAAGTCAATGCCTAAGTTTATGTGGAAATAAAACGATTTGTAAGATACACATGTTTTCGCAAATTCAGTAAAGTAGAGCCTTAAGCTAATTAACATTTATAAAATTTTGAATGTCTTGGATGTATTGGAATACTACCATTAAAAATACTTGACTACCTATTTTTTTACAGTAAATTATGGCACACATACACAATTATTTTGTTTTTTACTGTAATTATTATTAATTTCTCTCACACATCAAGCACTAGGCTTTTGGCGGTATTTCAGTTAATCAAGTTCTTTCGTGAAGTGCATCGCTAAATTAACACATCACGTACGAAATTTAAAATTTATTTAAATATTAATAATTGTGATAAGTTAAAGTGTGTGGGTTCATATTTTTGTAAATTGAAAAAAAAATGAATCGCAGAAAAATGACCAAAAATACCCCAACAAATGATGAACCAGTTGCCAAACGGCCTAAATTTATTCCTAAATCAGCTGCAATTACTTTACCAATACCAAAAATTAATTATATTGTTGGGCAAGTGTTATCATGTGGTATCGGCGATGTTGGTCAATTAGGATTAGGAAAAAGCACATTAAACCAGGTTAACCCGGCTATTGTCAAGACGCTGAATAACGTTGTTGATGTATGTGCTGGAGGTGAGCACAGTATATGTTTGACAAACGATGGTGAAGTAATCACATTTGGATGCAATGAGGAGGGGGCTCTTGGTCGCGAAACAGCTAATGATTTCAAATCACAATTTAAGCCGGTTAAAATTAAATTACCTGCAAGAGCTGTAAAAATATCAGCCGGTGAGTCGCACTCCGCGTGTTTATTGGAAAATGGACGTGCTTTTGCTTGGGGTACATTTATGGTAATTATCTAAATTTTTTACAATTATTTAAAATAAGTTTATTATTCAACTAAATTTATTATAGGATTCAAGCGGTAATATGGGTTTAACATTAGAAGGAAATCAGCGAGTTCCACTTGAAATGTTACAAAACTTAGTAGTGGTTGATATTGCATCCGGCTCAAATCATTTTATTATGCTAACATCAACCGGTATAGTGTATACAATTGGTTGTGGGGAACAAGGGCAACTTGGTCGTATAACCGAGCGCTCAGCTTCTGGTACAAGTAGGAGAGGAAAAAATGAGTTACTACAACCTGGCATAGTTTACAAAAAATGGCAACAATTATTATGTGATAAAATTTGGGCAACTGCATATTGGTAATTTGGTGGTTATTTATAATTCTTTTTACTGTACTAAACTTAATCTTTTTATTTCAGTACATTCGTTCGAAAAGTAAATACAGATGAAATTTATGCATTCGGTTGGAATAATTACAATCAACTAGGTTTAGAAAAATCGGGTGATCCTCAGTTTGTTCCAAAATTGACAAAATTCCAAAATATAAAAAATATTGCGGGAGGGCTGCATCATACCATTGCATTAGGCAATGACGGCAAATGTTATGTGCTAGGAAGCAAAAAATGTGGGCGACTTGGAATTAGAACATTTAGAAATATTGTTGAAGAATTAACAATTTTGAAACCATTAGAAGATGTTAATATTAAATCAATAACATGTGGCGATATCTGTTCATTCGCAATTTCCGATGCCGATGAACTATATAGCTGGGGAACGGGTACATATAATCAATTAGGATTAGGAAGTGATGACGATTATTACTGGCCTCAATTGGTAACAGGAGCTCAAGTGAAAAACAAGCAGGTTATCAGCGTGTCAAGTGGTGGTCAGCATACCCTTTTCATCGTGAAGGAAAAAGATATGAATGAAAGTGCTACAGGAGATGAAGAAGTTACTGATAAAATTGTTTAAACCATAATCCTCCCGGAGAAGACCAAAAAAATCATTGAAAAAACCATTCAATCTGGGGATGTCAAGAGTACCAAACGAGGTCGAAAATAATTCTGTATTGTATTAATTACTCGTAATTAATTACTTTACCGCCCTCGTTAGCACAGTAAGTAGCGTGCTTGCTTTGTTATTCGAGGGTCTCGGGTTCGATTCTCGGTGGTGATCAAAAATCACGGTTGGGTGTTTTTAATGTGTAAGTATATGTGTTTGTCCGGGTATATTGCACCGTAGGCCCTTTAGTGGCATTGAGTGCTGGAGTAGCCCGCCCAATTTAAATTTTTTTAATTACTCGTAAATTACTTGTAAAATCCTAAGCTATTTACCTTTATTTATTTATTTATTACTATTTGTTCTTTTTTATAATTTTTTTTATACACATTAAAGTTTGTTAAGTAACAGTAAATTACTATATCTATATATGATGTTTTATTTTTCACGATGTTGTTTAATTCGCAAGGCTGCTCACTTTAAAATTATGAGAATTAAAGTACTTTAATGTGTAACCAGCGATATGAAAATTTTATGAAATAATCTACAAAAAATTGCTTAACAGAAATGCACAAAAATGTTTAGCGTCTCTTACTATTGTTCGATCTAAAAGTTTCTGTATTTTGATTATGGTTTCTCTGATCGTTATGTCGATGGTGATTTCTTTTTCTTTTACAAGAATTTGAATTCGAAGTTTTGGAGGAAGATGTTGCACTACTTGAAGAATTATCGGAATCTGATAAATTACTGCTATAGGTTTGTGAGTTTCTGATGATGTGTCACGTTTCTTTTTCTTAATCTTAGATTTCGAGTTTGTATTGACATTTTCACGTTTACATGAGAAATGTGTGGGGCCGCTAAAAATGTTTACCCTTACTTAAAAATCAAGGCTCGAACACTGCACAACATCCCACGATTTCAAATCCTTTGACACCGGCGCTTACTTTCTCACCTCACCATTTCTATTTATAGATTAGCCGCTATACTCATCCTTTATATTTGCCAATAGAAGGGAGAAATTAAATAAATTAAATTAAAATTTATTTAATGCCACACCGAGGCTTGAACTGAAGTTCACAAAGCCAAATGCAACGACTCTGCTAACTGGACCACCGACGTATATAAATTTTCTGCTCTATAAAAATCTTTTGTGTTGGCCAATTCAATAGAGAAAATTGAATATTCAAGCAACAGGAATGGACTATGCTTATCTGACCATTACAGTATATTTTCATTACGGTCATACACAACAGATGACTCTTATACTTGCAGAAATTGATAGTAGATTTCAACAGAAGCCTGTGTTGAACCAATTTTACAGAAAAAATTAAATTAAAAATACATTGGTGCTGACGAGTCTGGAACTCGATTCCACAATTTCAAGAGCGGTGACTCTGCTTACTCGACCATCGGCGTATTAAAAATTGGTGCTGAACAACGATCGAAATACTTCAAGTTAGATACATTTGCAAAAAATGTATGATTTGGCCAGCAATTTGCAGTAGTGGAGCCAGGTTTTTGTCACATTTTTCATAACGACGTATTTGGCCGTTAATTCTTCAACACGATTCAGCAGTAAAGTTAGTGGCCATATATAAGCTCGTTCACACGACTCTAATTTCAACAGAAGCAATAAATTTGCACGAGATTAATCCAATCAATGTTATCTCAAAATTCACAGCTTTTCAATGTATCGAAAAATTTTGGGGTATAGTGGAAAGAGTGCTGAAGTGCAAAAGTCACACCGGCAGTTATCCCAGAAATAGGGAGGATCAATAAACATGTGCGTGATTTTATCCGTAATAACGAAATTTATAGAGGGGATTTATGCAAAAAATTAAAAATAAATCAAAAAATTAAATTTAATCGTAACTTTATTATCGTGCGAAAGAACATTTCTTGCCATTTATATTTTAAAGATAACTTCTTTCAAATGATGGCCGCAACTGCGATGGTCCTTTCTCAAATTTCATCATCCAATACTGTAAACTGGGATTCAAAATTGTCGATGGTATTCCAAATAGTCGGCTCAACAGACCGATTATGTCAAACGTAAGTTGGTCTAAGCGAACGAAACACATTCCTCACAGAACGCTGATTTTCGTAATAAAGCTGAACAATTTGAAGACGCTATGCCGGGCTGAGTCTTTCCATGATGAAATAGCAAACATTACTGAATAAATAAATGGCAACCGAAGTTTTCAGTGCCTCCCAGACAGAGTTCACACAGTCAGACTGGTAATTAGCTCTTCTCAATGTTGTCGCTGACAAGATCCTGATATCATTTCTTTTGATCTTCATTTATCAGACCTTTACAGTCGAAACGTTCCATGCGTTTCGCTGTGTTCCTTTATAGACTTGTACGAAAACTTCGTCCGTAGCTTTGCAGCAACCAAATAATGATCGCTGCCTACGTATTTAGTTGCTGACCGATAAGTTCTCACATCCTGCACAACCCGACCTCGCACTTTTGAAATTAACACGTGGTCAATTTGGCTGCGGGAAGTTTTGCGAGGATGGATTCATGTTTCCAAAAATATTTGTTTGTGAGGGGAAAACGTGCTTCCTACTCTAAGATCATGAGCAACCGCAAAGTACATCATTCTCTCACCATTATTGGTAGCAGTTTCGTGTCAGGAGTACGAACCTATATTTTCACACAAGTCGGCCTGAAAGTCTAAAATTACCATTCTAACATCGTGTTCGGGTATAGATTCCATCAGATCATCCAAGTCATTGTAAAATGAGACTTTATCTTGGGGTGGCTGATTTCTGTTTCGGCATGTACACAAATTATCGACAGGCTAGCTAATTTCATGCGCAAGCGAAACTTACACAATCGGTTATTGACTGCTAATAAATCCAAAACAGCCTTCTTTACTTGCGGCCTAAGAGGAAAACCAGCTCCAAGATTTCCGAGGTCATCTCCACTGTATAACAACGTATAGCCCTGGGACACATGGTCTCCACTTTCAGGCCAGCGAGTTTCTTGAAGAGCAACGAGTTCCAGCCGATACTCCTTCATGCATGTGATTAGGCCCTCTAACGCTCCTGGTTTCTTAAGTGACTGCACGTTCCACGTGCCGATCCTAAATCTCGTGTCCGTGTACTTGAGCGGGGGTCCGGTGTTGTTTTGGTGGTATCCATTTTTAGTTTTGTTGACTTTATAAACAGCTTTTTTACGGATGCGGGTCGTCAGCCCAGCGATCCAACCGTGCATGAATTTTTATTTAATTTTAATTTATTTTATTTATTTATTTATTAATATTCACAATGAACAACAACAGATATTATCCAGTGGATTGATTGTCCCTTGACGGATAATCTGTGTTGCACAACAACAATAAAATGTATAATATACTATATACCAGAGTTGCCACCCGTCCTCGTAAGGTGAGGATTGTCCTCGTTTGACTATTTTGTCCTCGCGTCCTCGGGAATACAGCAAGTAACAAATCATGTAGTTTACCTTTCTGTTTTTTGGGTTGAAAAGAAAGCTAATAAAAACAAAACTAATACTATTAAGAAAGACAAAGGAATTATCTGTGTATGTGGAAGCAATTCAAAATTAAGTATCAACAGCTAAGCATCTAGATGATACCCAAACCAATTAATGGCATATCTAGTGACCACTCATCATTTAGGATTAGTCTCACTGATGAAGACTTTGCACGAGCATCAAATCTGAAGTTTTGGCCAAATGGAATATTTATTAAAGAATTTGAGTTTAAAAAAAGGCCGCTTTTTCAGATTACACCAGAAGGCACCAACACAATATAAGTTTCGTCATCAGCAAAATGTCAACAAAATGTCTATCTAGTAAAGCATATCAATTTCTGAATTTCGTTCGGAAAACCTTGTTCTCATTCTATATTATTGTGGACACAAATTTAAATAATAATTTGTATTAATTCTCCGACTTCCACTGGATAGCTTTTATTTTTGCTCGATTCCGTTTGGCTAATGGGAGACGCTGAATTCTTCCCTGGATTAACCTGGACCAGTTTTGTTTTATTAACAATCGTTGCACTGACAGTCATGATGAGGAGGGAGTGATCTGAGGATCGCTGTTTTCTAGAGATAGGTAATTTATGGATATTCCTTTAGTAATATATATAGAAGTCAATAAGATCTGGTATTTTATAAGTGTCTGCAGCCCAGTATGTTGGTTTACTCCCGGAATGAAATTCACAATTGGATCTTCGTTCTGCTTCAAACAACTCTTTCCCTTTGGGAGTTATAAGTTTTGACCCCAGTAGATATTTTTCGCGTTAAAATCATCACTAATGATAAAGTTGAGTCCTAGGTGGTTTGAATAACGTGACATAGTCATTTCTATTTCTTTCTAATCGAAGAGATTTTGTTAGTTGTTATTTACAATTATTGTTGATCCACACATTCAGTCACATCCTCTGTAATTTGCAGGATGTTGTCCTTTACAGTTAATACTTTTTGGAGTGATATTTTTACTTATAGAACATGTTTTCGCAGAACATTTCCCAGCACATTTTACGCATCTAAACTCTAGGCCTTGGCCGTTTTTTGCATTGCGGTATCATGCCAGTTGTTTTTTCAGTGGCTCTATATTAACTCTCGAGTTAAGGATATTGTAGAACTTTTCTCTATTATTAAAGTTATTAAAGAGAGGTTAGAATAAAAAGTGGCAGGACGCTTTTATTTATTTTGACCTCTTATTCATTTTCTGGTTTTTCTTTTTTAATGATATTTGCTGCATTGGGCGGTTATTTTTATATTCTTATGTATACCATTTCATCTCTTCTGTATTTAGGTAGTTTCATAATCAAAGCATTCTGGGGCTGCCGTCTGGTGTATTCATTTTTCATACATTGTTGTTTAATAAAATAACTCTATAATCCTTATTTGTAATCGACTTCATTATCGATTGCAACTTGTCATATTCGGTTATCCTAATATTATTGTTGTTATTGTTGATTGCCTGAGCTTTCATTTGGTATTGATTGCAAGTATTCTGCCATTTCTGGAGAGTGAGCATAATTAATGAATCGTAATCATGAAAACCCCAAAATATCCATTTTACGATTTATGAAAATAACAATCATGATCTTGACCGTGCACGGCAAAGTATTTATTTTAATTAAGAAGTGACAACAACAATAAATCGTTTGACAACAACAAAAAATGCGCGATGTGTTTTTTTATATTCAATAGTCATCATTTAGGGGAATTATTATTTATTATAAAATATTATTGGCGGACCCAAAAGTAGCTGGTCATTCGAATACAGCTATATCTATCTTGAAAATTATCACTCACAAAATGCTAAGAAATGTTTCAAAAGCTTTTCTATTTTCTTAAATATATTTTTCATTTTTTCCGTAAACCATAAATTAAGCTTATAAGAAAAATGAAAAAGTAATTTTGGTCGTTGTTCCTTGTTATACTCAAAAACCAAACTACTGACATTCCAAAAAAAAAAAAAAAAGAAAGGAAAATTCAGACCCATTTGGTACACAAGAACAACAACAACAAAAACCTTTGCCGTTTTGTTTCCAGTAGTGATTGATTATCTTTTTATTTTTTTTATTTTTGCTTGGTATATAAAAAAGTACTCTAATCTCATCACAGACTGGTTAACATTTTAAAGAATTAGTTATCGTGCTCTGAATAATCAAATATATAAAAATAAAAAGTTAGAAATTTTAATTCTTTGGGTGTTCTCTCAATGTTACAAAATATCTGAGCTTTTATATACATACATATATATACTTTTAAGTGAATTATAATAGGAGAAAGCACACAAAATATAGGAAATGTGTATGGTATAAGAGAGCGAGAGTACATGAAAAAAAAAAACGAAAAATCATTTTATATTTATTTGGATGCTATACTCTGTACGCTATATGTATATACCCTTATTTGTATTGTTGGTGTTTAGACAATAATTCACGGTGGGAAATGGGCTTGCTCGTTTTTTTTATATTCAGTTTGGTTGTTGTTTGTGCTTTTTTGCTGCTTCATTTTATTATTTCAGTATATACATCCAAGTTGTCTTAATTAGTACGTAATGGATTTAAATGAACAACCCTCTTTGTTTTTAAGTACAATTTAAATATTTAATTTTATTGTCTTTATTTAATTTTAACATTTTTTGTTATAAGGGATGGTTAATTTTTGTTTCGTTATTTAAAAATATTGTTAAAATTCCCAATCGTATATCACCATTAAACTTTTAATTATACATATATTGCTGGTCTAGAATAACCTGCATAAGGTTGATTTGAATTTTTGAATTTATATTGAAATTTCGCATCTATAATTCAACAAACATCTGATTTACTTACATACATATACGCAATGGGAAACATTAAAATTACAAATAAAAACTTGTTCATTATGTACCGAAATCTTGTTCATCTTTCAAAAAAAAAAAAAACCGAATAACATTAAAAGCAAAAAAAATATTTTGTTAACTTTGTGTCTTGATGAGGGTTAAATTATAACTTTCTTTTTTTTTGTTTAAATAATAACAGAATACAAAATTTTTTTTTATGTAAAAATTTCTTATTATAATTTATCTATTTAAATTTAAATTTACACAAATATAATAATAAGATAAGAAGAACAACAACGCAAGAGAGTTTATATATATATGTATATGTATACAGAAGACGAATAAAATGATTATTAAATTATTTCAGAACATTTCACAAGACATCAATTTTTTTTTTATTTTAATTTTTTATTTTTCGTAAATGATAGTAGAAATAATAAATGAAAAGCATATCATAATCATAAAAATATATATAATAATGAATTTTCATTTTCTGTCATCGCTTATCATACACAGAGTTTTTGGAAAATTAAGAGGAAAATTAGATATGTGCGCACAATAAATACCTATAGATGGTATCAACCGCAGAATGTAGACGGTATCGATTTCAGGATCGACCTAACCATTAAAGTAAGATTAGTTTATGTAAATATATATGTATATACTCAGGAAGATGTAACGAATTTAACCAGAGTTTCAGTGTGGTCTGTTTGACACTGGTTAAAAAATTCAGGTGTGTGCATTACAGGGACAATACAGGGAGATCATTATTGTACAATAGGTAGACCGGACCTAATACACTGCCCTGCGGTACTCATGCTTTGATTTCTTTCAATTCGGAGTTGGAATAGTCCAATTTTACTCTAAAGAATCTATCTTTCAAGTATGATTCTAATATTGTATAGTGAATTGCATTGGTAGTACAGTTCATAACTTCTAGACTCTATAATCAAAAGGGTTTTTACTTTACTCGAGATTCATTTAAAATGGAATAAATCACATATTTCAATCTAACAATTTTTTTTTCTATCAACAGCCGTTCAAGAGAAACTTAAATAAATAAAACGGCTTAACTCATTTTACAATATTCATACAAGAATGAAAAGGGCATAACCGAAAAATATTTTTATTTTAGGCTGCGGACCAATTCACGGGTAAAAGTCGATTTTTACTTTAATTTTCGGTAAATTCATTTACCCTAACAAAAAGTAGGGTAAATCGAGTACACAAAAGTTAATGTATAACGTTTAGATTGTTAATTTTTTAGTGATCTACGGATTAAGTAAGCAACCGACAATTTTTCAGTGAATTTTAATACTTAGCCGTTAAAATAATAATTAATAAAATAATAAACCATTATAAGTGAAGTAATTTCTTTTTTTTATTCAGTGCAGTTGATTGTTTCATTTAGAGGTAAGCCCTTTTTGTTTGATAATCGGATTGATAACCGATGAATATAATTTGTTCATAGGAACAACCAAGATGTCAATACGATCAAAAAAAATGTTGGAAAAGAGATTTAATTTACAATAACCAAATCGGTGGATCGGTGAATGAAGAAGTTAATTTACAACGTAAATCTTTAAATCGAAATCAAAATAATGAAAACGTTGCACAAGTACAAGGTATTTATTATTTCAGCAATACAGATTACAGAATAATCCTTTTACAGAACAGATTTTTATAGAAATTGTAAGTCCAGCTAGACCGGAACTCACAAATGAAGAAGCTAGTTTACAAAATGTATCGTTGATTCGTAATTATCATAAAAATGTTCCGGTACAAACACTATAGCTACATATTTATTATTTAAAATCAGCAATCATCATCCGGATCAGATGACTTTGGTTATTCTATTAATGACGTGGCATCACAAATCGAACAAAACCTATTGGTTTCAGAATTAGGTACATCAACAATCGAAAAGGAAACCCAAAAATCCAGAAAATTAAAACGAAATTCTGGAAAAACTTACACAACAGCTAAAGATATCGAGAAAGCTGGAAGAATTTGTAAACCATTAGGAAATTGCCGTAAAAAATGCAATCTAAAAATTGATTACGAAAATCAGAAGAAACTATTTCGTGAATATTGGGGATTGAAAGAATATAACCTTCGTGCTAGTTTTGTTGCAGGTTTAATAGATATCGTTTACAAAAAAAATTTAAAAACTGATGCTCAGAAATTTTGACGCTTTTCCTGTAAATATTATTTGAAGAAGGCTGGGAACAGATTTGAAGTTTGTCAGAAATGTTTTACGCTAACGATTGGTGAATCTCAAAAGTATCTTCGTTGTATAACACAAAAGCTTTTTGTTTCGTAACGTAAATCATAAAAATGGTATTTGCATGCGGATTTAAACATATCACTTATGTATAAATTATATTGTGAGAACCGTGAGAAACCTGTTTCTATATGGAAGTATACACAAATATTTAATGGAATGAATATTAAATTCAAAAATCCCAAACCCGACACTTGTCACAAGGGTGATATCTTGAAAACGAAGATAGAAATATCCAGTGGATTAGAGAAAGATCAGCTTATTTTGGATCAAAGACAACATCATGCAGCGGCGGATAATACATTTAAAATGAAGGACGCGGATAAATTATTAGCCAAATCAAATAATTCCATTCGTGTGTTTACATTTGATCTTCATAAATGCCTACCAACGCCAAATTTAGAGATATCTGTATCATTCTACAAAAGATTGTTATGGACATATAACTTGACAATACACGATGCTGCCACGAACCAACCATTCAACTATATGTGGCACGAAGCAATGGCTAAGAGAGGCGGCAATGAAATTGCTTCCTGTATTTATAAACATCTTAAAACTTTACCACCAACCATCAACCAAGTTATATTTTATAGCGACTCTTGTATATAGGTCAAAGTAAAAATTCGTTTGTGGCTGCAATGTTTATGACCACACACAACATTCAGTACATTGACCACAAGTTTTTGGAAGTTGGTCACACTCACATGGAGTGTGACACAGTTCACGCGACCATCGAAAAACAAAAAACAAAAACTTATTTCAACATTGAAGTACCAAGAGATTGGTTTCAATTTGTTAGATCTATCAGATCAGTAAAACAATTTATGGTATGACTCAACATGACATATATGATTTTAGTCTAATAGCTAAAATCAAACGGCAGTGGAGAAATGTTGTGATAAGGAGAAAAACAAATTTTCCTGGCAATCAGTTAAATGGCTAAGATTCTCCAAAACTTTAGGAGAAGTTTAATATAAAAATTCTCTTGAAGAAAATGAGCAATTTAAAATTATTAATTTTTCACGGCGGGGTATTTCTTCCATCACAGAAACCCATTTAAAACGATGCTCTAACAACCCTATGAAGATTAACACAAACAAGAAATATGATTTGAGTTGTCTGCTGCCATCAATTACTCCAGAATTTCAAGATTTTTATCACAATCTACTCACTGAAGATGGCCGTTCACGTTCATCCAGATCTTACAGAACGTGCTGAAGATGATGATTCTTGTGAAGACTTAAGATCGATGAAGTAAGGGAGTGCCATATATTTTGGTTATTTATTTTTAATAATAATTGAATTTGTAATCTTTTACTTTTTAATGAAATAAAAATTAATAATTTCCATAATTAAATGTTATGAGTACGTTATGATTCCCTGCGGTCACCCAAATTAAAAAAATTTGTATTAACCGTAGCAATCGTTGCTTGACGCTTGGATGTTATTCCTCACGTATTTTCTGATCGGGGGAGCTTTGTTCAAAAATGTGTTTCAGTTATCCTCATAGTTAAAAGGAAATAACTTGAGTTATAAAATGATGACACGAAGTAACATTATTTTTAAAAAGGCTTAAGTGATTCAAATTTAAACTGGACATAACTCCTAAATTTGCATATTTCATTCGAAAGGTGCCATTTATAATATTGATGAGCTTCGATAAAGCTTTCTTTGGTAGTTCTTTTAAAATTTCTGCTGTGATAAGGTCATAACAAGGCGCGTTTTTCGTAGGATTTCTTCAATTTCCTTTACAACCTCTTCAGTTATTATTTTGGCTTGCAGTGATTGGTCGTCATGTTGTTCAAATATTTTTTCCAGGTGTTCAGCGAAACTTCGTACTTTATCTTCGTTATTTCTGGCCCAATTTTTATCATCTGTTCTGATTGGAATCTTTTAATTCTTTTGGTTGCTCTTCAGAGAGAATAATCAGTACTTGTATCATTAGATAATTTTCTTAGGTAGAAAATTTGCAGTAGGCGCTTGAGTCAGGAGAGTTTTTAATAGCTCATCATTTGTAAGATTCGAAGTACCTGCGCCATTCTTTTCTTTTTATTATATAATTCAATCCCTGATCGCCTAATTCGGTCGTGCTTAGCAATTGTTCTATTCGTCCGTAGCTCGATAATGCTTTGTTTTTTATAGAGACTGTATTCTATTGGGAAACAAAATTATAGAAAAACGAAAGAAGACAAAAAATGTAGAAATCCATAGACTGACAAAGACAAAAATGTTTTATAATTTTATTTTACACCGACAGTTTATCGTGAAATTTGGACAAGATAACCAATCAAATAACAGAAATGTCTTATGTTTTTAATGTGGTGCGAAATGGCCCATACAACGCTTTTTTTTAAATTATATACGCGGATGAAATTAGACGAATTCGATTAATTGCTCTCGATGGTTGGGCCATTAATTGAGAAGCAAACTGTGGTGAACCTTTGGGCAATACATTAAGAATGGCGGTGATATTACGGTATGTGTTATTTATTGAATATAATAATAAGTTAGTATTTTATAAACAAACAAAAAATTATAATTTTGCAATAGATATTTCGCAACAGGAGAATCATAAACAAGCTAGGGACTTTCTTATAAATACTGTACTTGCTTATATATACTCCAGACTGCCGGCCAGAAAAGTCATAAGTTCTACAATTTATTTACATAAATAAAACTATACCGGTGTTCTAATCCACCTCGTTCAATGGTATAGGCGTTGACGCGGGAAACATAAGTGAAGAGCACGTCATGCATCCACACTAATACAAAGTGTTAACTAGGAACATGTTTTCATCGCACTCACCCAACCAATAAATTTATAATTTTATCCTATTCTATTTTGACTAACAAAATATGTTTCGCAATGGAATACAGCCTGAAGCGTTGATTTGAGACAATCATATTATTACGTTTTTGCCTTGTCAAATTCAAGGTTCGATCACTGGATTGTGACTAAAACAAACGATGTAAATTCTAGAACACATTCAATTTATTTATTTCCGATTAAACACTAATTTAATTAATTCACTTATTTAACTTAATTATTTAACTTCACAATAATTATTTTACTACACTATATTACACTTTAATAACACTTTATTTTACTTTATAAACACTTTCCTTTTAATTACTATTAGCACTCTCACGGTTAAAACACAACTGATTTTACTCCCAAATGTCTGTCGCGTATTTATACCAAATATTCTAACCATTCTAGAAATCTCCAGAATATTCGATTAGTCTAGATAAGTCTAGACACCTCTACTGTTCTACTTTATAACAATTTTACAATAACGATAGTGTCTCTATTGAAACGTAGATGTCGCCACGATCGTAACATTACCCCCTACCTAATCCTGATTCGTCCCGAACAGGATCCAACTCATCACCCCTGTAGATCGCTAATCGCTCTATATGCACCACCTTCAATTTTCCTCGCTGGCCTTTCTTGATCCGGTAGACCACGTCTTTTATTTTGGTGATGATGGTATACGGCCCTTCCCATGAAGGTTGCAGCTTTGGTGATAAACCCTTCTTCCGTTGTGGGTTGTAAAGCCATACTAAATCTCCTTCTTCGAAACCTTTATTATTTGCTCGTATGTCATATCGAGCCTTCATCCGGTCACTTGATACTCGTATCTTCTCTCGTACAAACTGGTGTACCTGGTCGAGTTCTCCTCTCATCTGGTCAACATAATTCTGTCTATCTAAAGCTGATGACGGAACAGCTCCAAACTTTAGATCTCCAGGTAATCGCAGATTATTTCCAAAAAGGATTCTCGCTGGTGTCATTCTCGTTGAGTCATGTACTGCTGATCGATACGCCATCAGGAGCATCGGAATATGTCGATCCCAGTTGCGTTGATCATTATCCACGACCTTTGCTAAGTATTTCTCCAACGTCCCGTTGAATCTTTCCACCATACCATCCGACTGTGGATGCAAAGGCGTTGTTCTTGTTTTATTTATACCGAGTAACTGACAGACTTCCTGAAATACAACTGACTCAAAATTTCTTCCTTGGTCTGTGCGAACCTCCATTGGTACTCCAAAACGACTTATCGAATTATTAACCACGGCGTCAGCTATCGCCTCCTGATTGGGTATGGGATTTTTTTTTTTTTTTTTTTTTTTAAAGGACTTGGCATAGACACTTTTACGGTCCATAGCCTTACCTTACATTCACACAACATTCATTCAATCCATTCATTCATCCCATTCACACAAGTACAGTATACCACCTGCGCATTGCATAGTTACATGTCACCCTGTACAGTGACATGGAAGATGGGTCGGCCCATGAGTTCTACATTCCAACAGAGGGTCATAGATGTTTTCAATTTAATCACCGATCGTAACCGGGAGATGAAAAATCCCTTTTGCATCCCGCCTCTGTTGGGATTCGAACCCGGTACCTCCCGATCCAAACGTCGCAGCTTTAACCACTGCGCTATTTGCTCGGTTGGGTATGGGATACACCTCTGGCCATTTGCTAAAATAGTCCATTATTACTAGAACATATTTGTTACCAACATCCGTAGTCCGGAATGGTCCTGCCACATCCCTTGCGATTCTTTCGAATGGCGCTCCAACGTTATACTGCTGCATTGCTCCCCGACTTTTCCGTGCAGGGCCCTTTACCGCCGCACATTGATCACATTTTTGACACCACTCCATTACAGATTGTCTACATCCTGACCAGTAAAAACGTTGACGTATTTTGGCAAGTGTTTTATTAATTCCCAGATGACCCCCACTTGCCCCTCCGTGATACTCCTGCAATATCTCGGCAACCCTAGACTTAGGCACCACTTTTACCAATTGTTTCACATTACCGTCCGAGCTTTCCCATATTCGTTTCAAGCACCCGTTCTCGATTTGGAGGCTATCCCATTGTACCCAGTAAGCCGTTACTGTGGGACTCTTATCCGCAATTTCAAACCAAGTTGGACGATTTCCTGTCTCTTTAAATTGCACGATTATTGCCAAATCTGGATCTGCTAACTGCTCGTTACTAACCGTTTCATCCGTCCATTCGGGTAGTATTTGCATAAGTCTGATGTCGTAACGTCTTGGTTTGCTTCTATACGCCCGCAGTGCTTACATTCCACTTGACATGGTCGTCTTGACAATGAATCGGCATTTCCATGTGTACTCCCTTTCCGATGTTCGATCTGGTAATGGTAGCTCTGTAGTCGCTCTCTACTTGTTGCTCGTTGCATAGGAGATCGTGAACTTGTACGTCTCCATTTTCTTTCTTTACAGTCTCTCGACATATGACCCATTTTGTCACATGTCCAACATTTTTTTGTTGCTACCACCCTCTCTGTATCTTGGAACCGACCGCTCGACGTTGGTGCTGCTATCCATTTCTACTCGTCGTACCTTAAGCGACGGTTTTATGATAGCCTGCGCAGTCTCATTTACTAAAGCACACGCGATGGTCTCGGCAAAAGTAGCCTTAGGTGATAACATCAGTGCTTTACGTGTTTCCGGATCCCGTATTCCATCGATGAATGTGTCCATCTTAATCCTCTCCATGTAATCGGGAGATGTATTCACATGTGCCAAATGCACTAGCCGCTCGACTGCTGCGGAATATTCTTGAAGAGTCTCTCCGATCTTTTGACATCGGCTCTTCAGCTCCATACGATACATCTCTCGCTTATGGTCACTTCCATACTTTCGATCCAACGCCTTCATTATTTCGTTGTAATTACTACGGTCATACTGCGGAATAGTCTGCAGTGTTTCAGCCGCTTCTCCTTTTAGAGCCACTATTAATGCTGTTCCCCGATTTACGTCATTCCACCCATTTTGGTTAACCGTTGTCTCAAATTGATATTTGAAAACCGCAAACGATGTTGTGCCATCAAATATCGGTGGCTTAAATTTCATTGCTTGAATTGGCTGATATACTGGCGATGCTGTTCCGTTAACCTCTATACATAGAAGTTTCTTCTCGAAGCCTAGAACTTTCTCTTGTAATTCTTCCATATCTGTTTGTATTTGTCCGTTGCCGTCAATAACTTTCTGCTCCAACCCTTGGATGTCCTTTTGTAATTTTTGTTCAATTTGCTCTACTTCTTCATGTAAATTGATATACATTTCATTGAATTTCTCATTCATTTTGTTATTGATCTCGCCCACCGACTGCTCCATGCGCTGATTTGACCGTTTAATTTCTTTTATTTCTTGATTTGATCGATCAAATGCCAATTCAATTTTCTGATCTAATTGATTACTAGATTGTTCCATTGATTGTCTTATTTCCATATTAGAATGTTCCATTTTATGGTTTAATTTTTCAACAGACTTTTCAACTGACTTTTCTATTGACTGTTCCATTTTCAAATTGGACTATTTCATTTCCAAATTGGACTGTTTCATTTCCATCATAGCTGCCATTAATTGCACCATATCAAAATTTCCAGAAGGTACCGATGCAACCTCCACTACCGCCTCTTTACTTTCTCCATTCTCTTCGTCCCCTTCTGCGTGGTCGGAAAATGTCGATTCATCAAAATTATAACTAGCCGGATCATTACCCTCCATCTCCTAGCTTGAAGTAATCGTTGCCTCAATACATTTTTCTGACCAACCGTTAACAAACCACGTCGCTCCAACTCTTCCTTTAAATCGGAAATCTTCAATTCGTCTAGAATCATCTTTTAATTCACAATCCCACCGCTGTCACCAATTGTTACGTTTTTGCCTTGTCAAATTCAAGGTTCGATCACTGGATTGTGAATAAAACAAACGATGTAAATTCTAGATCACACTAAATTTATTTATTCCATTTATCAAATGTCTGTCGCGTATTTATACCAAATATTCTAACCATTCTAGAAATGTCCAGAATATTCGATTAGTCTAGATAAGTCTAGACACCTCTACTGTTCTACTTTATAACAATTTTACATTAACGATAGTGTCGCTATTCAAACATAGATGTCGCCACGATCGTAACAATATACTTCTCATCAGGATCAAGACATGGATCGTTTTTTTTTTAAATTTGATTTATCCACCATAAAACCGTGCATAATTGATTGCAATGAGCGCAATATTTGATCGAAAATAATTTAAATCACAAAGTTGAATAAAACCGTTTGAGACTGTTGTGATCGATATATGATTTCGAATGTGATAAGACAGTGTGCAATTTTATGCAGTAACCTCAGAATTTGGTAAGCATATACCAAGATTCCATGTTGTAGAAAGAACAAACAAAATTCTAAATATGCATCCCTACGGCCCTAACCTAGTGATCTAATTTTAATCTGTGTGCCAAGACGAACCAAAATGATACATAAAAAAAACACTTAAAATCCCCAAATAGTATATCAACAGTATTTATTCTTCCAGTATAAGTAACATAAAACATTTCTTATGTGCATATATTTATGTATATACATGTATATAGAGATGAAAATAGCTTCAGAGTAAGACAACACATAATATTTACTTCAAAATAAATTACATATTGTTACGTTGTGTGTGTGTGTGTGAGGTGCCCTGCAAGAAAAATAAAAAAGCTCGACGACCAAAAGCATTTAAACAAATCAACATGACATATTATCTTCGTTTTACTGGTGTACAACTGGTGTATCGTATTTATATACGTATATCCGTGTTGTCGTTCCACAGATATGTGGCTGCATTATTTTATAGCATTTTTTTTCTTCTATATGTGCCTCCAGCAGGAGAGTGTATTCTATATAGTGTTGTAAAAACATTTATTTTATCCTTTCTAGTACATACATACACCAAATAGTTGGTAAGTGTAAAAAACTAAAACTTAAATTCAATTTTTTCGTTATTCTATTCATTTATGGATTAGGAATGGATTAATGTAAATGGTTAACTGCACATTTAAGTAGTATATCTCTCGAGATATATGTATGCATGTATGATGGGGTAAAAATTTGTTATATGCAGAGTAAATAGATTAAAATTTTCTAGGTTTATGTATATATGTATGTATGTACGTGTCTACTTTATCTCTGGTAATACGTTATTTTTTTATTTGGATGTATGTACATATGTACATATGTATGTATAGTTTGTGTCCAACAAAACTATAAATTATTTTCTCTTTTCATCTAAGTTTTGGTTTTGTTTATGGTTTTTCGTATTGCTACTGGTGGTGGTAGTGTTTTATGGTGAGAAATTTTACTATTGCTCTGATATAGATATGTAACATGTCCTTGCTGCTCTGCATATATACTTTTTCTTTCATTTTCTTTTCTTTCCTTTTTTGTTTGGGGTGGTATACATATAATAATGCATTAAAAACATACCATTAAAATGAAGAAATCCATTTAAATTGTCAGTACGTTCTACTTAGGTAACATAGTAGAAAATTTTAATGAAAAATAAATCATTCTGTATGTACGTATACGTATATGGATACATATTCGAGAAAGAACAAGGATATATGTATGTACATATATAACATAAAAAAAATATTCTTAAGTAACTACAGCATCTTTAATTTATTTTCTTCGTTCACCTTCTTTAGGGACATTCATTTATGTTAGAATTTAGTTTTTTTTTATATTTTAATACATGCTACATGTAAAAATGTTACATTTATCTTAGAATTACATAATAGTGAACTTAATTTTTTCGAGATATATAGTTTTGCATATGTATGTGTAAGATATGGAGATTGAAATTTACATAATTTGTCAAAACAGACCATTATGTGTACCGTGGCAAAATGGTTCGTGGTATAGTCATCAAGTTTATTTGGACGAAATGGTTTGTTAACAGATTGAATAATTTCATTTTGTATTCTATTATTTTTATTAAAACAACAAATGACTTAAAGCTATACATACCTATATTCAAGCAAAAACCCAAACATTTTGTGAATACTTACAATAGAATTCTTTTGCATAAATATTTCTTTTTTTTTTGTGTTGATATCACGCGCACACAATTGAAGCTTTATGTGTTTATTAAAATAAACAAAACAATAAAAAAAGTTTTTATATTTTAGAAAACATAAAAGCTAAACAAAATAAAAGTTTATCATTAAAAGGTATTCGGTTTATATACATAAGTACATACCATAATGTACATATACAAGAAAGAATGAATGGAACCACAGCTATATCGAGAAACAACTTTACGAAATACGAATTTTCAGAAAAAAAAACGTGCGGCGAATAGGAATGTTGACTTTCGAACTTTTGAGGTTACGATGCACTCGATCCCATCATATATACAATCTAAGAAATTGACGGTATATTTCGCTTCCAAAATACATAATTCCAAATCTCGTTTTTAAATGCCGCAGCCGACAAAACGAGTGTCATAATGCCGCTAAATATGAAATTGTGTATCGATAACGTTTTTGTTGACATTTTAAATCAAACCTTTCAGCGTCTTCTTTATATTTTGAGTCCCGAAAATTGGTTAAAATTTTAATCAAAACTTGCAACTCAATTAGCAAATGAGTCAAAATATCATCAATCAGCGTTTTATGAAAATGTTCATAAAATTTAATTTTTGATGTAACAGGTCAGAAGAATTCAATGAAGGTATACAACCTATTTGCCATTGAATTACAAAATTTTGGAATCTTCCTAGACATGAACTCAGGTCCACGAAACGAAATCCATCGATTCTGCTTATTTCATCACTACCGCACAATTTCATTGTTGCTATATACCATTTGTATAGAGAAAATTATCCGAGTCGTGAACTCAAAAGTCTACGAAAATTTTAATAAAAGCTGCGTTGCACAAATTTGATAGAAGAAAATTTTTAAAAGTGTTCACCCTTAGTATCACTTGAACTCTGGTCCCACGAAACAAACGTCAATGACTTTGCTCTCAAAGAAGTCAATTTAAATTTGGCAGCAAATTAGCCAAGATCTTTTTCTGGTATATACAGTGCTGGTAAAAAAAAATTGGGCAAACTAATTTATGGCAAATTGAAGTCTTTTTTTGCTAAAATTACACAACTTTTGAAAGCAATTTGTTTATTGGCAAAACTTTCACGTAGAAGATCGAAGATCGTTTCATATTATTACAAAGTCGTCGGAACCGTTTTAAAACTTCATCGGACATAAGACAGGATGTTGAGCGAGCAACGGGAAAAAAAAATTTCCGCCAGCTTAGTGAGAAAAAGACTTGTTAAAGCTGGTTTGAGAGCACTTAAACCAGTCCAGAAGCCTGAGTTCACATTACTAGTGGAAAAAAAAAACGTTTGCTATGGGCCCAGGAGCATGTTAATTGGACTCCAGAGATGTGGATTGATGTGATTTTCTCCGATGAATCAAAATTCAAGCTGCATGTTGGAGATGGAAGAATTCTCGTAAGGAGAAAACCTGGCGAGAGACTTAGCAACGAATGTCTTTTAAGACTTCCACCGAAAAAAGAAGGAGTTATGGAGTCTGGGGATGCTTTTCTGGAAATGAAACCGATCGATTCTGCTTCCTCAAAGGGTACAGCAGCTGTTTATCTGCAGGTATCGATGTGTTGAGCTGGCCCCCGTATAGTCCAGACTTAAATCCAATTGAAAATATTTGGTCTATAATGAAACTAGAAGTAGCAAGGAAACGCCCAGAATCGATTGAAGCTTTAAAAAGTTTGTTGATGATGATTTGGGAACCCATATCTCCTGCGACTTTGAAAAATTTATCAAATTCAATGAATCGGAGGTGTATCGCTGTAATAAAAGCAAGAGGCGGTCCAACAAAATATTAATATTAAAGACTGAAGTTCCATAAATTAATAAAACACAAACAAAAAAATAAAAAATAAGTGTTTAATTTATTACATTACTTTAACACCCAACAACGTATTTTGAGTATTTTGGCATTTTTCGGGGTTTTGCCCTAAAATTACTGGTCAATTTTTTTATTTTTTTAAATTACGTCATACATGTATTTAAAATGAAACAATAATGCTTTCAAAAGTTTTGTAATTTTAGCAAAAAAAGACTCCAATTTGCAATAAATTTGTTTGCCCAATTTTTTTTTACCAGCACTGTATATGTATATATCTGCCAAGACGATTGGTTTTCTTATTTTTTAATTTATTTAATGTAGAGAAAATCTATTCCGCTACTGCACTACTGTAGTTCAGTACAATTAGAAACTTCGAAAATTTTAATTTTTTTAATTTTTAACGTTGATTCAGTTTTGGACAGTATCTTCAGAATTCACGTGTGCCAACAAATTTGTATTTCCAATTAAACTTCCGCACTGTTCGCTTAGAGTTTCAATTGAGACATTTGTTTTGTTAAAAGGATAATTCGTTCCCCAATAGCCTAGTGTTCGGTGTTGACCAGAAGCAGCACATTACACAAACCTGACATTTATGTTTTAGGCTTGGGCAACCATTGTGACTAATTTTAAACAATTTTCATACATTACTTCGAATCAATGATGACAGTTGCGTTAAAGGATTAGGATTATACTAGCAGCCAACTTTATTTTAACCATTTCAATATCCAGGTGACCATGTTACCATGTTCAGAATCTAAATCAATTATACAAAACGTATATAGTCATTTCTCAGCTTGCCAGTGTTTTCGATCCAAATGGTCAGTTATGGTAATAGGAAAAACCTTTTTACAAAAATTGTGGTTGTTAAAAATTCATTGGGATGAGTCTCCTTATGGTTCAACACTCTTTTTGGAACAGTTTTATTGAAACCTTGCATGACTTAAATCAACTAAAATTTCCCCGCCATATTTTCAGTTCGTGCCAATTTCCACAAAGTATCCAATTACATGGTTTTGCGGATGCTAGCGAAACGTCCTATGGTGCATTCATTTACGTGACGCTAGTTAATACGTATAAAATTATCTGTCTACGCTGTAGTGCTTTAAGTTTTGGGAAGCTCTATTTCAGCAACACACCATACCACGGTTTGAGCTTTGTGCGGCACTGCTTTTGATACAATTAATGACTATTTTTTTGGACAGATTCGTTGATTACGCTACATTGAATCAATTCTCCATCCAGTAGAAAGAAAACCTAAGTGGCAAATCGTGTATCAACCATTCAATCACAATCAAAGTATAAAACTTGGTTACATGTCGAGACTAAATAAAACCTAGCAGATACAGATGTGTAATGCCCAGACTATTGGTGTCATCTGAGTTATGGTGACATGAATTTTCGTCTTGGCAATGTTCGGATCAACATTGGAACAATAATAATCATAAGTTTGGTCAAGGTGTTGATACTCCAAAGCAGCGAAACACTATACAAGTGGTGTTGCTCTCGATCGTATTCATGGTAAAAATTAATTTATTAGAATTTGTAAATCAATGGTATTTGTAGCTCGGTTCTTAAACAGCACAAGCAAATCTTTAATGAAGAATATTGAAGCATTAACCACTAAAGAAATAGACAGAGGTTTGGTGATGATCCTGTTTTCAATTCAAATCTGGGAATTTGCAGAAATGTACAATTGAGAGAGGAATACTTTAAAAGAGGAACTACATCGTTCGACCCCAATCATTAGAATCATTGTTAATTTTTTTAGACGAACACAAAGTACGGAGGGTTGGTGTGCGCCTACAATTTTCATATCAACATTTTTATATTAACGGGAGACAGTTAGCAACGAGAATCTGTATGTAAACGAGTCTCCACCATTCTACAATGTGGGGGTTGATTGACGTAGACCCCCTATACTTCCATCATCATATACGTGGCAGGACATCTACGAAAATTTATTTGGTAGTGTCCGTGTGTTTTGTTAAGAAGCCGACTCATTTGGAACTGGCGTCTGATCTGTCTTTGGTTGCATTTTTGGGCACTCGGCGATAATTCATTACCACCAGAGGCTTGTGTAACAATTTGCAACTTTGAAATTACGAATAATAAAATTACCAAAAACTTTTACAAAGTTCACGAAATTCAAGTGTTTGCTGCATTAAATTTTCCGAGTAAGTTGAAATTTCTGAAAATTAAAGACGAATGGAGAATTCCTTATGGAAAACCGTTTCCTTATGCAACAGATTAAAAATCGGTTCAATCAAAAAAAAAATCAAAATTCAAAAAAAAAATTCATCATCAATTGTGTTTCTTAAACAGATCGGCATCCTTAATAGACCTTTTAGTATGAGCCAACCTTGTATAAGTCATTAGAAGTAGCTTAAATTAACTTTTCTAAATTCTCTCACAACTGGTTAGGTTTCAAAATATTTAAATATTTGAAGCAATATTGAAACGAAATTTTTTGGCTGCAAAATCGTCAGTACTCAGGCCTATTCGTGCCTTAGGTTAGGTTAGGTAAGGGTGGCCGTCCTAAAGGACTAGCATAGACACAAAATTGGTCCGTAGCTGTACCACATTTGAGTTTCCTCCTTCACTCGCTAAACCATCCTGAGCTCACCAAGAAGCGTTTAAAGTCACGGATCTCGATCTTGCTAAGATCCGTGAGGTCATTCAATGGGGAAGTTCCCATAAATTTTGTTCTGCTGTATACGCTAGACTAGGACAGGTGCAGAGCAGATGGAGTACGTTTTCCTCCTCCTCCTCATCACCACAGCTGCGGCAGAAATCGTGGGCTGGGACACCCAGTCTGCTCGCATGTATCCCAATGAGACAATGTCCCGTTATAGCTCCTACGACCATACCAATATGGTGTCGTCGAAGCGATATCAGTTGGTCTGATCTAGACCGGTCAAGACCAGGCCAGATCTGCCTCGTTATTACACACGAACTGGCGTTAGACCATCTGACGTTCGTTTCTTTTATAGCTTCTTCCAGAAGCAGCAGTTTACATGAAGCAAGCGGTATTTTTATATCCCGCTTACTTTGGTTTATTAGGCGTGCTGTACCCTTGCGGGCCAACTCATCTGCCATTACATTCCCTGCGATATTGAAATGCCCTGGCACCCACGTCAAGCGGATGTTGAACTGATCAGCCATCTCATTTAAAGATGCCAGACAGTTCTGGGCTACCTTCGACGTCAGGGAGTATATGATTGTAGCGTTTTAATAGCAGCCATGCTGTCCGTAAAAATGCGAATATCCCTCGTAGATATTACATTATACTTCAACCAGTCCATGACTTCCATTATCGCGATCAGTTCAGCTTGAAAAACGCTGCAAAAGTCGGGAAGACGAAAAGAGAGGTTAACCCCTAGTGCCTCACAGAATACCCCGCAGCCAACCTCTCCATCCCTTTTTGAGCCATCCGTGAAGAAGCTTAGCGCCTCATTGTCCATAACCGTTTCGTTCACCCAGTCCTCTCTGGTGGGAAACTCAGTTTGGAATTTCATCTCAACAGATGGCAAATGAATAGCATAGTCGGTAGCTTCCGGAATACCCCTGTTGCATAGGATAGATGAGTGCCCTGCATTATTACAGGTCCACATAGATATGGATTTGAGCCGAATGGCTGTGCAAGATGCAAGCTGCTCGGCCGCAATATCCAAGGGAGTAAGATGAAAGAGAATCTCCAGAGCTTGAGTAGGTGTGCTCCTGAGAGCTCCACTTATACACAAGCAGGCCGTTCTTTGGACTTTCATCAATAGTTTGAGGTTGGCCATAATTTTTAACGCTGGCCACCAGACAACAACCCCATACAGCAGTATAGGTTTGACCACTGAAACGTAGAGCCAGTGTACTATGTGGGGCTCCATACCCCATCTCTTTCCAATGGCATTTTTGCAGGAGTAGAGCGCTATAGTAGCTTTCTTTACTCTCTCTACGATGTTTGGTTTCCAGCTTAGCTTGCTGTCCAAAATTAGTCCGAGGTATTTTGCTCTATCCGTAAAGATCAAGCGAGTACCATTTAATATTGGCGGATCACACTGAGGAAGTTTGTGCTTCCTGGTAAAGAGGACCAGCTCTGTTTTCTGTGGGTTTGCGTTCAATCCGCAGCCGCGTGCCCACTCAGAGAGATAGCCAAGCGCGCACTGCATGCGCTCACTCAGCGTACTAGGATATTTGCCGAAGACCGCAATAGCAACGTCATCCGCGTAAGCAACCACCTTGAAGCCTTGTCCTTCCAGGTTTAGTAACAGGTCATTTATGACCAAGTTCCAAAGAAGGGGGGATAAAACCCCACCTTGAGGTGTCCCTCTGCTCACGTATCTGGCGGCAGACGTCCCCCCCAGATAAGCTGTCACGATCCTGCCTCTAAGCATATGATCTATCCAGCCTCTGAGTGACCCGTCTACCCCCAGACACGCAAGGGCCCGAGTGATTGCCCCCGGTCTGACGTTGCTAAAGGCCCCTTCTATATCCAAGAAGGTTACCATTGAATATTCCTTATATTCAAGTGATTTCTCAATCGGGCCTATAAGGGAGTGGAGAGCTGTTTCCACCGATCGTCCCTTACAGTATGCGTGTTGAGATCCCGACAGCTCGCCCGGCTTGATTGAGCCTCTAATATGAGCCTCTATTAGTCTTTCCTTTGAAGATAACTTCCAGCCAGGGTAGGGTTAAGTCAATAGTTCGCTGGATATCCGCAGGGATAACGCCATCAGGTCCTGCCGACTTGTATGGCTTAAAGCTGTTTATTGCCCATAGGATATTCCGCCTTTTTACTATATGACTTACGGAGTCTATACCCCTATTTATCATGGGTCTCTCCGGAGCTAGTACCGAGCACTCCGGGAAATGCGTTTCTAGTAATAGCTCCAGGGATTCCTCACTACATGTAGTCCATGAACCATCCGGTCGTTGTAAATAGCCCGGAATGGAAGGACTAGAACATAGTACTTTGCGTAGCCTGGCCGCCTCCGAGGACTCCTGTATATTGCCACAGTAGAGCCTCCAGGCTCTCGTTTTGGCTGCTCTTAGCTCGTACTTATAGGTTTTCAGGACTACCTTATAACAGTCCCAATCCGCAGCAGCATTTGTGTGCCTTGCTCTCTTGAACAATCTCCTGCATTTCATACGAGTACCTTGGAGCTCTCTCGACCACCAGGGTGGCCGAGATTTACCCAAGGGCCTACTGATAGGACATGCACCTAACATGGCCTTATTAAAAGCATCAGATAGCCTGATTACTAGAGCATCAAGCTCCTGTGTAGATGCAGGAGGGTTTGGAACCGATACCGGTAATAAGTTACCCAGATTGTTCTGAAACACTCCCAATCAGTTTTCCTCCTATTTCTGAAGGGTGGTTTGCTAGTGGGTTTTGTATCCACTTCGTACTTGAGATAACAATGGTCAGAAAAGGAATGGTCTTCGGACACTTTCCAGTTCAGTAACCTCTCTTTAATAAAATCCGAGACAAGTGTGATGTCCAACACTTTCTGTCTATTTTTAGTAATAAAGGTTGGTTTGCAACCGATATTACATATATTTAGGTTAGTACTTAAAATAAAATCAAGGAGTAACTCACCTCGCCTGTTTATATCTGTACTTCCCCAGATTGAGTGATGCGCATTAGCATCACTGCCCATGATGACTCCTACCTTTCGTTTTCGAGCCTCCATTATTGCACTGCGCAACCTACCTGGTGGTATATCCTCCTCCTCGTATGGTAGGTAGGCTGATATTAGCCAGAGATTTTGCCCACCCATCTCAATGCTAGCCACCACTACATCAGCGTTGCTGTAATTTAGTAGAATACAAATATTCAGATTATTTCTAGCGAGAATGCAGGAACGTATCTTACCTTCATTTTTCGCGTGTAGTAATTTATATTTGGGAGTTCTGAGGCCAAGCACCCGGTCACCATTGACCCAAGGCTCCTGGACCAGAACCACATCAATGGACTCAGATTCCATTTTTAGCAGAAGGGCCGCCGAGGCGGCTTTACAGTGATGGAGGTTGATCTGAAGGATCTTAAGCATTAGATATTGCTTCCCTCCATCACTGTTGAGTCAGACTCCTCTGACGTCGATTCGTCCGTTTGGAGCGCACAGCTTAGTCCCAATGATCTCGAAATCTCCGAGTCCAGGGATAGTGTCTCCTGAGCGTCCTCCGGGATGCCGCGGACTTCTGGGTCACCAACACCAGGCGGGACACCACAAGTGGTTTCCCCCCCTGCTGCAGGTGCCCCAGCTCTGTCAGCCTCATCACGCTTATAGATTTTGAGCGTAATCGCTCCAAAACCATAGCTGATTTGGCCTCCAGTTTTTGCCAAAGCACTCACGGATTCTCTGTCGATGATAATGACGGCCGATCTGTGATCTGCTACCGCCTTTACCTCTTCTAACCTGGCAATCCTCCAGGTGGTCGTTGGCAGATCCGGATTGCTGATTTTCAACATTTCCAAGGTCTCCCTTGGATCACTAGGCTCCGCAGGTATCCAGGCTCGCGCCCTTGGCCTGCAGGGAATTTCTTCCCTCGTCACCACTTCTAATTTGGCCCCCGGCCAGACTTCGCCCAGGCTGCCGATCGCCTTTTTATAGAGGGCCACCGACCTTTCGTCGGCACAGGCAGTCAGTTTGACGTGACCCCGATGCCACCCTCCGTCTCGGCAGGACGGAGCAGGTCCTGGGTTCTCCCTCATGATTTTTGGGAAGATGGCGGCTAAGGCCTTCTCCACCTTCCTCCAGTTTAGGGTCGTAATGCTCCCATCTTCTTGAGCCCTGTCAACGACTGCCATGAGCAGGTGCTCCTTTAGCACCTCGTTGAAGGCCTTGGTAACATTTCCTGGAACCCTTTTCTTTTTAGCCTCCGTAGGCGGTTCATCATCGGATCTCTGCCTTTTCGGCTGTGAGATCTCGGAACCCTCCTGCTTTGGCTCAGTGATACACCTTGCCCACGCAAGCGTATCCCTATCCCTATCCGTTCTCTGCTCCAACGGAATGTTGCTGATCTTGGAGATCATGCGCCAGGCCCTCTTCCTGGTCTGGTAGTTGACTGACGCTGGAGGGCCAGCATTCGTGCCTCTGCCCTTTGGTTTCGAGGGGCCAGCCTCATTTGGTCCTATGCCCCTTTTTGCACTTTGGAGACCGGGGCTGGCAACAAGTACCAACTTGATTCCCCCAAGACAGCTTCACACCAGACCACCTTATTCGTGCCTTGCGCTCATTGCGATTTAATAACACCAATTTAGAAGTTATCGCATACTCACAGTCTGGTAAGGCAATTAAGCTCAGTTTATTTGTAATTTTTTAACATATTTTAAAATGTAGTCTTTGTAAGTTTTTCTTTTCTATCCTTCGTTATATCTAGGTTCAAGAATCAGTAAGGCCTCCTTATCAGTAAAGATTTCTTTTTTAAATTTGAAAGCCGTATCTCGCTATTGAAGTCTTTTATACGTGGGAAAAAAGTTAAAGCTAAAGTTTCAAACTTAAATAGACCGTATTAGATTTGTAGTGCCACCCTTATATAAATGGTCTGTTTCACAAAAATAGTTTTAATCGTTAGTTATAGCGAGTAGTTAAATATCTCGTCGACTAATTCCGACCAACTAAATATTTAACAGCTGGCTAATTATTTACAAAATACAATTTCATACGAAAAATTAGCCATTCGATCAGACTCCAATATTTTTTTTGGGCTTGTTACATTTTTTACGGTAATTTAGGTATTTTACCATTTTTTACGTAACGTATGTAAACAAAATCAACACTGGTGGCAATTTGCAATTTTTGTTGCAGACTTAGACAATGCGAATCTGTGAAGTTCGGACGATGCCGCTCATCATCGGCTAATTTGGAATAGCGTGTGTATGGCCAAATAGGAACCGCATAAGTGAATGTACAAAGTATATACATATATATGCTTTTATTGGTTCGTTTGGAGACGAATAATATTGTTGACACTCCGATTGTTAATTTTCTTCAACCATTTCTATATGGTTCAGATCGATATACTCCTGCATAAAGTCGGAATACTTCTTATGGAGGTCGAGATTGCAAGACGAGCAGCCTCAGCAGTTATAATGCTGTTGGTAATGCTTTTCACTTTTCTTTTCGTCAATCGACAATATGGGTACATTTTGAAGTTGCCAAAATCGCTTCAATTGCACACTTAAATTTTTAATTGCAATATACTCCGAATTGGGCGTGTCTTGAGTAGACACAGTATTCCGTGTTAAGCACAACGATGTTGTATTAACGTTAGAGAAGACTGCATCCTGCGAGTAGCAACTTGCTGTTATCACTCAAAGCTATGCGTAGGATCATAATTTGCAGTAACAAGAAAATCTAGGGTTGCTGAGTAATTTGTTGATCTTGATTTTACTGTGAGGTGTGGTTTATTTGCTTTCAGTCGTTTCACCAAGAATGATTTGTTTTTATTCACTGCGAAAAGTGTTGTTCATGGAGCACTATACTAAATAATGTTTTCGATTAAAGTTAAGCACTTGTAGTTCCATTTTGATTCAAATTTGGTATTTGGCTTCTAGTTGAAGCAACTGCAGTTCCCAATGACGATTTATATTCAGTTGTTTCATTTTCATTTCGACTTAACAATTTTTAATTGATAACAAAGTGTTGCGCTTCTATTTGCATATGCGGCATAAGCCATAGTTTGGCATTCACGGATTTTGTGACAGACAATTATGCCAAATATGTAGAACATCTCGCAATTGAATTATTCTGCTGCTTACATATCAAGCAATGATTAATATTTGACGAAATAACCAACGCCACTTTATGTTGTTTGTTAATTTTGTAATCGCGATTGGCGGCCTTATGTTGTTGATTTAGATTAGACTGAGAAATTGCCTGTAATATGCGTATACGTTTGATTACAATTGCTATATGAATTCATCAAAGTGAATTCATCTCAATCGTGCGTTTTATTTCATACAAACCTTTCATATATAATTTTTGAGTGCACAGATCATTGTCATATGCGTCAATAATTGATTTCCAGGCCAGTGGATAATTTATAGCTATAAAGCGCACCCACAGCCTATTAATGAGTGGACCAGGGTTGGGCATTTACGAGTCATCTATTATTTTCTACGTCGACGTGCCGACAACTTACATTTTTAAATGTAAGTAACATCGGTTCAAACTAAAAAAACTTCCGAATTAACTTCATTCAGTCTTCCTTTCGTTGTCCTCCCATTCAAGCATACAAATTTTGAGGAGTTCCTTAAGTAAACTTTGAATTTGGAATGAGTTAGGAATAAACTAATTTAGAAATCGCATGGATTGGAAAGATCAAATCTTCATAATAATCTAGGCAGATCTAGAATATAGCATGATGTTAGCAATGAGCATCTCCTAAGCAACGGCGTTAAGTTCCTTGTCAAGGGCTAAATGCACATAAGAGTAAATGTACTCTATAACTGTCGCCGTAAATACCAAGCACATGAAAAACATTGCTTGAAATCGAAGTTGTGGGTAAAATGCCCAATTCTCAAATTTTTTTATTTTTTATTTTAAATTTAGTAAATTTTAGATTATATATTTTGAGTGAGTTTTTTAAAGTGAAATTCAAAGTAGAATTGTACTATGGAGTTGAGTTAAATTTTAAACTCGTTCTACAGACGTTTTATTTTATAGATTTCAACAAAATTTGAGTGCAATTTAAATTATAAATATTTACTCATATCTAATTTTGCGTATAGACTTCAAATTATATAGTTTGAAAGAATTTATTTAAGTCAAATTCGAGGTAGAAATTTTCAACTAGATATGAACACATCTTGAGTGCATTTGAAATATTAATTGTGTTTGAACTGAAACATTGATTGGAAAATAATTTTTTGTTATATTTGATTGTGATTGAGTAGACTTTGAATTATATATTTTGAGTGGAACATTTTAAACTACATATATATTTACTATATATTTGATTTGACAGAGAAGTTAGAATATAAATTAAAATTTCGGTGAAATAAGAATAAAAATTGAGTGCATTTTAAATGACTTTTTAACTAAGTTGAGTGAATTTTCTTAAGCAAAATTCTAGCTAAAATCCTAGTATTCAAGCCCTTAAAATAATAATTTAAAATAATAATAATTTTAATTAAATAAATAATAATAATTTTAATTATTTAAAGACTCTATCAACGTAGATTTGTTACGCAATCATAAGTGATTTAAGCAAAATTCTAAAAAATTTAAAAATCTGCTTGAGCTTTATTAGGCTTAATAGGAAATATAACGATTTGACGCGTGACGTGATTCAAATTATCAACGTGACTTCTCTTCGATGACTTGCTCACCATCATCAGAGCAACCAAAGTAAGTAATAATGCTTCCATCGTTCAGAATGGAAAAGTTGCAGCACATTTACTGTTGAGGTAATTAGCTATGGAATTTCATGATTTTATCAGTGGCGGAAGTGTTACCTGTAAAATTATGCAAGTGTAAAGAATTTACTGGAAACACATTTCAATGCTTTAATCGGCCTAACATGAATTATTGATTTGATGAAAATTGTTGGTGACTATTATAAGTAGAAAAAAACCGCGTTAATAATTGGTATGGAATTATAAATGACAAATTGGGTGGCTCTATTGTATTACCGCGTCGACAACCCGTATTGACAATATAGATTGACAACTTAGACAACGCCGATAATGGTAATAATTCATAGTGTGATTTTGTGAACTATTGCTAAACTACGGTGACCAGATTTCCTTAGGATGTTAATGGGATACGGACGGTGACAGTTTTAAGAAAATTAAGTTAGTTTTGAAAAGTTTTAAATTTGTATATTCCCATAATTTATCGTATATAAGGTTTTTTACAAATACAACTGTGAACTGGTTCATTTAAGTTTCATGGCGAGTTTATGCGTTTCTATCTTGCTGCAAAATGTTCACCGACCATATATAAGCCAAACAAAACAAGCCATTTCGTAAACAAATTTCCGCTTCCAAATAAAAAAAAAAAAAATCATAATTAATTTTGCTACCGACGAGTAAACATTAAAAATAATTTACTTATTACTTGTGGGAAAAGTTGAATCAGCAGATATTAATTTTTTATATAATATACAAATAAAAAATTTTGACGTGAAAAATATGTGAAATCGTGATGTTTCAATATTCTCCACCTCAAACAAGAAAGGCTGGGCCAAATCTACAGAAAGCGATGTCCGCAAGCGATTTGGCGCTAAACGCCACGACCACAATAGTGACAAACAAAAAAGTGCAACATAGTCCAAAAAGACAACACATCGCAAATACATCAAAAATTACTTTACCAGGTAATTTAATATCAAGTGAACTAAAAATTAACGTTAATGAACTTAGTGCGTTGAACAATAAAAGTGCATCGTTGACAAATTTTGACGATGAAAAAAACAATGAAAGTGCATCGACAACAGATGATAATAAATAAACAGTGATGTAGGTCAGTGTTTAGTGCAAACAGGGCTGGACAGGTATATTAGTATCAGCTCAAAGTGAAGGAAAAGCCCTAGATCAGCGGCTAGTGCAAACGTGAATAAATTCACCAAGCTAGGTAGTGTTGAATTAACTCAAAACAACCGGTATTCTTGTTTGGTTATTGAAGACCCACCGGCCGAAAAAGCTCCAAAACCAGAGAAACCGCCACCAATCTATTTGAGGGAGGAATCAAATAGAGAGCTCACAAAAACAATCGAGTTCATTACTAATGGAGAATTTTATATCTCCGTGATAAAAAGAGGAGATATAAAAGAAACAAAAATTCAATCGCTGAATATTGACGCTTACAAAGCGTTAGTTAAACATTTCGACGAAGTTGGTAAACATTACTACACTTACCAATTAAAAAGCCAAAACTGCTTGGTCGTCGTGTTAAAAGGTATAGAGACCTACGTGGATGCAAATGAAATACGAGCCGCTCTCGCTGAAAAAGGATTTCAATGCAAATCAATCACCAACATTATTAACCGTGAGAAGTTGCCTCAGCCATTGTTCCGTCTGGAATTAGAACCAGATAATAAAAAAATCAAAGAGAAACATTCAATATTTGATTTAAAATATCTACTGCATAGAAGAATTATCGTAGAGGAACCCAGAAAAAGAACTGGACCGGTACAGTGTGTTAAGTGCCAAGAGTATGGACACACTAAAGCGTATTGCACTTTAAGCGATGTTTGTGTTATCTGTGGTGAACTCCATAACTCAAATGCATGCAACAAAGAAAAAACGGAAGCATCAGTGAGAAAATGCAGCAACTGTGGCGGAAATCACACTGCAAATTATAGACGGTGTCCAATTTACCTAGAATTGAAAAAACGAATCAATCCAAGGCAGCGAGCAAAGCAACGAATGCTTAATCTTCATTCTTCCACTAAACCAAACGTGCGACCAGAACTTTCATATCATAACGCACAAAATAACCAACCAAAAGCAACTGTTAACAGTAGTGTGCATCCAGAGGTTTCCTATGCAAGTATCCTTAAGGGTACCACTCCTAAAGTGCAAACCATGAATCTAATGATGCAGAATATGAGCGCGCTGATGCAGGTAGTCGTTAAAAACCAAAAATGACTGTCCTCAAAATAGCCATATGGAATGCAAACGGCCTAGCACAACATAAAGCAGAGGTTCAAGCATTCCTCACTGAGCACAATATTGACATAATGTTAATATCTGAAACACACTTCACCAAAAAAACCTATTTCAAAATTAATGGGTACTCTGTTTATGATACAAAGCACCCAGATGGGAAAGCACATGGAGGCACAGCTGTACTGATAAAAACAAGATTAAAACTCTATGAATTTATGAAATATGAGAAGGAACATATCCAATCAACGAGCATCTGTCTGCAGGAGTGGTCTGGAAACTGTGTCATATCAGCAGTGTACTGTCCTCCAAAACATGCTATAAAAAAACTGCAGTTCATGGATTATTTCAGCCAGCTAGGTAATAAGTTTCTTGCGGGGGGTGATTTCAACGCCAAGCACACCCAATGGGGTTCCAGATTAACATCGCCGAAAGGCAAACAACTTTATGAAGCTATAGAAGAACAGTCCCTGGATTACTTATCTGCCAGTCACCCAACGTACTGGCCCACAGATAAAAAGAAAGTTCCTGATTTAATTGACTTTTGTGTAACTAAAAGCATTCCACGCACATATGCTAAGGCCTCCGATTGCTATGATCTGTCTTCTGATCACTCACCTGTCATTGTAAGAGTGAGCACCGGCGTCCTAAGAATAGAAACGCCAAAACGGCTTACAAACAAACAAACTGATTGGAATCAATATAAGAGGCTAGTCGAACATAATTGTGTACTGAATATCCCTCTTAACACACCAGCAGATATTGATGCGGCGGAAGCAAATTTAAAAGATGTCTTATCATTATCAGCTGAAAAGGCCACACCTATCTTAAATAGTACAGAAAAAGTTAATAAACTGTCACAAACTATACAGGAACTAATCCAGGAAAAGCAGAAAATTCGACGCCGATGGCAAGAAACAAAATCACCGTTGTTAAAATGGAAATTAAATCGAGCTATTAAGACTCTAAGATTTGCATTGCGGGAAGAAGAAAACCAGAGCGTCCAGAATTACTTAAATGAACTCTCGGCAACCGAGATGACAGTTTATTCTTTGTGGAAGGCAACAAAAAAGTTAAAAAGGCCAACAAACTCGAATCACCCGATTAGACTACCAACTGGAAATTGGGCGAGAAGCGATCAAGAAAAAGCCAATGCTTTCGCTGCTCATCTAACAACAGTATTCGCACCACACGAAGAAACTAATAACTTCGTGTTACCCGACCAAATGGATGATGGTTTCTTCTTCAAACCCATACAATATAAGTGGAAGAAAGTTAAGAATACAATTAAAAATTGTATAAGTCCAAAAAAGGCACCAGGGCATGATCTTATTACTGGAAAAATGATAAGGGAATTGCCAGACAAATGCATAAAACTACTAACATTCATATTCAACGCAATCATGCGGACTGGTTATATTCCTCAAAAATGGAAGATATCATTGATCACAATGATAAATAAAGCTGGAAAAAATGAAACACATATTTCATCATATCGTCCAATAAGCATGCTGCCTACAATCTCGAAGTTATTTGGAAAAATGCTACTAACGAAATTGAAACCAGCATTAGAAGAACGGCATATTATTCCAGACCATCAATTTGGGTTCCGAAACCAACATGGTACCACAAAACAAGTACACAGAATTGAAAATGCAATCAACAACACCTTTGAGGAAAAGCAATATTGTTCTGCTGCCTTCTTGCCCATTGCACAAGCCTTTGATAAAGTTTGGCATGATAGGCTAATATACAAAATTAAAGGACTTCTACCGAAGAAATTTCATTCAGGTCTGGGAAACTATCTCCTTCAAAGGCAGTACATGGTTAAACAAAATAATGCAACTACTTGTTTAAATGATATCAACGCAGGTGTTCCACAAGGCAGTGTTCTAGGTTCAATATTATACGTTATACCTGCTGTACACAGCTGACGGTTGATGGGAAGAAAATCTCAGCTGTCATTAGCCAATAAAGTTTTATTGTACAAAGTGATAATCAAACCCATATGGACATATGATATTCAGTTATGGGGATCCACCAGCGCGTCAAACAAAGAACTCCTGCAACGAACCCAAGCAAAAATACTTCGTAGTATTACCAATGCTCCGTGGTTCATTCGAAATAGTAATATTCACGATGATCTTGGAATTAAAACTATTAAAGAAACCATTAAAGAATTCAGTTCGAAATATTACTCAAAACTAGAGACACATCCCAATGAATTGGCCAGGGATATATTAAAACAGCCGCGATTTAGGCGACTTAAAAGAGCAGATCCACTTGGACTGATGAACCTGTAAATATATTAAACGTTTAGGTTTTACATATATAAATGTAATCTAAATTAATTAAATAGTGAGCACAATAACAAGTATTAACATTGGTTAAGACTTAAAATATGTAATAATTTTAGCTTAAGATTTGAATACTTCTTGTTAGTTTCTTTTGTAGAAAGATTCAAGAATAAAGCCATTGGCAGCATTTAAAAAAAAAAAAAAAAAAAAAATTAAACGCTTAAATATGGTAGGTTGTTGACGGTATCTTAAATGTTGACGTTGATGCCGAGTTTATGCATTTGTATCTTGCTGCAAAATTGTCTGCAAAGCGGGGTGAAGTTAGCCACTTTTTATTCTAGTATGTTGGTACATGGCTTTTTGCTCAATTTGCGGTTGTCAAAAATTATGTCAGTTTGACGTAATTTTGACATAATATTTACATAATTTTGACATAATGTAAATAAATTGATGTTATTTGCAAAGCAAGTATGATGATAATATATCAGATAAAATACTACTGTTGGTAATTTCTTTGCATAAAGCTTTGATTCTTGAAATCTTTCGAGAGGGAATTGTACACACTGTACTTTCACAACCAAACCCACTCTAAATACTGAATCATTGTATGTATGTGCGTACCTTGTAAGGATGCACCAGAAGAAGGTTATAATAATCAAGAATTAAGACTATATTAGAAAACCAAACGACCTTAGAACCGAAATAAAAGTATAAAAGTATACATATAAATAAAATTTTAGTTAATTTAATAAATTTTATTTTATTGATCATGTATGGTTTATTGCCCATCTTACGGATTTCGGCCATATTTCTTAGCTGCTGTTGAACCAACGTGTACTCGAATACAATTAACATGGACAATGTGAATAAAGAATAGTACCAATATTCATCTAAGCACCATAGACCGACAGAAAATATTTGGAAAACAAAAAATGGAGCTGTGGCACGTTCAATAAATAGTTGATAAAATTCTGGCACAACCATTGTCATCTGATTCTTGCCATATGTTTTCTCGGCTAGGCTAATTTCATACTCATCTTCAAGTCCTTTCGATTCAATATATTCGCGATACGTTACGTTTTATGAACTGGAAATTCGAGCCCTCTGAATTGCTTTTTATCTTCATCCCAGATGTATTTGGTTTTCTGGAACACGAACCAGTAGATTACATCGTTCTTATCGTTTTTCAACCGCGTAGAATTCAGTTTGACCATTTCGGATGATCCATTATTAGACGTTGGTACTACCTTTGCCACCACCGCTGTTTGTGGAGTTTTCGCCTATATAATCGATACGAGCATGAATAATTAATCAATTAATTACGTTAAGAGATATTTACTTACTGAGCGACAATTTAAAAACGTCATGGCGATAAACGTTCCCAAGTGATCTATGTAATATTTTGCGTATCGACAACCGCGTAGATTACATGGCCTAATCTACCTGCGGTGGACTGAACTTTGATATAAGTATTGGTGTTTTGAAAATTTTTTCGTTTATGATAGAATCAAGTTGCGCTAACAGAATTTCTCTTCTTACGGATGAGTCAGAATGACATTGAAATGGGTACCCCAGACCAAAGATCAAATTTTTATACCCCGCGCGCATGCAAAACTCTTGATTTCGTGCTTAACTTCACGTTACTTTAGAAACCTTTTTAAACTTTTAGTTTAGGCGATTTAAAATATTTTATGTTGCAGCTTAAGAATTGCGAGTTAGAGACTCGAGATGTTAAGGAATTTGAACATTTAGAAAAATAATTTAAAGATTTTAAAAGTTACAGTTATCTTTATTGTGGCTTTAATAAATATTCTATGTACGCATTGTTATTATTCCATTATTTATTATAACAAATGACTGTTAAAGCTTTAAACAAAAATAAAAAAAATAAAAATAGTGAAAACCTATACAATACAATATTCTTATAACTATATACAGCATATTTGTTGTTGTTGATATCACGCGCTCAATTGAAGCTTTATGTGTTTATTAAAATAAACAAAAGCACAAAAAAAAAAGTTTTTTATATTTTAGAACACAAAAAAGCTAGTTAATGATAAAAAGAATTGTTTTTTTTATTTTGTTTGTTGGTTTATCATGAAAATACATAAAATAATTTATGGTTGCTTTTCATCATTTCACATTTCGTATTTATACTGTACATACGAGTACATACATATGAGGAATTGTTATTCCATTCATTGTATGTTCTACGAATCGTATACCATTTAGTGGTGAACTCTACTTTTGTTTATACGAGTATGTATACAGTGTGCTATTTACATATATCCAAAGCAAACGATTTTAACATTTTTTCTGAATATTTGAATATTAGAAGTACCAAAGGTAAAACCATAATTTATTCGACTTTCATTTAAATAATTTTTTTTTAGAAAAAGTTGCAATTTAAATAAAAATAATTAATTACACAGCAGCAGAGTCACAAACTATAAAAACCCAATCAAATTGGATTTTCCAAATTAAATCACCATAGCGTAGCGGAAAAAAAAAATGAATTTGGTCTAAATTTTTTCATGTTTCACTTGTCTTTTGTGATAACACAAAATCCATTTAATTTTTTTTGTATGTACATACATTGTACATACTTACTTATGTAATTTACATACACATGAAAACATAATTTAAATATTGTGTGTAAATATAGCATAAAGTAAAATGTAATAGCGGAACTAAATTATTGGTAGACACTTCATATATATTCCGTAATTACTGATTTTTGTGTTTAGGAAGGTCAGAAACGTACATTTTATGGAGAACGAAAGTGTTTAAAATTGACGCACAGTACGCGCATTCCAAAAAAATTGTGTTCAATTGATTTTATATAAAATCTTATGTATGATAATATGCGCCACCCGATTTAAATTTTCCAAACACTTGTGTTACAGCGCAGTTGGTATGCGATTGTCAATCAATTAGACAAAAAATTTGATTACAAATGTTTTTTTTTTTTTTGTGTATCGATCCACTTGATTGAACAATGCGGTGACAATTTATTTATATATTTTCACACAAAAATTTAATCCGTTCGTTTTCTTAATTATTTTATATAAAGAAATTACAAAATTTTTTTTATTTTACTTTCATTCTGAATTTAGATTGATTTTAGTATAAATAGTTTGATTAGCATTGAGAAAACTATCAGTTACTTACCGAGTTTCATCCAAGAAACTTGAGTACCAAAACAACATTTTTGGTATAGCTGTGTGTGTAGGAAGTACCAGTGAATTTCATATAAAGGCACAGATTTTTTCCCGTTATTGAATTAGAATTCTTCTTTTTTAATTTAGTATATAAAGTATAGTGAAAAAATGGTGTCGAAATTAACCGTGGCACTATGTGTCAGCATAGCATTATGTGCTATAGCTCTATCGTCGGCCAAACCCTCCGGTAAACACGAGGAATGGAAACATGGTGGTGGTAAGGATCATCATGCCGATCATCATTCATCTAAAGGTGAAAAAGGTGAGAAAGGATATAAGGGTTCTCATGGATACGAGAAAGGGGAGAAAGGACATCACGACAAGGAGGGTCACAAGGGTGAATACGATGAGGAAAAGGGGCACAAGAAGAAACATCATGAAGATGGTGATTACTTCCATGAGGCCAAAAAAGGCGAGAAAGGTGAAAAGGGACACAGTTACGCCGAGAAAGGTTCATTCAACAAGGGTCACTCAACCAAAGGCCACCATGAAGTCCACAAAGTAGATGAATTCAAGAAAGACAAGAAATTCTTCGACGAAGATGGCGATGAGGGATACGATGAGAAACACGGTGATTTCCATGAAGACTTCGGACACAAAAAGGGAGGATCACACAAGGGAGGCCATCACAAATCGTCCAAACATCATGATCATTATGGCAAAAAAGGATACAACAAGAAGGGATCCCATCACGATGATCACTCGGGACACAAAGGCGAGAAAGGTCATGAGGAACATTATGGCCATAAAGACGAACATGGAAAGAAAGGTGGCAGCGAACATCACAAGAAATGGGAACACAAAGCAAGTAAAGCAAGTAAACATTAAATTAAATTTAATTTTTTGAAGAAAAAAAAACAAACAAACTTAGTGAAATTTAACAAATCGATTCCAAATTTTTAAATTAATTTTCCAATTGTAGTAAAAAAATTTCTTGTTAAAAAATTAAATTTAATAAAATGTGATAAATAAATTGAATTAAAAAACTTAAATGTCAAACTTTTTTTTTACTCGAATGATCAAAATGCAATTGGCTCATCCGTAGATCAATATAGAAAAAAAATTGTCTGGCCAAAGTTTTGGTTGGCCTAAAAATAAAGTTTAAATTCCCGCTATACCTCACCCCATACTTAGTACGTCCACATGCGAATCTGGCAGAAATGTATAAACCTAAAATTAAATTTCTGACTTGGAATCCAACATGAAGATCATATACATGTCTATCAGCTCTCTTAGAATCTAGCATCTCAATTTTCGTTGGTGAAAATGAATCTTTCTCTTAAATAAAACTGTATCTTTAAAACTAATATAAAATCGAAACCTCAGTGAATTATCAAATTCTATCAATTCTAAATGTGTAATCAGAATATTGCACGAGTGGACTACCATGAAAATTAAATGACCAAAACAACCGACTCTCTGCGTCTAGCGAAATCAACTTCTGCATGGAATAAACAAATTTTGAAATGAATGTGAAGTTTCTAACAAAAAAATAACAACAATATGTATATGAATCCAATAAGAATAATCCAGAAAAATGTATGTGTTAGTTTTTACACTGTTAAACATAGTGTAGAAAGAGAAAGATGATCGAAATTAGAAAGAGATAGAACTCCCGCCATGTTTTTTCATATAGGAATTAAATACAAAAATTATTTCATCTCTTTCTAATGTTAATCTGCTCACTTGCTATATTCATATTGGATTTCCATTTAAATGTTGAGTTGCATAGTAAAGCGAGTGATTAATTTTAAATTTTAAAACGTAAATTAAATTTGTAATGTTTGTTTATTACAATCAACACTACTAAAAATATTTCATCTGCAGTATGATACAAATTCTTAATAGCTATTTACATTAAGAAATCTAATTTTGCATCTCCAGAGATTGAAAAAAAAGCTCGATGATCATGCAATCCCCCCCACACCCTACAATTGACAATAAAATGACGCTGTACGCTAAATACTCAAATTCCATTAGAGGCCCATCACATTTGCGAGCTAAACCTTTCAAATAGCATACGCTTGGTTTCTAAACGGAGAGGTTACGATAGACTTTTTTGAGTAAAACTTATTGAGCGCTTTAATAGATTTTCAGTGGTCCACATTAAAAGGCCAATAACAAGACATCGCAGAGCTTTACCAAAATGCCACTATTATCGGATGATTGCTATGAGTTTAACCTATCAAATGGCCTAGGTTTGTTTTCCAAACGGAGGGGTTACGATAGATTTTCTTAAGTAAAACTTATTGAGCGCTTCAATAGAGTTAGAGTGGTCTACATTAAATGGTCAATAACAAGACATCGCAGAGCTTTTACCAGAATGCCACTTATATCAGGTGTTTGCTATGGGCATAACCTATCAAATCGCTTAGGTTTGTTTTCCAAACGGAGGGGTTACCATAGATTTTCTTGAGTAAAACTTATTGAGCGCTTCAATAGAGTTTGAGTGATCTACATTAAATGGTCAATAACAAGACATCGCAGAGTTTTTACCAGAATGCCACTAATATCAGGTGTTTGCTATTGGCTTAACCTATCAAATGGCCTAGGTTTGTTTTCCAAACGGAGGGGTTACGATAGATTTTTTTCAGTAATACTTATTGAGCGCTTCAATAGAGTTTGAGTGGTCTACACTAAATGGTCAATAACAAGACATCGCAGAGTTTTTACCAGAATGCCACTAATATCAGATGATTGCTATGGGCTTAACCTATCAAATGGCATAGGTTTGTTTCCCAAACGGAGGGGTTACCATAGATTTTCTTGAGTAAAACTTATTGAGCGCTTCAATAGAGTTTGAGTGGTCTACATTAAATGGTCAATAACAAGATCGGCAGAGTTTTTACCAGAATGCCACTAATATCAGGTGTTTGCTATTGGCTTAACCTATCAAATGGCCTAGGTTTGTTTTCCAAACGGAGGGGTTATGATAGATTTTTTTGAGTAATACTTATTGAGCGCTTCAATAGAGTTTGAGTGGTCTACACTAAATGGTCAATAACAAGACATCGCAGAGTTTTTACCAGAATGCCACTAATATCAGATGATTGCTATGGGCTTAACCTATCAAATGGCATAGGTTTGTTTACCAAACGGAGGGGTTACCATAGATTTTCTTGAGTAAAACTTATTGAGCGCTTCAATAGAGTTTGAGTGGTCTACATTAAATGGTCAATAACAAGATCGGCAGAGTTTTTACCAGAATGCCACTAATATCAGGTGTTTGCTATTGGCTTATCCGATCAAATGGCCTAGGTTTGTTTTCCAAACGGAGGGGTTACGATAGATTTTTTTCAGTAATACTTATTGGGCGTATTAATAGAGTTGGAGTGGTCTACATTAAACGGTAAATAAAAAGACATCACAGAGTTTTCCAAAAATGCCACTATTTATGGAGTAGGTCAATCTAAATAGGCTGGCAAGATGAGTTTAGAATGTTCGTTTAAACGGAACTTGGATTATGTTTACAAATTTTAATGTAACAAATTTTAATGAATTTTCTATTTTGAAAGTTTTATGGTAATCATTTAATTATAATGACCCTTTGGTAAAAATACTGCAATGTCTTCTTATTGGTCTTTTAATGTAGACCACTGAAAATCTAGATTAAAGCGCTCAATAAGTTTTACTCAAAAAAATTAATCGTAACCCCTCCGTTTGGAAAACAAACCTATGCCATTTGATAGGTTAAGCCCATAGCAACCATCTGATATTAGTGGCATTCTGGTAAAAACTCTGCGCTGTCTTGTTATTGACCATTTAATGTAGACCACTCAAACTCTATTGAAGCGCTCAATAACTTTTACTCAAAAAAATCTATCGTAACCCCTCCGTTTGGTAAACAAACTTATGTCATTTGATAGGTTAAGCCCATAGCAATCATCTGATATTAGTGGCATTCTGGTAAAAACTCTGCGCTGTCTTGTTATTGACCATTTAATGTAGACCACTCAAACTCTATTGAACCGCTCAATAAGTTTTACTCAAAAAAATCTATCGTAACCCGTCCGTTTGGTAAACAAACTTATGTCATTTGATAGGTTAAGCCCATAGCAATCATCTGATATTAGTGGCATTCTGGTAAAAACTCTGCGCTGTCTTGTTATTGACCATTTAGTGTAGACCACTCAAACTCTATTGAAGCGCTCAATAAGTTTTACTCAAAAAAATCTATGGCAACCCCTCCGTTTGATAAACAAACTTATGTCATTTGATAGGTTAAGCCCATAGCAATCATCTGATATTAGTGGCATTCTGGTAAAAACTCTGCGCTGTCTTGTTATTGACCATTTAATGTAGACCACTCAAACTCTATTGAAGCGCTCAATAAGTTTTACTCAAAAAAATCTATCGTAACCCCTCCGTTTGGAAAACAAACCTATGTCATTTGATAGGTTAAGCCCATAGCAATCATCTGATATTAGTGGCATTCTGGTAAAAACTCTGCGCTGTCTTGTTATTGACCATTTAGTGTAGACCACTCAAACTCTATTGAAGCGATCAATAAGTTTTACTCAAAAAAATCTATGGCAACCCCTCCGTTTGATAAACAAACTTATGTCATTTGATAGGTTAAGCCCATAGCAAACACTTGATATTAGTGGCATTCTGGTAAAAACTCTGCGCTGTCTTGTTATTGACCATTTAATGTAGACCACTCAAACTCTATTGAAGCGCTCAATAAGTTTTACTCAAAAAAATCTATCGTAACCCCTCCGTTTGGAAAACAAACCTATGTCATTTGATAGGTTAAGCCCATAGCAATCATCTGATATTAGTGGCATTCTGGTAAAAACTCTGCGCTGTCTTGTTATTGACCATTTAGTGTAGACCACTCAAACTCTATTGAAGCGATCAATAAGTTTTACTCAAAAAAATCTATGGCAACCCCTCCGTTTGATAAACAAACTTATGTCATTTGATAGGTTAAGCCCATAGCAAACACTTGATATTAGTGGCATTCTGGTAAAAACTCTGCGCTGTCTTGTTATTGACCATTTAATGTAGACCACTCAAACTCTATTGAAGCGCTCAATAAGTTTTACTCAAAAAAATCTATGGCAACCCCTCCGTTTGATAAACAAACTTATGTCATTTGATAGGTTAAGCCCATAGCAAACACCTGATATTAGTGGCATTCTGGTAAAAACTCTGCGATGTCTTGTTATTTGCCTTTTAATGTAGACCACTGAAACTCTTAATACGCTAAATTAATTTTTTAGTCAAAAATCGTTTGGTACTTATTAGTTCTGGAATATCACCAATGACATTTGAAATGTTAAGGGTATTGGTGTTAATATGAAACTTTGGTACAAACTTTTTAATGTATTGTTATTTGTTGTTTGTGATTTTGGGTGTGCCACTCAAAGAAATCAATGAATGAGTTTTGTATAAATATTTAAATGGAAATGAAATATCAGGTAACCGATTTGGGTGGTGGTAATGTAAATAATTGTAGAAGAGCGATGTGTTGTTTTATAAATCTAGTAAGAATTAAACTTTATTTATATTCATGAGTTCTTTTTCATTTCACTCAAGATTCTTATAAGAAATATTTTAACAGTGTATATACTAATACACATCTATTTTTGTTAATTGTTAGAAACGGCACAGTCATATTTTGAAGGGTATGTCATCATTTCCGGAACCCCAAGCAGTGTAAATATCCATCGGAATTTATTAATAAACTGAGTGGCATCTTTAAGTTAAGTTACTACCATTGTGTCATATTTTTTGTTGTGTCATAAAAGACAACAATCGCATAGTTACGTTTCTCCGAGAAGATTATCTTCACCCTTATTTAGACAGCCAGATAAATTACTACCGACGCAATTTGTATGCCGCCTATAAAATGATGCAGCGATCAAGTGCTATCCACCAGTGGTAACTCCAATCCATAAAAAAAATTTTTTGTATTGTTATGTTATTCCGATCAAATCATATGATCATTGTTGTGATATTTCCCCTAATTAATCTGCGTCATTCAACCGGGTAAATTATGAAATTTGCAGTTGACTTTAAACAAATGAAATTAAGCAACTTATTTAGGACAAAAACCGTGTACTAAAAACGGTTACACCGAACCATCGTGGGGACGACTCACACCACTGAGATGTCTCATAAGTCGGGCATAATTTCCATCGAAGAGAAATTAGAGTCATTTACGTGCTTATATCTTTGGTATAATATAAACCAACGAGTTTATCTGCTAAGACATTTAATGGATATGCAACATTACAAATTCTAGCAATAATGATAGCATGGGACAAATTTTGAGGATACTTTCACAGAATGATGTGTGGCGCCATTTTGAGTGAATGACACATTTTTTGACCAACTTTAAATTCTCTCGGTTGGGTACGCGTAATGTATGTGCGTTCCCCCTTTTGATGCGTTTTTTTATAAATGTTCCATTAAAATAAAAATTAAAATTGGGTGGATTACTCCAGCACTCAATGCCGCTAATGGGCCCACGGTGCAATTCCCGGACAAACACATATACTTATACACATTAAAAACACCCAGCCGTGATTTTTGGTCACCACCGAGGATCGAACCCGAGACCCTCGAATTACAAAGCAAACACGCTACTTACTGTGCTAACGAGGGCGGCATGTTACATTACTCGGTCGTTACCTAGTTCTAAGCGTGCTTTCCAACGAAATGCTCATTGCCATCATTCTCACACCCCAATATTCGTCTCAATTGATAGTCTGATCCATGTGAAATAAACTGTTGGCTGAAGACTAAACAATGTGGTGAGTATGAGGCAGAAGTATATGATTCATTTCAAGGAGTTGATGCCACACATCCCAACTTGTTTGATTTTCTCCAATGTAAGATCTGATGGCGGTAAGAATCGTATACGGTTTGCTCGCTCCAAAAACCGATTAGCTTTAAATTGTTTACCATTATCCGATAGAATTGATTCTGCGACCGAGTATACTTGTAATATAATTCATTTTCAATCAAATCGCATAGTGCTTTAAGTAAAACAAACCGACTATAATGATCCGAAACAATGATTAGATCATAATTACATCTGATGACACTTAGTGGGTCAATTATTGATTTACCTGATGATCGTTTTATTTTTCGATTTGAATATTTAGCATGTGCTATCAAGCACGCTTCTTACCGAAATGGCATCAGACTGGTCAAAATTATGGAATTTCGTACGAAATGTAATAATCGAAAGGTTGAATTTATTTTGATGCGCTCAGGATATTTGAAAAGCTTTGCAAGCCCAATTTATTCAACGACTAGCTTTTCAAGCGCGAAAGGTAATTCCTGAAATTTAAATTTTGGAGATTCTCATTGATAATATGAATATAACTAAATTCCAGAAGCCGATTTAATGAACATGAGTCATATCGTATGAAAGGAAATGCAATAATGTACCAGAAAAAAACCTAAGCAAGTTACATAAATCAAAATTCCACCGATCATATGGCTTTATTGTAAAGATAAGTCTAATTCTCACAAAAACATTTGTTCCTCATTAATTACAACTGAGACTGATGGTCGACCATATAAGTTAATATCGAAATATTTAATCAACGGGTACGAGGATTGTTAGACTCAGGAGGTAATACAAGTGTATTGGAAAAAAAATGGTGAAAAGTTACTATCCGTATAGTATACGCTGGTATACCATTTAAGAATCTCCCTTCTAATGTATAACAACCACTAACGGACAGAACGAACGAATATTAGGGTTCGTAATTGTTAGAGTTCGCTTTAAATCATAAAACCAAAACTTTATAATTATATCTTGCCCCAAATTTGTCACAGACCGTGTATGGAACCTGGGAACAGACATTTTTTCGCTTTTCAATATTCAATTTTCAAGGCCGTATCAATCTTTTATATCTTTGTATCGATCCTAGATATGCAAAACCTTTAAAGCTATCGTAAAAACTACGAGCTTTTGGCACTCATCGTTTTGTGGGTGCGGCAGGCCAATCGGACCATCAATGTCGAGAAGACAAAGTTTGTGTTGAAACGAGTTAAATATCTAGGACATATAATTGGTGAAGGTTATATCGGCGTATATCCTCACAAAATTTTAATTATTAAATAATTAATTAAATATCTTTATCGTTTTTTAGGTGCAGGTTCATTTCAAACTTCTCCATTTAACATCTCCACTTACTGCAGATCTACTCAAAAATCAAAACCAATTTCAATGCTCCGATGAAGCTCAGGGATCTATTCGGTGAGATAAAGTGAATGTTAACCACTGCCCCAGTACTCGTCCACCCTGATTACTGCTTACCGTTTTTTATCTAGATTGACGCGCCATCTATATGGGAGTTAGTGGAGTCTTATTCCAGAGGCCCAACGAAGAAAAATACTCCATAGCATTTTATTCAAAAAAAATTAAATATTTCCCAACAGAAATACAATTAATTCAGGCACTTCAAAAAAGGGTTTAAGTTCACAATAATCACGGCAATCGCAAAGGATCGTTGAAGGTTGTGCAGAATTCCCTTTCCCGAGTGTATTGTGAGTCACTGAAGTTCCTTCAAACACTAGCATGCTGCACGTTGGCAAGGATTCTCCAGCTTTAATAAATGACGACTACGACTCTGAAAGTGGTTAGTTATTAAATTGCCCATCTTACGTATGTGGATACCGATACTTCCCAATGGAAACTTTACGTTCCTTCGAGCACTTTGGGTCGTTTTCACCGATGTTACTTCTGGCCTGGCATGTCTAAACAAGTTCGAGATTTCGTAAGGTCACCTTTGATGTTTGAACACTAATTTTCTTTTGTTCTGCAGTCAACAAACGGGGAACCTATGTAATATGGTATAAGTGGTACCATATGAAAGGGAAAGTCTCCACGCTATAACCACAAAACAGATATATGGCGATACTGAAATACAATTGATTCTGCCAAAATTACATTTTCATGACTAATAGCATCTGCAGGACGATTCGGACTAGAAAATTTGGTCTATTTTGCGAATTGCTGGCCTGTTTTCGATTTAAAATTTTGTTAAAATTGTTTATGAGTTTTATGTTTTTAACAATAGTACTGGAGAAACGATACGTACTTGAAACGATTTATAGTGAGAAACAAATTTTAAACTTTATGTGCTAAACTACCATCTGGGTAATTCTTTTATATAGATTTTATATTTATCGTATAATGTAGTCGAATACACCTATCTAACGAACAATTTTTGTAAATAGTTTTGTCTCGATATACATACGTGATTGGGAAAGAATCGAAAATCGAAAAAAGGTTGTCTAAAACCTGGGATTATGATAAACTCTGTATAATTCAATTTAAAGTTTGTCTGCGCCAAAAATCAAAATCCTACATAAATTCTTCATTTTCTTCGTATGTATGCACATATGATTGCATGTATGTACCTATGTATGTATGTATAGCAAAAATGTAAATTAAATTTTCCAATCCATAAAGAAAATCCATCTCCCATAAACTAAAAGTATTCCGATTTAATCCACAGAGTATAGAGATTTGTCAAGCACACAAGATCCAATTTACATTTGGTAATTCACCAAAAAAGCTCAAATTATTGTTGTAATTTTAAAAATGATGAATTTATCGAATTTTCTGTAACTATCTAGCATATACATATACGTCTTGTATATATTATACAAGACATGGTGTACGAATATTTTAAATCTTGCGCCGTATATGTACAAATGATAAAACAATTGGATTAAGGATTTTGGATTTTGGAACAAAAAAAAAAAGTTTTAAACTTTAGTTAAAAACTAGTGCTATCAATTTTCCACTATATGACAAACAAAATTTAAATATCCGGCACAAATATATGTGTATAGTATGGTATAGATGCAATATCTAACTTAAGTGAAAAAAAAAAAAAAATAAAGTTTTTAAAAACTTTTTGAATGCAAAATTAAATTATCAAATTTTTTTTTTTTTGCTGTTCAATTCAATTTCAGGCAAAAACGATTGTATTAATAGAAAATTGTTTACTTATCTGGATTTAAACCTAATAAACTTTTCTAATATATCTATTTCAAAATCGCATATCAGTAAAACTGTTTCGTTACTCTCGCTTCGTTCGTTTTGGCAAGAACACCACATAGAATATCTAAAAAACAAAAACAAAAAATAAAAAGCTATAAAGAGAGAAGAAATTGAAACAAAAGAAAAGAAATTAAATAACTTTTGAGAAACTTTTTTTTTTTCGAGCTTTTTGAAATGAAACTTATCGAACGTACATATATATATGTACGAGTATGTATACGAAACTTATCGAAAACAAATAAAATTTAATTTAATTTTGTTGTTGTTCTTCTTGTTTTGTAATTGTAAAACTTACGGGAAAAATCAACGGATTCTAAATGCCGCACCATTTTCCTTATTTACCTTTCAGCTCATTTTTTTTTGTTTCCTCCGTCGTGTAGTATACATACATACATATATATAGAGTGCTCCTGCTGTTGTGCTGGTTTAAAATTTCGTGATATGATTCTGTAAAAGAATTTTGGTTTTTTATTTCCTTATCGATTCTGTTCGAGTTTTTTTTTGTTGTGCTTTTGTTACGGGCGCAAAAAAATCGAGAAAAGTTAATAGGTTTAGAAGAAAAAAAAAACTTTTATTGTTTTCATATTGAAAGTTTAAGTTTCACTCTGATTTCGGTCTTAATGAAATATATTAGATGTGTATGTATACATATATGATTTTCTTACCTAGATAAGGTGTGGTTAAGGTGATTTTACCATGTTTTGTTGTATTATATACGATTTGGTTAAAATATTTTCGTAATTTATTTGAAAGTATTACAAGGTATTTTACGATTTTATTTTGGGTATATACAAGAATATAATTTGGGCGAGAAAGATTTGAACCCTTGTATACTAGATATCTCATTATACTCATATTGAATATAAATCGACTTGCGCGGTTCCTACACAATAATGATAATAATAAACAGCTCCAGCAGTTTCGATCCCGAGATTGGTTTTCATACTGTCCTAGGCAACAACCTGAAAGTCCTTTTATACACCGTGGAGCCATCCTCGCCTACAACGATTTCTGCTTCTACCATATCTGGTGGCCTTTCTTTCATAGATAGCTGCAAAAGTGTTTAATAATTTTGATTTAATTTTTACACTCTTAAGAAAGTTATATCGATGAGTTGCGTACCTTAGATATTACTTGCGTAGATATTACTTTTAAACATACTGGTACATGAAGTTCATAAAAGCACAAAAAGAAATGCGAAAGTAAAGAGCTTTACAACACCTATTTTACAACATTTGTAATTTTTAATTTATATTTAGCAGCACTGTTAAGTTGCTAAAAGTTGCAATGCCGTAGTAGAAACGTGTATATCAATAAATTAAACAAGTTTTCTAATCAAAAAACTATATGGACGGATTCCGCGAGTCAACTTACCAAAATATTCATCCCAAGAGATATGTTTATCAAAGAAATACCCCAAGATATTCATATTTGCCAACTCATTCAATGATACTTGCAGGATAGGTAAATCACAACGTCATAAAAATGGGGAATAAAATACAATACATTTGGTTTTACTCAGATTGACTGATATTTTGTGGCAAGAAAAATAATCCATTAGTGTAAGGTTATCATTTTTCATATTAATCACGGCCTGCGAGCACTCTTTTTTTTGCACGTTCGATAACGGAGTGATCAACATCAAATTCTAAATGAGAATAACCAACTGTCATAACTTTGTGATCTATTATCTCGACGCTATGAATACTACATGTTTTACATTTGATGGAATAAAGTTGGTCGAAAAATCATACAAACATGAAGTGAATTGTGATAAAAACTATAAACCTGTTATAGCCGTTTATAAAAAGACATGGCCGTTCGCAAAAAAGGTTTCAATGAATCTTTTTTTGCCAATGTTTTGTCGATATCTTTGCTTTTGAATAAAAGATTCGCATCCTCGTCATGTTGAATTTGCCCATTAATATTGTAAGTTGGACTTTCTGATCACCACTGCTAAATCAATTATAATTTTAACAATATCACAATAGTTGCAAACGTTGGTTTTGGGTGGCTTGAATTTCACAATGATTCCATGAAATATTTCAGAATAGTTCGATCGTGATACAGGCTTTTTGACAGATGTTACATACAGCTCGTGCATTTTTGATAAATTCAAATCGTTGCTCATGTATTTCTTTTGACGTGTCAACACGCGTGAAATGGCTCTGGTACGAAAAAATTAGACAGAAATGTTTTCACCAAACGTTTTAAGAAAACCCGTTTTACAAATGGTTACATTCAAGACGACGAGTTTCACAGAATTGGAAAATGGGTCCTTAATTACTTTAGTTGTTTAGTTCACAACTTGAATTAATCTCGCAACGCCACATACGGCTACTCTGAAATCTCTGAGACTGCCTCGATTCCAATATTCTCAAAAAATTGCTTTTTGTTTATCAAAAGTAATTTTGGTTTTACACATTGTCCTACCCTCGTCAAACAGCTTACATACGTCAATCAGCCTACGAACGCGTTTCGTCATCTTTCTTCTGCTGAGTTTCAGAAAGGCATTGATAACTTGTACTTCAGCACCAATGGAATTTTGTTAATATTCATCACATTTTTTCTTTCAGAGTTTGTACTGCTAAAACTCACATTCGGGAAAAATTCGAGATCCTCAGCTGAATCATAGTCGTTATTAACAACATCTTAACCTGACCTGTTCATTTCATTTAAGTCCAGTACATTGGTTTCATCAATTTTGGTATTTGTAACTAAATTAGTGCGCTCTAAATATTATTAGTGTACATACCATCTTCACAGGCTCCATCACGTTTATTTTCACTTTTATTCCTAATCAAATCATTGGCGGCAACCCCCGGCAAGTTAAAAACGAACTTTTACAAAAATCGTTAGTATTTTAAAGCGAGTTGTGCCGTTTTGAAAATACTTAAAAACGTTTTTATTTTTTTAGTGTATTTGGACGATTTTTGGGCACAACAAAGATTTCAACTTTCCAAAAAGCCATATATGATGATTTATATAAGGGCACAACTCATCTTGTTACCTTTTGATTTGTGACCACAGATACTCGTATATGTTCTTAATAGTCAAAAGCTCTGTAGATTAAATCAGTAATTTAAATTGATTACCTGAATCCTTCCTAAGACCAAACTGATGACACAAAAAAAATGTCTGGCATTTAAATATATGGCTATGCGAATCGCAATTAATTTTTTCAAAATTTCATCAAGTACGAACAACATAGAGATTGGTCGATAGATGTTAATTGATTTAGAGTTTCCACATTTTCAATTAGGTATAGAATTTTTGCATACCATTTCAGCATTTCAGCAGCCTTACCTTTAATATCTATACTTGCTAAACTTGTTAAAAAAAATGTGGAGTCTCACTGTGTTTAGTGAAACTTACAATTCTTGTCTGCATTTGAGGAGGCGTTCTCTGTTTTTGGGTGTTAATAGTTTTTGTTAAAATGCCAGTACTCCTTACTGCTCCTTACTGAGTTAACAATTTGGCTTCATCGATTTCGTTCCTGAGCTTGGTCTTCATACTGTCTTAGACTATCTAAAGAAGCAAATTCGTTCTGTACATCGTGGAGCCATCGTCGCTTGCAACGACCTATGTGCCTACCATATGGATCCTTCCCTTTCAGAGATTGCTGCACAATTCGTTCCAGACCAGCACACAGAATGTGATTGAGCCAGCGTACTCACTGAGTTCTTACACCATGTACAATATAGATTAATTATATCGATCAAATTAATTATTAATTTAATTGAAATTCAGAATTTGTGATAAGTAACGTCTTAAATTTTTAGTATGGTCTACGCGCGCTGGATACACCCATTATGTACAATAGATAGCACATTTGCATTGCTTTTTCTTTTCAAAAATTGATTGATTCACAAAATTTTCATTTGCAAAGTTAAATCAGAATTGGAAATATTAAATGAGGTTTCAAATATTCAAAAGAAACAATCAAAATCGGAGCCCGGTGGCCTATAAATCCCACATACATTAATTTGATTAGAAACCATAAGTTAAACGCAAATGTATTGAAATGGCAAAGTGTAATCATCAGTACTTTTGACGTTGAAATGTATGTCTTCTCTGATGAAGATAGCAATTCCACTACCTGATCTGTCATCTCTAGTAGAGAAGACGTGTGAAAAGTTTACTATTATTAACTACAAAACTTATATCCCGAAATTTTGTAGAAGATCATTTCGTTATAATTGATTCAAATTTCTGTCAAAAATATTATGTCTGGTTCAATAGAGTTATTTCACTAATTTGACCGTAAACCTCTGATTAAATCACTATACACTTCTGTTATCCAAAATATTCCCATTTCGAATCCATACATTTTTGATCCAGCTTGTTTTTTATTACCTTCCTCGCTCCAGCATAGAGATGATTTTCATTTACGTAAATATTGACTGAACGTGTTATGCCTAGACAAGCTGTAGATAATCTCTGCTTCCTTTTGGCCAACAAAATTGATAATCACAGACGTGTTTTTCCTTAACCGTAACGATTTTTTTCTTGAGGCTCGATGAACTTATATGCAACACTATTGCTACAGCATCCACATTGGGTTCGAGTTCCATCAGAGGCGAGATGTAAAAGAGATTTTTCATCGCCCGATTATGATGGGTGATTAAATTGGAAACATCTATGATCCTCTGTTGGAGTGTAAAACTCATGGGCAGACCCATCGTTCATGTTAGTAGTACAGGTTAGCATATGACCAATTAAAAGACCCACCTGTAGCCGTGTACAAAATAGTGATACTGTTCAGCTTTCAAAGGAAACTAGCCGAACAGTCTCTTTCAGAATTATCCGATTTTTCAAAATCTTCTATGCAGTTTCCATATAACCAATGACAAGTTTCCGATAGCACGTTGTGCAATTTTGAGAAAGGATTTTCTTTCCAAATTTAAATAGCACCTTGATTTTCAGAATAATATTACCAAATTCCATACGATAGTACCAGGTTTTTTTTTAAATCTATATATGCCAGGCCAAATGTTGTTCTCACCAGATCTGAAAAATTGGAATATATATGCAGAAATAGGTAAAGGGATTTATGTTGAAAACTCATTATTAGTTACCGATACTATAACGCACACAATTCTAATTTTTTCCAATCCAATATTGTTCATATTGGTTACTTCAATCTCAAAGATCAGACGTTGGTACTCAAATTTAAAAAATGTTTGAAAATAAAGTATTCGAGCCTTATAGTAAATCGCCATAGATTTAACTGCTTTTAGTGATTCCGAACTGGCGCATCGTTGTCGTAGCAGATCCAAAAGACAAAGGTAAATGTGCAAGAATGGCCTTTGGGTTGAAAGGTGCTCTCTAACCAATTGTGTTTTAAGTTGGCTTGATAGTATCAAATGTTTTGTCTATCTCGACGAGGTAGTTGTGTACGGTTGTAATTTAACTGATCACAACTCAAAAATTAAAGAAGTTTTTGATAGCTTTCACCAACATAATTTGAAAGTAAATCCGACTAATTGTCAGAATTCCATCCCAGAAAAATTAAAAATGTTCATCAGGCAATACTATTTCCATCCTATCCCAGGATTTCAAAAATCATAACAAATTTTGATATGAATTTTAAAAAAAATTGTAAACAACGTTTTTGCTTATATATTCTTGTCGTATACGAATTAAAGAATTTAACAAAAGGTTCTCGAGAAACACGATTACTGGAAAAATTCTCTTACAAGTTCGACTTGGCATGGTATATATAATTACAACTGAACTCTTATAACTAAAATCAGAATAAAGAAACATAAACTATGTCGCTGCATAATGCAAGTTCAGCATTGTCGACGGAAATGCTGACATACGTTATTGCCATGTGTGTAACATGAACTCATTATGCTGATTTTGGAAAACTAATTGGAGCAGGTGTTAACTCTTCCCCTTTTAAATCAAATGCCCACATTTGGTTATTTAGAAAAATGGTGTTTCGTAGAATTTTCTCTTTGGTGTTATCGGTGAGGGTTTCTGTTCGAATGTTGTTTTTGGTACAGCTAGATTTGTAGCTCCGTCGATTTCCGTTAAATCTTCAACTTCTTTTTTTGATGGTTTTTTTACTTCAGTGTTGTTGATAATCTTTATCTCTCGATTCATTTTGCATTTCATACTGATTATAATTATACTGGTTATGATGATGACTATTACCAGAATACTGTAGCTCGTGAGCATCTCGTTATTTTTTTCGTCTTGGAGGAGTTTGATTTGATCTAGGTTGTTAATGTTCAGGTCTTTCATCATTTGTAGCGAAAGTGTTTCCTTAAATTCATCCTCATGAGGTGTTGGTTGTAGGATGGCCGGAAGAACTCGAATTGTTGAGCTTTCTTTAGAAATGAAAACCCTACTGTTGACGGATATACTTGTGTTACTAAATTTTATCAAGTACGTCCCATTAAGCCTTTGGCTCTCATGTCCAAGGCCGATTTCTCCATTGTACTGGTTGAGTAGGATTACGCCTTCTGCTATCTCCTCGACTGTAGGAACATGTTGATCGTTGGTCCGGTTGCACTTAGAAGGACGGCTTTTAAGCAAGTTAGGTAAGCATGGGGATTCTGTTATATCTAGTATATTCTTTTGATTACAAATGGATAAAAGATTAATTATTCTACATTCATTAATTATGCTATAAATATTCTCTTGACTCTTTATAATATTGTTATATTCTAAATCTGTGGTGCTATTGTTCTTTTTTACCGGTTTAAGTAATAGTTTATCATACAATTCTGTAGTGGTTAGGGGAATGTAGATAATGTAAAGTAGGCACTGATCATTACTGATAATCTTAACGTTCGCGAAATCTAGTGCCTCTTCCGGAGTGGAATACGGCAGATTCTCATTTTCGATTGTATCTATGGCTAGTTTAATTTTTGATTCTGATAGGATAAGAGAGTTTACAATGCCAGCTTTTGCCCAATGAATGGCATATTTAATATTTATTATTTCTTCTTTCATCAATCTAATTTTATATTTTATGTTTAATGCTAATTCATCAGATAATCTATTTTCTTTTTGTATCATGTTAATGGTCTGGTTTGCCATCTTAGTTATATTATTTATTCTTTGGTTATATAATTGGTTTATTACTATCTGTTTATTATTATTTTGTAGAACATTATTGATTTTATTTGAAATTATTTCGAAATCCTCATGATCTGGATTTCCGGCTATCCATTTCCATGTGCTACCAATGAAATTCAGAGATCGTTGTGTTCTATGTTTGCGTGTCCTTAAATCATTCAGTAATGTCCGTAATTGTGTAAGTTCGTAGTTCATATAAGAGTATAGGGGGTGTCCTATAGTAATCTCCTTATTCAGTATTTCGTCTATTCTGTCAATGAAGTTTCTGTAATTGTCTAATTCGATCACGTGAATTATTTTAAAGTTCCCTTCTTGTATTTTCGCCTGGCCAGTATGAATCGAGACTATTTGGGAAATAGTATAGTCGAGGATTTGCACTTCGGTGACAATAGTGCCTAGAGTGCACCTGTAAGAAACGAATTTCGATTTTAGCAGGATTTAATGTTGGTCTTATGCACTATTCTTCCCGACTCTGTTAAGACGGTGGTATTTTTGTTTTCCGCTACTATTTCGGGTTTGTATCTGCTTGTTAGTTTCGAGCCTAATCTTTTGTTACATTTAACATAAATAATTTGACCTGGTTGGTAAGTCTGAATGGGCTTACGGTTTTTGTTATGGAAGTTGAGGTCGAGAGTTTGTTTTTGTTTAAGTTTTTCTATTCTAGCTTCCAGCTGTTCGGGATCTGCATTAGGGATTCTTCCGAAGTATAATTCGACTGGTTTTTTACCTGTAGATGAATGTACAGAGTGGTTGTACTCGTTGACTGATCTTTCAAGTAGCTCTTCGAAGGTTCGTTCTACCCCATCAGCTTTTAGACATCTCATTATCTCGGCGAGTGTAGAGTGGAACCTTTCGATCTGGCCATTTACTTCACTCCTGTATGAGGGAGTGCTGAAGACCTTTATCTTAAGTCTATCTTCCATCAGGGAGATTATCGAGTTGGAGTTCAGGGATTTTTCATTGTCGATTACTACTTCTTCTGGTACGCTAAAGAAGAACAGGATTTCTCTAAGGGGTTCTTTAATGTCTTCTACCGTTTTAGACTTTATCTTTTTGCAAAAGGCGAGTTTTGTGAACTTGTCAATGGAGGTTAGGACCAGGTTTTTTTCTGTCGAAAAGATGTCTAAGTGTAGGGTGTGTCCAGGATAGGTTGGGATGGGTGTTGGATTGAGAATTTGTTTATTGGGATGTCTATCGTATTTATTTTTTTTGCAAGTTGTAGATCTTTTGACCAAGAACTGTATTTTTTTATTCATCCTCGGAAAGTAGTATCGGTCGATAATTTGCTCTCTATTTTCCCCGACACCTCAATGGGCTCGCCGATGTACCGAGAGTATCTTTTCTTCTTGTTCGTTCTCATCGGTGATATCCAGCACAAATTTTTGAGTGAATCGGACCTTATAATTCTTGAAATGAATGGGGTAAACATTTTGAATTATTCCCATTACGGTTTCCGGTGTTTTGAGACCGTTTATTGTACTTGGATCTAGATGTCTTCTAAAGATGTTTATGATATCCGTTTTATTGAACTGTGGTTGCACGATGATGTGTCTTCGATAATTTGGAAATGGGTTTAGTAACTGGTAGGAACTTTCGTCTCCTACGTTTAGAATTAATTGATTCCGGAATACGTTGATCGGTGTGTCGATCGAAAGGATTAAGTCGTGAAAAGAACTTTCATCACTATGCTGAGTAACTGATACTGCGTTTAGTTCGGGATAGTTGGGTCTCCTTGATAAGGCGTCCGCTACGACGTTCTCATTTCCAGGTTTATACTTCAGCTCATAGTTGTATTCTTCTAATATGGCCTTCCACCTTTTCATTTTAGCGTTGTTGTTCTTGTTGCTAAGTGCGTACGTGAGGGGTTGGTGGTCGGTAAAAATTTTAACCTTTCGGGATCCGTATAGGAAGTTTCTGAGGGTCGTTAATGCTCAAATAATTGCCAGCATTTCTTTTTCGTTAGCTGCATAGTTCTCCTCTGCTTTACTTAACGTTCTGGAAAGAAATTTGCTAGGTTTCCCTTCTTGTGACAATACTGCACCGAGTGCGAAGTTGGACGCGTCTGTTGTAAGTTCGAATTCGTTTTTAAAGTTCGGAAAGGTTAGCAGTACCTCGTTAGATACGAGAGAGTTCTTTATTTTATTGAATGCTTCCATTTCCTCGTCCTTTAAATCAACTCGTTTTGTTTTTGAGAGGGTTTTGGACACGTGTCCGTCCTCCCCTCTTAGAAGCGAAGTCAGATGCTTCGCTAATTTGGCATAGTCTTAAATGAACCTTCGATAGAATCCAGCCATACCAAGAAATGATCTAAGTTCCTTTACGTTCTGAGGTGGAGGGAACTCAGTTATGGCTTGGACTTTTGTTTTGTTCGCTTTTATGCCATCTTTTGAAATTATGAACCCTAGAAATTCAACTTCTTCTTGCAGAAACTCGCATTTGTCGAGTTGCACTTTCATATTGGCTTTTTCCAACGTTTTAAAAATTGCTTCCATATTTTCACAATGTTCTTCTTCACTTTTACCGAAGATTATTATATCATCGATATAAACATAACACTGTTTTCCAATATGATTTCTAAGAATATCATCGAGAGCGCGTTGGAAAATCGATGGTGCATTTCTAAGTCCGAACGGGAGGCGTGTGAACTCGTATTTCCCGTGGTTTACAGAGAACGCAGTCTTTTCTGTATCTGATTCTTTCAGCGGGATCTGATGGAATCCACTCTTCAAGTCTATAATAGTAAATAGATTGTTTTCCCGTAAATTAGATAGAATGTCATTGATTTCCGGTATTGGGTACCTATCTGGAATCGTGATGGTATTCAACTTCCGATAATCGATTACCATTCTATATTTCCTATCCCCGGGTGCGTCTATCTTTTTAGGCACTATCCATACGGGAGAGTTATATGGCGACTTTGAGGGCTTGATGACTCCGTCTTTGAGCAGTTGTTTCACTTGTTTCTCGAGTTCGTCTTTGAGACATATAGGATAGGGGTAAGGTCTTGAATAGACAGGTTCGTCAATAGTGGTACGAATTTCTCCACTAACTTTTGTTGTATAAGTTAGTCTCTCTTCGGAATCAGAAAAGAGATTCGGGCATCTGTTTATGATTTTGTCTAGTTGTTCCTTTTGTCGAGGACAGAGATGCGAGATTCGAAGGTCTATATTGTTTACCGAATCGGAGATGTGCTTTTTTAGTGGGATTTTTAGGTTTGGTCGAATGGTCATAAACCCTTTATCAGTGTGTATTGTAGCACCTAGTTGGGTAAGACTGTCGTTACCAATTATACCGTCGAATGATTTTAATTTGCTTAATATGAAGAATTTAAGTTTTCGTTCAGGCCCAAAAAGATCAATCATAGTGTGGTGTGTAATTTTTATGCCACCTGCTACGGAATTTGCCATCAACGGTTTTTCGTTGGGAAATGGGTTGCGCACATATTGGGATTGGATGTAGTTTTTATTTGAGCCAGTATCGACCAAGAACTTAAAAATTTTACGGCTCTTCCCTACATGTTCGAGATAAGTTAGTGAAGAGCATCTTAATCTAAAAAAGTTTCTTGTTGGTACAAGAGGAAAATTATTCTGCGTTGGTAGAGGAATACTTCTTCTAGGCGGTAGTAATGGAGCGGGTGTTAGTTGGGAATTTCGGACTGCGTTGTTACCGTGACTGTGTTGTACTCGGTATTGGACATTTTCCAACTTTAAACACAAGTGAAGGGCTTCCGGTAGATCGGTAGGTCCCCTCATGCTTAGTAGTCTTGGCAAGTCCCCTCTAAGACCTCGGATGAAGGTATCGAGAGCCTTATCACGGTAGGCTTGGGTCATCACGTCCATAGATTCTTGACCCATATCCATTGATCCTAATTTATTCAGGATAAGAGATAAGTGTTGATACACTTGCTGATAGAACTCTGGGATAGAGTATGTTCTCTGGATGAGAGTCGTCATCTGATACTCTAGTGTGCCTAGATCTCTCTTATCGGCATAGTGTAGTGTCAGACACTTTGAGATTCTTTCCCAATCTAAGGGAGTGTTATACGACTCTAAGGCTGTGTCGGCGTATCCTACAATTTTGTTCCTCTTTGTACGACACTGAGGATACCATAGTATTTCGGGGTACCCTTTAGATGTTCGTAAATTTTTAGTATACGCTCTACACTTTTTCGCCATGAGCTGAATTCTCCGGGCTGACCTGAGAATTCCCTCAGACTCTTAACGACGTCTGGTATTTTGTCTAACTCGTTTAGGTTTGTCAGATACTTAGGGTCTATGGTCTGATCGACTTCAGTCTTAATACTTGAGGTATCTTGAGTTAGTTGCCGTAACATGTGTTGACTCTGATCTTTAACCATTTCCGATATGACCTCTTGAAGTTGGCTGAGATCAACTGTATTCGGATTATTTGAATTTGATTTTGACGGGGAACTCTCGTCTAGTCTTAACATTGGTGGTTTTACAATATTGTGGTTATTTGTCGTCATTTTAGGATAGATTTTAAATGTTTTGATGCCTGAGGTGGAATGGGGTGCGAAATAAGGAGGGTATAGTACTCTGTGTGAAACTAGGCTTCGTGTCAGATTATAGATAGAATAATTCTCAGTATTTATTTAGAATTTGTTTAGAGTCAATGTGATCTATATTGTAACCGATTACATAATGTACCGACAAATTTCATTAGTAGCTCATGCAGATGAATATTCGCTTTAATTTATTACTTAACTATAAATGATGATGCTAACAAATAATATTTAATCTAATGTTTTTGATGTAATTTACGTTTGTTTTCGACAAAAAAAAAAAAAATTTATTTCTAAATTATAGTAATCGAATTTTAATTTTAGATGAATTGTATGTACTTTATCAGTTTATAATAGATTAAAACACTTTATAATTTTTACTTTAGGTATTGAAATCTTAAATATTTTCTCGTAAATATGTTTTGGTAATATTTCTTAAATTTTTTTTTTTTTATATAAAAAAGGAACTTACATAAATAATAACGAATGTATGATTAACATTCGGAGTTGTAACTTCGTTGACCTCTTGCTTAAAACCGCCTTTCAACCTGATTGGACCGCTGCTGATGGATGCTATGAAGATCTGGCCTGGTTGTCCTTGATCTTAGGTATTCATCAGCTCCCTTTTCTTTAGTGTAGTTTATTCGGGGGCTCCTTTTTCCAATAACTAACAGTTGACGTGTATAGTTAATGTGATTAATGCTTTTTTAAGACTGATTTTAAATCACTAAATCACTGTTATCACTGGTTAATCGCAGTGATTTTAATCGTAGAAATTTTTATGAAATTGTTGAATAAATTTCTGATTTATCTTATTTTAGCCTTGCGTAAGGTTTGTCACACTTATCACTGAGTCGTTTAAACTTTTCTGGTTATATAAGTTTATGAGACTATGTTAAATCTTAGCACTGTTATCACTTCTTTTGTGTTACTGGTTAAACACTTTTATCTCACTGGACAATTTTATACAAGGGTCCCGGCTCGGGCGCCAGTTAATATTTCTTTTGTATTATTATCATAAAAAAATAATATTTTATAATATCTTTTTATTTTCTTTTTCTTTTTAATTTTCTTTATTAACAATATTTTTATTTGATTACAAAATTACAACTGAACTCTTAAAACTAAAATCAGAATAAAGAAACATAAACTATGTCGCTGCATAATGCAAGTTCAGCATTGTCGACGGAAATGCTCGTGCAACGTGACATACGTTATTGCCATGTGTGTAACATGAACTCATTATGCTGATTTTGGAAAACTAATTGGTGCAGGTGTTAACTTATATGTATTCCCATACATGTAATACGGCTTTTATATTTAATGGTTCTCCAGTGCCGGAAAAGTTTCTTATAGATGAAAACCATTAAAATAAATTCATTTTACATAATATATTTTGGGCCATATACATAAGAGCCATATACTATTGCACCAACTACAACATACTGCTGGTGTTCAACGATTTATCACATAGCAAGTGGACACCATCCAAGTCGAAAACATAAGACAATTTTCAGACAGTCATGGTTCAAAAACTGTGCTTACAAATTTTACAATCATTTTTTATTTTTCTAGGATTGAATTCTGGAAGATCCAAAGAAAACTATAAAAGTTACCAAATATCCAATTCCGAAAACTGCTAAGGAAATAAGTCCTTTTTGGGTTTCGTCGGTTTAAAAATTTAACGGAATCGCCAAGCCTTTGACTCAGCTTTTAAAAAAGGATGTTGTGTTCAAATGTGATGCATTTTGCGAAGAAAGCTTTACCAATCTGAAAACAGCTCTTTCTTCTCCACCATTAGTAATGCGACTGTCACAGGAAATAGATGGAACGGATATGCCAATTGCCTTTCCCAACCGTGTTTTGAATAAAGCCGAGAAAAAAAAGTATTTTCGGCCATTAATCATTTCCGCTCATATTTCTATGGCAAAGAATTTATCGTAGTTCTCTGATCATACGATTACATTCCCGATTGGTACTAGATTAGTATGGTTTTTTTTAAACCCAGGCAATGTTACCCTCTTTCGGTGGTTGGTCATACAACTCTTGAAATCTTTTTAATTTGTGAAAAGTAGAATATTTCTGATATATGAAAATTTCGTTAAATCTAAATGCTCATACTCATTGGCTAGCTTTCAACTAATGGTGTTTCTTTAAAGCTCTTATAGATACTTAATATTTTTAATTAAATCGATAATAAAAATAATTAATCATCACAAAAGCTTTTCAGTACGATTTAAAACGATTTTTCATTTAAATCTTCATAGCCATGAGAACTTGTTATCTAAGCTATCTCTAGTTGAATCATAAATTCTTAAAAGCTCTAAAAGCTATTTTTTTCTAACTTTTCGTTTTTTACATTACCTTCATGGAACTTTATTATTGGAAAAACACCAAATGTTTCCGGAATGCCCACTTTAACGTAATCCTGAAATTTGATATTGAGTAATCTTGAGTTTCCATCTCGTACACATAAGATATGAAATTCTGGTTGGTACAGAGAATATATATACTTACATGTATATATAAATTAAATCCGAGTTAATAAAAAAAATAATTCAACTCGTACTTCACTCCACATTAAACTGGCGCGCGCGCCTTGGATATAAAAGCACGAAACGAATTTAGTTGAATGCGCGTATAGATAAAAATCAGCCAAGTAAATTTTTTAATTAAAATAAATAAAAATAAAAGTATACGAGCGTAATCCTTAAATATAAAGATTTTTGAAAGATATGCGATGATGAAAAATGTTCTGTTCCCCATTATATTTATTAAGAAATTGTGAAACGCGAATTTCTTTAGAATTCATATAAATATATATGTATATACAAACAGGTAGGTTGTTAACATAATAAACATATTAAATTCACTTACATATTTTAATTTAATCAAAATGTGGATAATCTCGTGTATGCATACAAATATTTTGTGGGGCCTAGCCATTTTCTGTATATACTTATATATGTATGTACATTTGTATATACGCGAAAAAATTTATCATTAAAGATTCTTTACTAAATGTTAAATATCTGCACATATACATTCAATTATTCCGAGAGATGTGATATACATTTAGATTAAAAATTACTGTAATTTACATCATTTTTAATTAGTTTAGTTTAAGATTTCATTCAATTATTACAACATGTCTGCAAGCGCGCTGATGCTGATAATTCCTTGAAAATGTGCAGCATCACCAACATCAGATCAACTGGTTGGTTCAGACGAAGTATATGTACGATTTTTTTTTAATGTTTATTGTATGTTCATTTTTTATGTAGGTAGTTAGTTATCTGCATAGTACACAGTATATGCAAATATAATTAAATTAATTAAAATTTTAAAAATGTACATTATAATCATAATAATGATGATAATAGTAACAATAATAATATAAAAACCACGACGAAGCTGGAAAATAATGTTCTCTATTCAAAATTAATTTAAGTCTTAAATGAAAATATATTGAAAAAGTTTGAACTAGCTCATAGACAAAGGTAAGACGAATTTTATATACTTCTTTTGTGTTGTTTTGTGGTACAATGACTTTATGGTATTTTATAGTAATATATAGACAAACTAACAAGCAATTAGTACAATATTATAATTGTACAGTTGAATTGGTAACAATATTATTTACACATTTTGCAACAATATCACAAGAATTCAGCACTGAATCGGTAGTGAAAAAAATATTTTTACATTTTTATTATCCACAGTTTCCACGTAGGTATATCCGTTAAATTTTGTTTCTGTTTAGGCTCAAGCCGGATATAAATTCGTTTATTATCAACCCAGAAAGCTGGAAATTTATTGGGTTCCTTTTCAATTTTTTTACTCAATTCCACATATTCCTTTTCCTTGAAAGCATCAGATTCCAAATTAATTTTTGCTGATAATTTTACCATGCTTGATAAATGTTCTTCCTTGGTGTCACAGTATATCCGGGAAAGCATATCACTATGTTCTCACTACCTTTCTGATGTATAATTGTGAAAACTCCACTAAGGTCACGCTGCCCCATTAGCCATTTGAGACTCGCATGGTCTGTTATTAATGTAAATTCATGGCCCTCAACATACGAACGGATTTTTTTAATTGCAAGAATTGCTGCTAAACACTCCAGTTCTGTGACTGAATAATTACGCTGCGCTTTGTTTAACTTTTGCGACATATAAGCTATAGGCCGTTCGTCTTTTTCGTCATCCATTTGATAAAGAACGGCACCTATTCCTTCCGTGCTAGCGTCGCAGCGAATATAAAATGGTTGGTCATATGTAGGGTTTACTAATACCGGAGCAGAAGTTAATAACTTTTTCAACACCATGAAAGCATCTTGTGCTTTTTCTGTCCAAACAAACTTGCCTTTTTTGAGACAGTCAGTGATGGGTGCAGTTATCGCACAAGTTAAAGTTCCTGATGAATCTTCTGTACCATTCTGCCATACCAAGAAGCCGTCGAGTCTGCTTAACATTTTCTGGAGCAGCCAGATTAATTACTGCTTCGATTTTCTGAGGATCAGGTCTAAGTCCCATTTCACCCACCAGATATCCCAAATAGCGTATTTCCCTCATTACAAAGTGGCTTTTTTCAATGTTAATATAGTGAGTCCCGCCGTCCGTAATAAGTCTGCAACCAGCTCTAACAACTCAAAATGATCCTTCAATGTCGCGGTGATAATCAACAGGTCATCCAAATAAACGAAAACCCTGTCATGAAGTTCGTGTGGTATGACCTGGTGCATCAACCGGCACATTGATTGGGCTGCGTTACACAGCCCAAACGGCATCACTTTGAATTGGTAGAGTGGCCGCCCTGGTATAGTGAAAGCTGTCTTGTCCCGTGATGATTTTGCAAGCGGAACTTGCCAAAAGGCATCTTTTAAATCTAATCCTGTTATGTATTTTGTCTCCGCTAGCCTACCAAGTAGTCCGTCAATGTTTGGAAGGGGATACGCGTCCTTTTCTGTAACAGAGTTCAGTTTGCGTGCGTCTAAGTAAAGTCTCGTCTTTCCGTTAGGTCTACGTACTATGGCCACTGGTGAACTCCATGCGCTCTTACTAACCTCTATCACCCCCATGTTAAGCATTCTGTCGATTTCATCATATAGATCTTTTTGAATGGCTGGTGAAATCTGATAATACCGTTGTTTGATTGGCTTGATATCTTTTTGTATTGAGATTTCATGTTCATAAAGTTTAGCTTTTCCCAGTCTCTCCTTAGTAAATGATGGAAATAGCCCAATGATTCTGTTCAATTCTTCAGTTTCTTTTTTATTTAGGTTGTGTGCATTAGAATTCTGTGTGTTGGAATCAATCATGTCCATTTTTGGGAATATATGAAATTTCTGCCAAAAATCAATGCCCAAATAAACGAACGATTGTAAAATTGGCACTATACAAAATTGAATTTTTTTTGTGTTGTCTCCAAAAGTAACTGGTAACCACACATATCCTTCAATTTTATTATGGGTTCCGTCTGCTGTCTTGATGAACGAGTTTAACTGGTTGTACTTAATATTATTATCTGAGATAAACTGTAGAGAACCTTTTCCTAATACGCTCACACTAGCTCCGCTATCTAATAATCCATTTACACTTTTAGAGAAAATGTTTATTGGATCATTTTTATACAAACTGTTGCTAATGGAGGAAATACAGTGTTTAATAAAAAGACGTTTTTGTTGAAATATGCTAAAGCTCGGCTATGTTTATTTAAATTTTGTTGATAATTTTCGTTTTGTCGGGGTTTAATGTTATCGAAGTTAATTGGAGGACTCGTGTTTCTTCCCGAGTGTGGTACCCTCAAAACTTTCACACCCGGTCGAATGTTTTCCGTTGAAAATTTTAGACAATTGATGCAATTTGACTTACGAACGTTTTCTGCCCCGCACCCAAAACAAAATATGTGGAGTAAATCCTGTTCACAGTCTTGATACCGGTGTCCCAAATCTTTACAGTTCCAACAAATTAGTAGTCCTGTCTATTCTTTTGTCTTGCCTGGATGATTGTTAGAGCTTTGAATGACTTCTATTGAATGAGGTTGTGCTTGGCTTATTGGTGCTTGATTATCGAATTCATTCCGATACCTGAACCTATTACCTTGTTGATATTCATAGTTTGCTGTCCCGATGTTTATATCCTGTAGTTCATCACATAATTCATTATCCTGTCGCCGACGGTGAAGACTGTCGCTAAATCGTCTGGGGTCGTACCCTGTTTGATCCCATATACGTTCATATCTCTAAATTCTGAGGTCATCTACAGTTCTAATTAAAGTTTGAGCTGGTAATGTTACGCAAAATCAGAGAACGACTCTTTACTACACTGATGTTTGCGAAGAATTTGTTCACGAATTTCATCCTCAAAATCAAAACTACTAAAATAGGACATCATAGCCATTTTCTTATTTTGCCATGAAGCATCTGGATGATCCATTTTAAAGATCCAATACCAATCCACTTTTTAGAGAGAAATAGAAGTAACACTTTTGTCAATGCATACCTTCCGGAAAACCATTATTTCTCGCCATTTGCTCTAAGCGATAAGTAAAATCATGAACATTACTGCTGTCGGTACCATCAAAAGATAAGTTCCATCTTTGCCTAATTTTGTAAAAGTTCTCCATTCGAAACTGTGGTATTGCTGGTCGTAGATCGTTTGGGGGTCCTACTGAATAGTCCGGTAAAATGTTTCTGCCACTCGCTATTTGACTTGTTCTATGTGTTGCTTGTTCTTCTTCATTCCTAGACGAAAAATTTAACAACTGCGGAATGTTACCAGCATCCCTATCTAACCGGTTGCTGTCTATTTTATTAAAGAAATCTACTACAGATTCGCTCAAATGCTTTCGATAATATGTATCATAGATTGGTCCACGGAAGCATGGTTAGTATATAATTTAGGTATATGTGTATGGTCTAATATATACATGTACATAAATCAAGTACATAATCTACATTGTCACTTGGTTATATACATAGTAAACAAGTTGTTTACAAGAAAAAAAAAATATTTAAGGTCATTGACCGAATGTAGTCCTTTGTTTAACATCATCTATAGTTATATTCAATTGTCATCCATCGTTACGCTCATGATCGTTTATCGTTCTTAATTTTTGAGTGTAATGGAATAGTAACAACAATGCAGCCGTAACAAATTCCCAACCCTAAATATTATTCACAGTATCAGAGAAATCAATTTTAAGCGCTTGCACAACAAGATTTCCACTGTAGAGTTGCCAATGTCGAGTTTCCATACCGTTGTAGACTGTATATATGTACATCTTAAACAGATAAAACCCTAACGCCTGATCCAAGATGGGGACCTCTAAATCTATTGTAATGAAATTTACTAACCAAAAGTGAACGATCCATTTTATCAAAAGCTTTACTTAAATTGAGCAGAAGCAGAGAGTATTTAAGATTTAATGGGATCAAAAGCAACCATAAATCCAAAGCGACCATAAATTAAATGGTTTTGTAATACCTGCATTAATCTCCGAAAAGTGGTCATTAAAATTATTCGAAATTTGGTTAATGATAAGAAAACACCAATAAATCCTGGCTTTCTCAAAAAAATAGTTCTGAATTACCGACTTACCGGCATCGCACACCGTTTTTTATGTTCTTCAACCGATGAAAAATAAAATTCCTTAAATTTATAATTAGTTCATTATGAGACCAATCCGCATGTTTTTTTTTTTTTACCGAGCAAATAGCGCAGTGGTTAAAGCTGCGACGTTTGGATCGGGAGGTACCGGGTTCGAATCCCAACAGAGGCGGGATGCAAAAGGGTTTTTCATCTCCCGATTATGATCGTTGATTAAATTGAAAACATCTATGACCCTCTGTTGGAATGTAGAACTCATGGGCCGACCCATCTTTCATGTCACTGTACAGGGTGACATGGAGCTATGCAATGCGCAGATGGTATACTGTACTTGTGTGAATGGGATGAATGAATGGTTTGAATGAATGTTGTGTGAATGTAAGGTAAGGCTATGGACCAAAAGAGTGTCTATGCATTGAATTCTTCGAATAAATTTCTCAGTTAGTCAGCTTTATCTGTAGGACTATTAAAGGTATAAAGCATATTCAAATTCAAACAATTTGTTATTCTCTCATTTTTAATCGGTTTGTGATTGTAGATGTTAGTACAGAACAGGATTTAGATGAAAACCCTATAACATGGCATCAAATTACCCCCTTGAAGTTATCCCAGGATTTCATCCCATGATTTTTTTAAATTACCTCTGGCAACACTAGTGTAAATAATCCATCCCAGACTTTTTAAAAATACATATAAAATTTGTATAGTTGTTTCATCCCAGGATTTTTTACATTTATACTATCCCACACTTTTTCGTCTACAAAAAAATATGTATGTATACAGTTAGTACCAAAATACTCATCCCATACTTTTTTAATATGTAAAATTTATTTGGTGAATATAAATTGTTATGTGCAAGTCTTTTTAAGGACGGCTAATTTCTCTTTGCGATAAGGTTCAAGACCCTGTTAGTAACCATTACGCCAGCTTTAATAATTTTGTGACCGTTGGAATTCCCGCAATATAAATAAATGTGGCGCCTTTGCCAACTTTTCAAAATAAAGCAAAATCGAAAAAAAATTCGAATGGCCAAGCTTTTATAGGGTCGGCTTTTTTCTCATATCGGTTGAGTTTGAGACCTTACTGGCCACCACTGTACCAGCGTTGATATTTTTTTGACCGTTGGAACACTGTTGCTTAATATGGATATAGTGCTTCATCAAACGTATTTTGCGGTTGTACATAGCTTTCTTAGAAAAGTTGGCAAAGGCGCCACATTTATTTATATTGCGGGAATTCCAACGGTCAAAAAAATATCAACACTGGCACAGTGGTTGCCAGTGAGGTCTCAAACTCAACCGATATGAGAAAAAAGCCGACCCTATAAAAGCTTGGCCATTCGAATTTTTTTTCGATTTTGCTTTATTTTGAAAAGTTGGCAAAGGCGCCACATTTATTTATATTGCGGAAATTCCAAAGGTCAAAAAATCATCAACGCTGGCACAGTGGTGGCCAACAAGGTCCTTAACTTAATCGATATGAGGAAAAAGCCGACTTTATAAAAGCTTGGCCAAACTTTTTTCGATTGTAGCTTTCTTTAAAAAGTTGGCAAAGGGGCCACATTTATTTATATTGCGGAAATTCCAACGGTCAAAAAAATATCAACGCTGGCACAGTGGTGGTCAACCTGGTCCCAAACTCAATCAATATGAGAAAAAAGCCGACCCTATAAAAGCTTGGCCAAACGTTTTTTTTCGGTTGTAGCTTTCTTAGAAAAGTTGGCAAAGGCGTCAAATTTGGTAAAGGCAATTCTTGTCGTATAGATTAGGCGTTTCGGGATTTTCATTTATTTATAAACGGGCAGAGAAGAACAAGTTACAAATTTTAAAATTTAAAACATAATGAAATACTTACATATATACAAAGCTTTGCAAAGCTGCGATGAAGACCGGATAGTGAAGAGTTTTGAAAGTCATTCCCTCAGAATTTGATTGCATTTTCCGCTAAAGCCAGACAATTATTGTTTCATTACGATCAAGAAATAAAAATTCTCTGAGTTTCGAGACTGCAAAAGATTTTCTTTTAATTTTAACTGAATCCAAAAATTGTAATTATCTTGGTTTCCAACTCTAATCTTTTCTGGTTCCGCAAATGAAAATGGCTTTGAATAACAAAGTGTCTCTTCATTTCTAGACTTTCTAAATTTTGCGAAGAATTAAATTTAAAATTTTTTTAATTCTAAACTTACATATTTCTCTGACGTCTGGGTTGTAATTTTGCAAACTCTTTGACAGCCAAAAAATGGAAATGGCTTTAAACTAAATTAATTTCTATAGACTATCCACCTAAATTTTGTGCAAAGGAGATTTAAAAGTTTAACCGAATCAAGCATATTTCAATTTTCGTGGTTTCCAATTTTTATTTCTTTCCGGCCTCTGCAGGTTGCATTACATTTTTCTGAAAATGATTCTAAATATACATAAGAAAAAATCTCAGAATTTCTATAGGCTCTCCAGATATGCGAAGGATTTGTGAAACTTTTTTGGGTTTCGAAGCCCTCATATAGTTGAGTGATGATTTGTAGAAAATGTCAACCCACAAAATTCTCCCTTACTAGGATTCTAATACGATCATCGGTTCAGAAAAGGAATTTAACAACAAAAAACTTATTTCTCAATTCTAAGTATGTAGTGTATCGCTCCTTTTCTCAAGTTTTCTAGTTATATAACTATTCAAGAGTCAACCATTCAAAGGTTGTTTGGTTTAGATGGGGTTGTTTTTTAAATGGAATAGTTTAGTTGTTTTCGGGAAGTTTTATTATGTTTTATTCGTAAAATTTTCAAAGTATATTTCACACCATATGTGAAGCACTAACATCACTATTAGTTCAAGTATGAAATACTAATGGCCTTACCCATAACAAACCACCCAAAAAAAAGCGACCTAAAAAATGAAAAATCTGACGAGGCATCTCATTTCTTAATAGTACAATGAAAGTATTAACAATGATCATCCTGGAACGAATTTCACCAACTCTGTTCCAACTTATAAGAAACAAACAGGCTGGTTTCACACCAGGAAGAAGCTGTACAGATCACAATAACTAAGTCCGAATAATCATTAAACAACCGAACGAATGGAACTAACAACTATATCTACTCTTCGTGGATTTTGAACGCGCTTTCGTTTTCATCAAGAGATACGCACTCTGCGAAAAAGGCATCGCGAGGAAAACAACAAAACTCATCCAAGAAATATACCGGGGAAACAAACACAAAGTTAAGTAGCGGGTAGCATACTACAATACACGAGAATTCAGACAAGAATGTGTACTATCACCACTACAGTTCCACATAGTACTGGATAGTGTCATGCGCAAGATAGACCACTCATTACCACCATCCAATGGGATCCAATTATAAGACGCAATGATCTTGACTACTCCGATGATATATCCCTGCTAACACACAAGCATGCCGATATGCAGCATAAATTAACAAGAACAGGCGGCACGGAAGAAGACATCAACAAACGTATCAAAGAAAGCAAGAAACACCTTCAACATGCTCCATAGTATCTGGAATGCGTCTGTTTTGCCAAGAAATATCAAGATACGAATGTTCAACATATGTATAAAATCAGTACTGCTGTAGGCTGCAACACTTGGAAATATACACAGAAAGTTACTAAAAGACTTCAGCAATTTGTGGACAAATTCCTCAGGCGGCTAATCAAATGCTTCTGGCCGAATACAATCATAAACATAGACATTGAGAAGGAGATCAGGAAACGGAAATGGAGATGGATAGGACACACACTGAGAAAGGCACCAATTGACATTGGGATGAAATACGCAAAGGAAGAGGAAAGTTGGAAGGCCCACGGTGACCTGGAAAACATTGGTGCTATTGCTGGGGGAAGATGGTCCATTCTAGTAGATGCCATATGCTCCTAAATAGAGATAAAGGCAACAAAACTATTTCACCTTTTTATGGTAAACGCATTTTTCAGTCAATCGAAGAATTAATTGTTCGCCGAGGTTGATGGCCTTATCATTATTTTTTCGTCCAGTATATAAGTCACACTCCAAGAGATAGCTGATTTTTTATTCACAGTAACAGCAGATTTAAAATCCCTATCTAATTTGTTTTCCCATGTTATCTTTAACATATTGTTTCTTAATATTATGACCTTTGAACATACTCATATATATAGTCATCTATTGCTTGAAATTGTGAATTACTCATACCTGCCAAAAAATAAAAGTTGAAATAGTTTACTAAAGGCCTTACTTTCCAGGCACTATCGTATATTGAATTAGGTTTCGAAAAAGCTTTCGTGTTATCACAGAAATGAAGCGCCGGTCTTATTTCTTCAAATCTATGTAAACTTATTATATTATTAGTTACTGGCACATTTAAATCGGGCGGTGATGACCAATAGTTACGAATAGCTGGAACTTCATGGTCATTATAAAAATTCATACCAATGAAAGCACGAAATTTCAATTGTATAGGGGGATGTTCTGAGTTAAATGATTCTGACACAACTGCCTTAAAAAAACTGCATTACTCGTAGTATGCAAATTCTTATATTGGTATTTGCATTGTCTCAAAGTGCTCATAATATGGAATGAAATCCATGGATCTGAGAACTTCTGGTAGTTTGGGTACTTGCTATACTATTTATCAAGCGGAATTAATCGCGGTTACTCGCTGTACCAATACAGCTATTAATTTCGCGGTTATTGGTGAAGATATTATTTTCTGTACTGACAGTAAATCTGTCCTCAACTCCTTAAATAATCCGTTGACCAACACAAAACTGGTGAAGGATTGTAAGAATATTTTGAATGTTCTCTGCCGTAATAACAAAATTACGATCTTATGGGTACCATTGTGACATTGAAGGTAATGAAATCGCACTATCGCAGACAATTTGATAAAAAAATGGCTCACGTTCCTGTTTCGTTGGACCTGAACCTTCTGTTCCGTTGCCGCTTTACATTTGTAAGAAAATAATTAAAAATGCTGCTCTACTTCACTTAAAGCAAGCGTGGTCATCCACCCCCACCTGCCGTAAGGCAAAATACTTTATTAGTGAGCCCAACTCGAAGCTGACTAATTACGCTCTTTCATTAAAAATGAATAACTTGAGAATACTAGTATCGATTCTTAATGGTTATGGCGGTTTCAAGGATTATTTCCATCGCATAGAACTAACCAGCAATGCCGTATGCAATGAATGCCTTGAAGAAGATGATGATAGCATATACACTTCATCGTATTAGGTCTCATGTGTTTAATTCCAGAACAATTGCTGTGCATCTATACTATCTTCTCTGCCTTGGTTCAAACTTCTCCAATTTGCTAAGCATGCAGAACGCGTGTGCGTCATTTGAAATAATCCAACGTTTGCATCATGGGCCCTTTGTGGCATTGAGTGCGGAACCTTAATGGGTTCCAGCCAAATTTAAAATAAAAATATGTAAGGATTGATATTCATAAGAATTTCTTAGTAATGGAGAAGTTAGTAATGGAGGGTTTAGAACATCACCCATATTGCAATTTAATAATTTAACAATGATTAATTGCATTTTTATGTCTTCTCGGCTCCGCGTACTGATGTGATCGTTATATCGTGGAGAACTAAGGATTTAGACTAGGGATGGACTCCACCACAAAACCCACCCTATAGATTGCGAGCCGGTGAAAATGATTCTGACGATAACTCATATTTGGAATAAAATACAAAAAAAGGTAATTGTCTGCATAATTTTGCAATTTATTAATAATTATCGCTTCTCAAAAGTTTGTTTCTCACACTCACTTCAAATGTCAATTACTATCAATCGCTGTGTTGCATGAAGCAACAAAATGAACAGCATAAAGCTAGAAATTAGAAATTATAGAAAACAGAAATTATTTTAGCTTGAATTTAATTAAAACTTAAATACGGTAAAGGGATTTAAATCCATGAATTTTAACAAATTGTAAACGGTATGACTGGTTCATATCAAAAACTTTAAAAAAACCAGTGTGTATAATCTCAACTTGCTGGCTATTTTTTATATCATAATTATATAGCCTCAAAAGATTTGGATTTTTGTTTTTTTAAATAAAACGATTGGAACCTACAGAGGTTCTGCACTCAATGCCACAATAGGCTCATGCTGCAAACCTTGAAGATCTATTCTGACTCGCATAAGCGCACTGCAGCCTTAGTAAACTGTAAAAGATTGAACCAAGAGATGAATAATAACTGATCTACGTTCAAAGTTATCCCTAATAAATCTTCTGTTAAATCTTCAAAATAGTTATCCCTAATAAATCTGTCGATGATGAAGCTTTAAGAAAAGTAGAGGGTCGGTATAATCCGACTTGCCAGCTTTAGGTATGAAAACTACTCTACTCAATGCCCCAGAATCGTGGTACAGTACTAAAAGCAATGCACGCCTGGAACAGATTGAGAAGGTGAGTACGGGGTGGGTAGAAAACTGTTCTGCAATTCAGCAGGGAAAACGCCTTCAGGACTACTCGATTTGAACGGTGCAAACGAGAAAACACTCCAGTGTAGAACATCAGTCTACGGGGTAAGTTCCAATCCGGCGTACCGACAAAAATGTCAGGAGGCTCAGAGGCAACCACACTGGAATCAACAGTGTAACATCCAGGAAAATGGACAGACAACAGTAGCTCACCAACTTCTCGCCTGTAAGAGGTGAGTTTCCCGGAATATAGGCGAAGGCTATCAAGTTTGTAAGTATCATTCTTAGCCAGAGTTTTATTAAGTCTGGCGAGAACAGAAAAGTTATATCAATTTTCTCACAGAAATTTTTCCACGCAGCCCTCTGCGCGGATTTTAAGCTTTTTGAGCTACCAAAAATCGATTCCAATCAGAAATGAGATTCGTATTTTTGGCTTTATTTTTAATTTTACGTACACTCTTCCTTAACTTTTTAAGCTCAGAACACCAAAAGGGTTGGTTAAGCTTCTTCTGGTTGTAAATAATAGGGCACGACTTTTGAAAAGCAGTCGAGGTTGCTTTCGTTAGTACATTTGCTTGTAAACAGAGATCTGTGATAGATTTAATCTGATTAGGTAAATCTAGTAGTGAAACGCGCTCAGAAGAGAATGAATCCCAATTTGTTAGTTTCCTATTACGATATGGTTTAACCGGTGGTCTTTTAAAGTTAATATTAAAAGAGATGCACGTGAGAATATCATCCGTCACCCTCCAATTTTGAATCAGGTCAACGATGGTCACAAACTAATATCGAGTTGATAAAAGTTGGCTCACAACCAACATTGAAAATCCCTAACTCAGAGGAGTAAATATAATTATGAACAGTGAGGAACCTCTATTGTTGGTATTAGAACTTCCCCAAATGGTATGATGAGCATTAGCGTCACAACCAATCACGAGAGGTAGATTATTATCCAAGCTTTATAAATTGGTTGAACATAGCCAATCTTTTCAAAAGGATCACTAAATTCTCAGCCAAGTTCTTGTAAATAATGGGATTCGCTTATTAAAGTCAAGATAGGTCATGAAATATAACTTCATGCGTAAACGTTATGATAACATTACTTCAACCTTTCTTATGGTGTAACTATTCTATGGAAACCATATTCGAGCTGAGTAATTATTACGTATATAGCCTGAACTAGCTTACAGCGAAAAAGAATTTTACTCATTTAAATATAAGTTCTAAATAATTTATTCAAAACATAATCCCCAGCGTATATGTGAATGGGTGCGCGTTTCCAAAAATTAAAAAAATCACCACCGCACAAATTTTCTGTTATGCTGTAAATTGATTGAAAATTTAGTAAACATAATAAATAAATTTTATTAATTTATTAATTTATTCATAAAATATACATACATCGCATATAACAATGAAATTATAAACTGCTGTTTTATTTTCCAAGCGGGTTTTCCATGTTTCGATTTACAAGCGTCTCACTCACCCAAAAAAAAAAAATGCAAATATTTTGATTCTAAAAAATATTCGGTTTCGACTAAAAATAGAAAAGTAATTTTCATTTTTTTACATTTCAATAATTTTTTTATTTTATTTTTTTCATTTTCCGAATAATAATAATAACACGAGAAAATTTATGTATAGGGTGGTGGTGATATACGATTAGCTGGCATAAGCAAAAAATGTTTTCTACTCTAACAAATTATTTATGAATCAATCAATATTCATTTAGGATAAAAATTTTATGCTGATTTGATAAAAATTAAATTTCGTTGGAAAAAAAATTGGGAAATGTGTGTGTGTGTGTATGTGAAACGTCTTTATTATTATTCCCGTCTATATTAAATTATATGATTTTTATGTAATTTGGCATTTAAGACGAGCGATTGGAAAAAAATGTATATACAAAAATGAATTATTATTGATTGATTAAATCAAATTTCTATGTCAATTATTATGTGTATACATCATTTAGCGATGATTTAACAACTGCCGCCATCAGGAAATACGACATTAATTTGATTTTAAATATGTTAGTGCGGGGTGTGCGTCACAATAGCGCACTCTAATAACCATTTTTCTTGTCTAGCATCTTCATTTATTTATATACATTAATATAAAAAAAAACTTTGAAACTATTCGTAAATAGCACAGAGCAATGTATATAAATACAACAAAAAATACTAAAGCAAAAAAACAAACTTGACCAAAGTTTCAAGCCTTCTTCTTATACATCTTGTTGTTTAATGTTTTTGATGGTGGCACACAATGACATCTTTTCTCAAATGATTATAAAACTTTCACAGACGATGTACTTTTAAATTTCATGGAAGTTTTTTTTACTTGTATACAACAACAACAACAAAAACCGGTTTCATGAGCTTTCTGCGATTTGGTTGAGCTATAATCCGTAACGAGCGCAGATAAAAATGTGTATGCGGCGGTAATTAAATTCGGATTCATATTTATCTGGCTGAGTCAATATAATAAAATTGTACATTTATCATATTTAGTTACTTAAAAAAAATCTACCGCACAGCTTAACGTTTATTGCATTACATTATTTGTGTGTGTGTGTGTGTTCTGTGTGTATGACCATAAGAAAGTCAAATGAACCGTAGTACTTTCGTGCATAGTATATATATATTTATGGCTAAATTTCGTGTGGTCAGTATATCTGGACATATTATCGGGAATATATCTGTATACAAGTACGTGTATTAAAAATAATACAAAACAGTTGAACTGGAAATTTTATAAAATGCCCTTAAATATTTTTTATTTTAGAATAATAACACTACGTGACTATTACAAATTTTTTATTGTTATAAATTTTTTATCGCCATTTTCGTATATAAACGCGATTAAATTAAACAACGAAATTATATTTATAAAAAAAATTGAATTAAAAATAAAATAAAAATATAAAAAACATTAAATGTATGTAACAATTTTATGCTTTCACTTAAATATTATTATGATTTTTTTTTTGTTCTGTTCATTTTTAATTTAACATTATTTTATATTTTATTTTCAATTAAATATAGAATAAAAAAAAAATTAAAAATTAAATTAAAACAATTGTTGGTGTAAAAAATATTGAAAAATAATTTAATACTTTTTTTTTTACTGTACATACGAGTAGTTTACATTTATTTGTGCGTTGAATGAAAATTTACGCGCACATATAGTTATAAATAAATTACTTTACGTATATACAATTAATAATTGTATATAAAATTTAATATATAGTTTAATTGGTATAAAAACTGCCAGCACTGTGACATGTCTGTGAAGTTGGCCCGAAAAACCATCCCGACATTTTTTTTTTTTATTATGGTGTGTTTCCTTGATAAATTCAATTCTCAGCCCGAAAAAATAAAATAAATGATTTCAGACGAACCCGAAAAATTTGTCAAAAAATTACGTAATTCATCACGAATCATTATTTATTTATAAATTAGATTAAAAGATGACTATTAAATAATTCAATTAAGTTTCACGTCGATCACGGAGATGTCTACGTCAAATGGTTAGTGGTCTCAGGCTCATAAATCATGATATTAAACAGATAAGTCGTCTAATGATATTACGGAGATGAATGAATAAATAATTGAGCCTTTCTACCATTCCAATATAAACTATTACAAATGTATGTAATTTAGGTTGTTTCTAGCGATATCAAAATCGCTGAAATGTCCACCACGGAATCTCAGCTGACAGAGGTTGATAGATATAGTGGTGTATCGGATGTGATAAATAATACTCTCACTTTAGCAAAATAAAACCCTTAAACCCAAAACTTTAGCAACCCTTATGTCGACGCGATAATATCTATCAACCCCTGTGAGCTGAGATTAAGTGGTGACATTTCAACGATTTTGCTATCTCAAGTCAGATATGGATGAAGCTCTATAAAACACCCTTATCCCCATCACGTCGACATAAGGGTTATTATTTTATTAAGGTGAGGGTATTATCTAACACATCTCATACCCCATTATATCTATCAATCCCTGTGAGCTGAGATTAAGTGGTGACATTTCAACGGTTTTGCTATCACAAGTCAGATATGGATGAAGCTCTATAAAACACCCTTATCCCCATCGCGTCTACATAAGGGTTAATATTTTGCTAAGGTGAGAGTATTATTTATCACATCCGATACACCACTATATCTATCAATCGCTGTGAGCTGAGATTCAGTGGTGACATTTCAACGATTTTGCTATCTCAAGTTAGATATGGATGAAGCTCTATAAAACACCCTTATCCCCATCGCGTCGACATAAGGGTTATTATTTTATTAAGGTGAGGGTATTATCTAACACATCTCATACCCCATTATATCTATCAATCCTTGTGAGCTGAGATTCAGTGGTGGACATTTCAACGGGTTTGCTATCTCAAGTCAGATATGGATGAAGCTCTATAAAACACCCTTATCCCCATCGCGTCGACATAAGGGTTATTATTTTATTAAGGTGAGGGTATTATCTAACACATCTCATACCCCATTATATCTATCAATCCCTGTGAGCTGTGATTCAGTGGTGGACATTCCAACGATTTTGCTATCTCAAGTCAGATATGGATGAAGCTCTATAAAACACCCTTATCCCCATCGCGTCGACATAAGGGTTATTATTTTATTAAGGTGAGGGTATTATCTAACACATCTCATACCCCATTATATCTATCAATCCCTGTGAGCTGTGATTCAGTGGTGGACATTCCAACGATTTTGCTATCTCAAGTCAGATATGGATGAAGCGCTATAAAACACCCATACCTCATCGCGTCGACATAAGGGTTATTATTTTATTAAGGTTAGGGTATTATCTAACACATTTCATACCCCATGATATCTATCAATCCCTGTGAGCTGAGATTAAGTGGTGACATTTCAACGATTTTGCTATCACAAGTCAGATATGGATGAAGCTCTATAAAACACCCTTACCCCATCGTGTCGACATAAGGATGTATGTGAAGATAGCCCAATTTCCATCCCCGAAAAATACGATGGCAACACTAGCGAGTACTATCACGACATTTTTTGCTCTCATCCCAGAAAAAATTTACTATCACGATAGTATTATGATACTTTTGATAAACCTGTCGTAATTTTTTTAGAATTTTTGTATGTCGGTGAGCTACGATATAGTCCCGCAAAGTCACGATGGAGTGGATTGCCGGCTCAGATGAGTAAGGCATGTGATAGTGGATGGTTTGATAAACCTGTCGTAATTTTTTTAGAATTTTTGTATGTCGGTGAGCTGCGATATAGTCCCGCAAAGTCACGATGGAGTGGATTGCCGGCTCAGATGAGTAAGGCATGTGATAGTGGATGGTTTGATAAACCTGTCGTAATTTTTTTAGAATTTTTGTATGTATGCAGTTTGTAATAGTGTGCTTTGTAGTTTGTATCAGAAAAATTGGCACTTAACAATTATTTCCTCATGTAACAAAGTATGTGCGGTAAAACTAATTTGGAAGAATTTCGTATTTTTATAATGTTTTCCTTTAGGTCATCGAATTCTTCCCAATATTCAGAATTTTTACAATACGCAGTGTAATGATTGACTTTATAATTTATTATGGAATTAATTTCAAATACATTATTTTCAATTTTAATAATTTTTGGAATATGATGTAACGAAATAGCTTTTTGTTTCTCGTTATTGCGATATTCTGTATTGAATATGGCATATTGGCCCATAATTATATTGAGAGGGAATAATGCAGAACCACAACATTTTTTAGGTGGAATTGGAGACAAGGATTTTTCAATATTTTGAATTCCGTGTAGCTCTAATAAATCAGTGTCTATAGATATATAAGGTCTTTTTTCTTCCACTCTTTTATTGCACGTTCCACATACGAACTCAGCTGTGCATGTTTGATATTTTTTGAAAAAGTAATCTGTTATTGCAGTGATATTACATTCACAGTTTTTTTTGAGGCCAAAATCATATTTAAATTTTTTTTTTAAAGAATAGAGGGCATCGTATCGGATTATTTCTGCTAATGTTGCATTACCTTCATACAACGCATTTACGACTTTGCTCATTGAACATTCACTATCATTAAACAAATAATTAAAACTTTTTTTCAAATTTGCAAAACACTGAATAGCCGCATCAAAAGCACAAGTATTTTGATAAAAGGACGATTTCAAATTGTTGCCATTGCGGAGCAGCCAAGTACATTCTTTTTTTTGCTGTGGTAATATAAACTCAGAAGGAACTATTTGCAATTTGGCAGCCAGTTCATTCTGCTTATCTTCAGATTGTTCTATATACTGATTAATATTATTAAAATTAAAATAATTGTGTTCCTCTTTTTTTATTATTTTAATTCTTTTACACCAAATTTCGGTTTTATTTAAAGATTCTGCAATACTGTTTTTTTTTCGTTTTAAATTAAATGATAAATTTTTTACAGATCTTTTGGGAATAGATGAATGCGTTTTTTCAAAAATTAACTTATTCCTTTTATTAAGTTCTTTGAAAAATCGAAGACATTTCGTGGGTAATTTATCTTTATTATAGAAAAATAGTTTTCTATATGACTATTACTTAACCTCGCCTCATTATATATTAACTGAGACCACAATGGTACGTAAGTCATATATTTTTTAATAAATTTTTCTGCAAACCCAGGATTGTAGAAATTATTGACAGCTTGATTTCTATTACTGTTGTTTTCGCTAATTTTACATTCCAGATAAATAGCATTAAAATCGTGGAAAAAAGGGCTTTGTTCATAAATTGTTTTAACAAATAAATCGCCTTACTCATTTACATTTTCCTTATATACATCTTCGGATTTTGTTAATTCTATGTCAATTAATGTGGTTTTCATGATTTGACTGAAAGCAGAGATTGTCTCAGGACTTGTATATTTTGATTTTAATAATACCATAAAATTTTTGAAATTTAATTTCATATTATTATAATCATTACAAACAATGAATGATGCCAATATTTCTTTTACATACTTAGAAATTGATGATGACTTTCTAAAATGTTGATTTACATCATTCACTAGATTTTTCATAAGATGGGAACAACAGAGATGAATTTTTACATATTTGTTTAAGTCTATTTGATTTTTATGAGAAATATATTGCCGGCATATTTTCAAGTAGTCAATAATAGTTAAATTATTATTGAAACATTCTAATACAGCATTAATTTCGGCAAAACTGAAGTCGGTAACGACAGTATCAAAAATAGGCCATCTATGGGTGTGATTTAATACAAAACTTTTGAATGATCTAAGCCAATTTCCTATAGTTAGAGAACTATGACTCGCACTAATGAAATCAGTAATTGAAAATGGATCACTTGGGTCATGGTCATATTTTTTAACGGAAACTATTAGAGCATAATACAAAACGATTGGTGTTTCTACATTTGGTGGTCGGACGAGTCCACCAGTGGCATCCATATAAACAACCAATTTTTTTGAAGCATCATTATTAATAATAACTCTTATCATATCCAATTGCATTTTGCTAAAACTAATGACATAGAATGGCCATTTTGATAGATGTTGTATATATTGATCAGGAGAATTCTTCGTACTTTTAATTTCAATATAAATATCTTCTATATCATCTGCATGGTTATCTTGGGCCATAAGGGCTTCCGATTTTATTTTTCTCAAAACATCTACACTGGTACATTTTACAATTGTATTTGTTTTTTCTACAAAATCTTTATCTTCATTCCAAAATAATTCCTCCGACAATTGTTCTACGGATGATTTTAATAAAGAATCTTTCACTTCTTTGCGAAGATTTCGACTAATCGCTCGAGCTTTAATATGTGGATGATATATTTCATTGGACGAATATGTAATTTTAAAAATATTTGTGGCCAAATTTTTGTTGTTTAATCTAAACTTTCGACACTCTTCGCCGGTTTTATAATCTCGATGGCCGCAATAAGCACGAATATAAATTGAATTTTTATTTACTCGACTGTCTTTAATATATACCAAACAACCAGTCATTTTTGTAAGCAGCTCGGAAAATACTGAAGAATATTTATATTTATCAAATTTAGAAGTTTTTGAATTATAAATTTCATCCCAAATATTAATGGGGATCGTCAATAAATTACCCATTTCTGTGTATTCATTATCTTGAATAATTTGTGCTTTATATAGTGATTTAGTGCTTTTCTCAATAACCAATTCCTTATCATTATCAATCTTACATACTTCATCATTTTCAATGTTATTCGGTTCTTGCTGAATTACACCAGGAATGATTCAAGGAATTACTAAAATTTCCAAAATAATTTAATTGTTGTATTCCACGATCGTTTGATATACCAACGTCGTTGCAGATAATATCTTTGCTAAGTTCTTTTATTTTTTCAAAAGCAAGTAAAAGTTTAGAAACAAAAGCTTTATTTTGATACAGAAGATATCCTAACTTCAATCTCATACTTTCACTGGATTTAACTGAAATGTTTTCACAAATTAGTGACAATAATGGCTGATTTGAATTTCGCGAAAGTATAATTTCATCATAAGTTTGCACATTATCTAAAACAATTTCCATAATAATGTCCAAATCTTCTTTGGTGAATTTAAAAGATGTGAAGGGCATGGTTTTAAGAGCAAAATAAATCCAAACTTATGCAATAAAATATAAAACAAATCAAATTCAAACAAAACTTGTTAAAATAGAATATCCAGTAAATGCTGAGGTCCGAAAATGTATCCAAAAATCATTAAAATTGTTAAAAAAGAATGTCAATAGGAATGCCGAGGTCAAAATATATCTTCAAAAATTCAAATACCACAAAAAATCAATAATCCCAAAAATCACAATAAAACAACCAAACGCAACGAAATGCTTTTACAGAATGATGAAAATTATATTTTTGTTCTGCCTACAATACATACAGAATAAAACAAAACGGTATAGATTTTGTTTCTCTCCAATTTCTACATTTAAAAAAAACATAAAACAATATGTGTGTGTGTATTGTAAACTTCAAACTCATAATACAGAGAGATATACATATATATTTAAATTACAACAGTACATATTTTTATGATTTTATCCCATATAGCAAGGATTCTTAAACTTGTTTCCACGTGACGCAGTTAAGGCAGACCGCCACGAGAAATTTCGAGTAAGCTATATAAACGACATAATTATGACGTTAATTGTAAGATTCACTATACTTACTCATCTGAGCCGGCAATCCACTCCATCGTGACTTTGTGGGACTATATCGCAGCTCACCGACATACAAAAATTACGACAGGTTTATCAAACCATCCACTATCACATGCTTTACTCATCTGAGCCGGCAATCCACTCCATCGTGACTTTGCGGGACTATTTCGTAGCTCACCGACATACAAAAATTCTAAAAAAATTACGACAGGTTTATCAAACCATCCACTATCACATGCTTTACTCATCTGAGCCGGCAATCCACTCCATCGTGACTTTGCGGGACTATATCACAGCTCATCGACATACAAAAATTCTAAAAAAATTACGACAGGTTTATCAAACCATCCACTATCACATGCTTTACTCATCTGAACCGGCAATCCACTCCATCGTGACTTTGCGGGACTATATCGCAGCTCACCGACATACAAAAATTCTAAAAAAATTACGACAGGTTTATCAAACCATCCACTATCACATGCTTTACTCATCTGAGCCGGCAATCCACTCCATCGTGACTTTGCGGGACTATATAACAGGTCATCGACATACAAAAATTCTAAAAAAATTACGACAGGTTTATCAAACCATCCACTATCACATGCTTTACTCATCTGAGCCGGCAATCCACTCCATCGTGACTTTGCGGGACTATATCACAGCTCACCGACATACAAAAATTCTAAAAAAATTACGACATATCAAACCATCCACTATCACATGCCTTACTCATCTGAGCCGGCAATCCACTCCATCGTGACTTTGCGGGACTATATCGCAGCTCACCGACATACAAAAATTCTAAAAAAATTACGACAGGTTTATCAAACCATCCACTATCACATGCTTTACTCATCTGAGCCGGCAATCCACTCCATCGTGACTTTGCGGGACTATATCACAGGTCATCGACATACAAAAATTCTAAAAAAATTACGACAGGTTTATCAAACCATCCACTATCACATGCTATACTCATCTGAGCCGGCAAACCACTCCATCGTGACTTTGCGGGACTATATCACAGCTCACCGACATACAAAAATTCTAAAAAAATTACGACATATCAAACCATCCACTATCACATGCCTTACTCATCTGAGCCGGCAATCCACTCCATCGTGACTTTGCGGGACTATATCACAGCTCACCGACATACAAAAATTCTAAAAAAATTACGACAGGTTTATCAAACCATCCACTATCACATGCTTTACTCATCTGAGCCGGCAATCCACTCCATCGTGACTTTGCGGGACTATATCACAGCTCATCGACATACAAAAATTACGACAGGTTTATCAAACCATCCACTATCACATGCTTTACTCATCTGAGCCGGCAATCCACTCCATCGTGACTTTGCGGGACTATTTCGTAGCTCACTGACATACAAAAATTCTAAAAAAATTACGACAGGTTTATCAAACCATCCACTATCACATGCTTTACTCATCTGAGCCGGCAATCCACTCCATCGTGACTTTGCGGGACTATATCACAGCTCATCGACATACAAAAATTCTAAAAAAATTACGACAGGTTTATCAAACCATCCACTATCACATGCCTTACTCATCTGAGCCGGCAATCCACTCCATCGTGACTTTGCGGGACTATATCGCAGCTCACCGACATACAAAAATTCTAACAAAAATTACGACAGGTTTATCAAACCATCCACTATCACATGCTTTACTCATCTGAGCCGGCAATCCACTCCATCGTGACTTTGCGGGACTATATCACAGCTCACCGACATACAAAAATTCTAAAAAAATTACGACAGGTTTATCAAACCATCCACTATCACATGCTTTACTCATCTGAACCGGCAATCCACTCCATCGTGACTTTGCGGGACTATATCGCAGCTCACCGACATACAAAAATTCTAAAAAAATTACGACAGGTTTATCAAACCATCCACTATCACATGCCTTACTCATCTGAGCCGGCAATCCACTCCATCGTGACTTTGCGGGACTATATCGCAGCTCACCGACATACAAAAATTCTAAAAAAATTACGACAGGTTTATCAAACCATCCACTATCACATGCTTTACTCATCTGAGCCGGCAATCCACTCCATCGTGACTTTGCGGGACTATATCACAGCTCATCGACATACAAAAATTCTAAAAAAATTACGACATATCAAACCATCCACTATCACATGCCTTACTCATCTGAGCCGGCAATCCACTCCATCGTGACTTTGTGAGACTATATCACAGCTCACCGACATACAAAAATTACGACAGGTTTATCAAACCATCCACTATCACATGCTTTACTCATCTGAGCCGGCAATCCACTCCATCGTGACTTTGCGGGACTATTTCGTAGCTCACTGACATACAAAAATTCTAAAAAAATTACGACAGGTTTATCAAACCATCCACTATCACATGCCTTACTCATCTGAGCCGGCAATCCACTCCATCGTGACTTTGCGGGACTATATCACAGCTCATCGACATACAAAAATTCTAAAAAAATTACGACAGGTTTATCAAACCATCCACTATCACATGCCTTACTCATCTGAGCCGGCAATCCACTCCATCGTGACTTTGCGGGACTATATCGCAGCTCACCGACATACAAAAATTCTAAAAAAATTACGACAGATTTATCAAACCATCCACTATCACATGCTTTACTCATCTGAGCCGGCAATCCACTCCATCGTGACTTTGCGGGACTATATCACAGCTCATCGACATACAAAAATTCTAAAAAAATTACGACAGGTTTATCAAACCATCCACTATCACATGCTTTACTCATCTGAGCCGGCAATCCACTCCATCGTGACTTTGCGGGACTATATCACAGCTCATCGACATACAAAAATTCTAAAAAAATTACGACAGGTTTATCAAACCATCCACTATCACATGCTTTACTCATCTGAGCCGGCAATCCACTCCATCGTGACTTTGCGGGACTATATAACAGGTCATCGACATACAAAAATTCTAAAAAAATTACGACAGGTTTATCAAACCATCCACTATCACATGCTTTACTCATCTGAGCCGGCAATCCACTCCATCGTGACTTTGCGGGACTATATCACAGCTCACCGACATACAAAAATTCTAAAAAAATTACGACATATCAAACCATCCACTATCACATGCCTTACTCATCTGAGCCGGCAATCCACTCCATCGTGACTTTGCGGGACTATATCGCAGCTCACCGACATACAAAAATTCTAAAAAAATTACGACAGGTTTATCAAACCATCCACTATCACATGCTTTACTCATCTGAGCCGGCAATCCACTCCATCGTGACTTTGCGGGACTATATCACAGGTCATCGACATACAAAAATTCTAAAAAAATTACGACAGGTTTATCAAACCATCCACTATCACATGCTTTACTCATCTGAGCCGGCAATCCACTCCATCGTGACTTTGCGGGACTATATCACAGCTCATCGACATACAAAAATTCTAAAAAAATTACGACAGGTTTATCAAACCATCCACTATCACATGCTTTACTCATCTGAGCCGGCAATCCACTCCATCGTGACTTTGCGGGACTATATCGCAGCTCACCGACATACAAAAATTCTAAAAAAATTACGACAGGTTTATCAAACCATCCACTATCACATGCTTTACTCATCTGAGCCGGCAATGCACTCCATCGTGACTTTGCGGGACTATATCACAGCTCATCGACATACAAAAATTCTAAAAAAATTACGACATATCAAACCATCCACTATCACATGCCTTACTCATCTGAGCCGGCAATCCACTCCATCGTGACTTTGTGAGACTATATCACAGCTCACCGACATACAAAAATTACGACAGGTTTATCAAACCATCCACTATCACATGCTTTACTCATCTGAGCCGGCAATCCACTCCATCGTGACTTTGCGGGACTATTTCGTAGCTCACTGACATACAAAAATTCTAAAAAAATTACGACAGGTTTATCAAACCATCCACTATCACATGCTTTACTCATCTGAGCCGGCAATCCACTCCATCGTGACTTTGCGGGACTATATCACAGCTCATCGACATACAAAAATTCTAAAAAAATTACGACAGGTTTATCAAACCATCCACTATCACATGCCTTACTCATCTGAGCCGGCAATCCACTCCATCGTGACTTTGCGGGACTATATCGCAGCTCACCGACATACAAAAATTCTAAAAAAATTACGACAGATTTATCAAACCATCCACTATCACATGCTTTACTCATCTGAGCCGGCAATCCACTCCATCGTGACTTTGCGGGACTATATCACAGCTCATCGACATACAAAAATTCTAAAAAAATTACGACAGGTTTATCAAACCATCCACTATCACATGCTTTACTCATCTGAACCGGCAATCCACTCCATCGTGACTTTGCGGGACTATATCGCAGCTCACCGACATACAAAAATTCTAAAAAAATTACGACAGGTTTATCAAACCATCCACTATCACATGCTTTACTCATCTGAGCCGGCAATCCACTCCATCGTGACTTTGCGGGACTATATAACAGGTCATCGACATACAAAAATTCTAAAAAAATTACGACAGGTTTATCAAACCATCCACTATCACATGCTTTACTCATCTGAGCCGGCAATCCACTCCATCGTGACTTTGCGGGACTATATCACAGCTCATCGACATACAAAAATTCTAAAAAAATTACGACAGGTTTATCAAACCATCCACTATCACATGCCTTACTCATCTGAGCCGGCAATCCACTCCATCGTGACTTTGCGGGACTATATCGCAGCTCACCGACATACAAAAATTCTAAAAAAATTACGACAGGTTTATCAAACCATCCACTATCACACGCTTTACTCATCTGAGCCGGCAATCCACTCCATCGTGACTTTACGGGACTATATCGTAGCTCACCGACATACAAAAATTCTAAAAAAATTACGACATATCAAACCATCCACTATCACATGCCTTACTCATCTGAGCCGGCAATCCACTCCATCGTGACTTTGCGGGACTATATCGCAGCTCACCGACATACAAAAATTCTAAAAAAATTACGACAGGTTTATCAAACCATCCACTATCACATGCTTTACTCATCTGAGCCGGCAATCCACTCCATCGTGACTTTGCGGGACTATATCACAGCTCATCGACATACAAAAATTCTAAAAAAATTACGACAGGTTTATCAAACCATCCACTATCACATGCTTTACTCATCTGAGCCGGCAATCCACTCCATCGTGACTTTGCGGGACTATATCGCAGCTCACCGACATACAAAAATTCTAAAAAAATTACGACAGGTTTATCAAACCATCCACTATCACATGCTTTACTCATCTGAGCCGGCAATTCACTCCATCGTGACTTTGCGGGACTATTTCGTAGCTCACCGACATACAAAAATTCTAAAAAAATTACGACAGGTTTATCAAACCATCCACTATCACATGCTTTACTCATCTGAGCCGGCAATCCACTCCATCGTGACTTTGCGGGACTATATCGTAGCTCACCGACATACAAAAATTCTAAAAAAATTACGACAGGTTTATCAAACCATCCACTATCACATGCTTTACTCATCTGAGCCGGCAATCCACTCCATCGTGACTTTGCGGGACTATATCGCAGCTCACCGACATACAAAAATTCTAAAAAAATTACGACAGGTTTATCAAACCATCCACTATCACATGCTTTACTCATCTGAGCCGGCAATCCACTCCATCGTGACTTTGCGGGACTATATCACAGCTCATCGACATACAAAAATTCTAAAAAAATTACGACAGGTTTATCAAACCATCCACTATCACATGCTTTACTCATTTGATCCGGCAATCCACTCCATCGTGACTTTGCGGGACTATATTGCAGCTCACCGACATACAAAAATTACGACAGGTTTATCAAACCATCCACTATCACATGCTTTACTCATCTGAGCCGGCAATCCACTCCATCGTGACTTTGCGGGACTATATCACAGCTCACCGACATACAAAAATTCTAAAAAAATTACGACATATCAAACCATCCACTATCACATGCCTTACTCATCTGAGCCGGCAATCCACTCCATCGTGACTTTGCGGGACTATATCGCAGCTCACCGACATACAAAAATTCTAAAAAAATTACGACAGGTTTATCAAACCATCCACTATCACATGCCTTACTCATCTGAGCCGGCAATCCACTCCATCGTGACTTTGCGGGACTATATCACAGCTCATCGACATACAAAAATTCTAAAAAAATTGCGACAGGTTTATCAAACCATCCACTATCACATGCTTTACTCATTTGAGCCGGCAATCCACTCCATCGTGACTTTGCGGGACTATATTGCAGCTCACCGACATACAAAAATTCTAAAAAAATTACGACAGGTTTATCAAACCATCCACTATCACATGCTTTACTCATCTGAGCCGGCAATCCACTCCATCGTGACTTTGCGGGACTATATCGCAGCTCATCAACATACAAAAATTCTAAAAAAATTACGACAGGTTTATCAAACCATCCACTATCACATGCTTTACTCATCTGAGCCGGCAATCCACTCCATCGTGACTTTGCGGGACTATATCACAGCTCATCGACATACAAAAATTCTAAAAAAATTACGACAGGTTTATCAAACCATCCACTATCACATGCTTTACTCATCTGAGCCGGCAATCCACTCCATCGTGACTTTGCGGGACTATATCACAGCTCACCGACATACAAAAATTCTAAAAAAATTACGACATATCAAACCATCCACTATCACATGCCTTACTCATCTGAGCCGGCAATCCACTCCATCGTGACTTTGCGGGACTATATCGCAGCTCACCGACATACAAAAATTCTAAAAAAATTACGACAGGTTTATCAAACCATCCACTATCACATGCTTTACTCATCTGAGCCGGCAATCCACTCCATCGTGACTTTGCGGGACTATATCACAGCTCATCGACATACAAAAATTCTAAAAAAATTACGACAGGTTTATCAAACCATCCACTATCACATGCCTTACTCATCTGAGCCGGCAATCCACTCCATCGTGACTTTGCGGGACTATATCGCAGCTCACCGACATACAAAAATTCTAAAAAAATTACGACAGGTTTATCAAACCATCCACTATCACACGCTTTACTCATCTGAGCCGGCAATCCACTCCATCGTGACTTTACGGGACTATATCGTAGCTCACCGACATACAAAAATTCTAAAAAAATTACGACAGGTTTATCAAACCATCCACTATCACATGCTTTACTCATCTGAGCCGGCAATCCATTCCATCGTGACTTTGCGGGACTATATCGTAGCTCACCGACATACAAAAATTCTAAAAAAATTACGACAGGTTTATCAAACCATCCACTATCACATGCTTTACTCATCTGAGCCGGCAATCCACTCCATCGTGACTTTGCGGGACTATATCGTAGCTCACCAACATACAAAAATTTAAAAAAAATTACGACAGGTTTATCCAACCATCCACTATCACATGCTTTACTCATCTGAGCCGGCAATCCACTCCATCGTGACTTTGTGGGACTATATCGCAGCTTACCGACATACAAAAATTACGACAGGTTTATCAAACCATCCACTATCACATGCTTTACTCATCTGAGCCGGCAATCCACTCCATCGTGACTTTGCGGGACTATTTCGTAGCTCACCGACATACAAAAATTCTAAAAAAATTACGACAGGTTTATCAAACCATTCACTAAAACTTGCCCTAAACATTTGAACCGCCAATCTTTATCTTCATTTATCTATTCAGTGAGTGACTTAAAGAATATTGGTAAAATATAACAACTGTCGTGATATTAATATTTTTCGGGGCTGAGAGCAAAATACAGAAAAATATTGTATTTTGTAAACTTATATTTCTTGTAATTTGAAATGTTTTAGTTTTAATGTGTTACTTATGTTTGATATATAAATATAATTAAAATTATTATAATTTATTTATTGATAACTTTTCATTCTAAATAAGCAATTTTTTTTTTTCATAATATATTTAATCAAATTTCGAAATTAAATGTCGTGATAGCCTTTTATATATTTTATGTATTACCATATGCAAGTTTTTTAATTTTCGGGGATAGAATTTCGGGCTAACTTCACAAAGGTGACATAAGGGTTATTATTTTATTAAGGTGAGGGTATTATCTAACACATCTCATACCCCATTATATCTATCAATCCCTGTGAGCTCAGATTCAGTGGTGACATTTCAACGATTTTGCTATCTCAAGTCAGATATGGATGAAGCTCTATAAAACACCCTTATCCCCATCGCGTCGACATAAGGATTGCTATTTTGCTAAGGTGAGAGTATTATTTATCACAACCGATACACCACTATATCTATCAACCTAAGTCAGCTGAGATTCTGTGGTGGACATTTCAACGATTTTGATATCGCTAGAAACAACCTAAAATACATACATTTGTAATAGTTTATATTGGAATGGTAGAAAGGCTCAATTATTTATTCATTCATCTCCGTAATATCATTAGACGACTTATCTGTTTAATATCATGATTTATGAGCCTGAGACCACTAACCATTTGACGTAGACATCTCCGTGATCGACGTGAAATTTAATTGAATTATTTAATAGTCATCTTTTAATCTAATTTATAAATAAATAATGATTCGTGATGAATTACGTAATTTTTTGACAAATTTTTCGGGTTGAGAGACAATTTTCTGGATGAAATAGATATTATTTTCATTTATTTTATTTTTTCGGGCTGAGAATTGAATTTATCAAGGAAACACACCATAATAAAAAAAAAATGTCGGGATGGTTTTTCGGGCCAACTTCACAGACATCACGGCGCACTAAAATTTTACAATAAAATTAAAACTTTTTATTAAAACTCTAATCTACAAGGATTCCCCAGTACACTCAATTTCAAGGCGATGATAGTTATGAGATATTTCAAAATAAAATGCCGCCCCATTAAAATTGTTTTGGGTGACTTCAATGCTCAAATTGGCACTGCGAGCAATACTTATCGCAGCCCAAAACCTTGCATCCTACCTCAAACAACAACGGGACGCGCACCACGGTGCTATATTGCTCTACAACTTGGTGGTCGCCAGCACATACTTCCTACATAAACCCATCCATAAAGCCACATGGAAATCTAACGACGGGACAACGGTCAACCAAATCGACCACATCCTCTTGTCCATAAGGCATTTTTCTGGCCTCAAACACATCAGAATCAAACGTGGAGCTAATATCGACTCAGACCACTTCCTGGTAGTTGCTGAATTAAAATTTCGCCTCTCCGCAGGTACAATCATCGTTGTTCAAGAACAGTGGGACAACATCAAAACGGCGGTAAGCGATGCCTCAACGTCCACCATAGTTCGAACTACACCCAGACCTAAAAATCTTTGGTTGTCTAGGTGCTAGGTCAGCGAAATCTATCTCAAAGAACAAGACAATCTCACAACGCCTACATGACTGTAAGGAAAATTTCCAATCGGCTATGCAGACGAAAGAAACGAGAATGACATAAACAACAGGCGCTCAACATCCAAAATTCTACCCTGAGAGATATCGCTGCATAAGAGGACTAGCTACCGACTTTCATCCACGTTGCAGCGCGATTCGCAACGAATCCGGTGAATTATTGATGGACACTAAAACCGTCCTCGAAGTGTGGCGGAGGTGTTTTTCCTCACTTCCTCACTTCTAAACAAACAGACACCACCTTTCGAGCAACAACCTCTCTTTCTTGAACGCAATATTAACGTCGAGATGACTCTACCGCCCCTCCAACATATGACGAAGTTCGGAACGTGATATCGCAGATGAAAAATTATAAGAGACCTGGTGAGGATGGTAAATATCTGCAACGAAATGCTCAAATATGGACTATTTGTTTTACCGCATGTTTGGGCTCATATCAATAATTTGGTCTACAGAAAAAATCCCAGAAGAGTGGTCTATCTGTCCACATCATAAAAAGGGATAGCGATTAAACTGCAACAACTAACGCGGTATAAAGCTTTGCTGTATAAATGCGGATTTGGCCCAATAGATCAACAACCGATCAAACGTTCACTCTCTGCTAAAAAAATCCTATGAAAAGGACAACCCTGTGAATACGTTACGGAACGTCTTATCCTATCTGGGCATACCGTCAAAATTGGTTTCTTTTTGTCAGGTTTTAATGGATGGCTCAAATGGGTGGTGCAAATAGAGCAACATTTCGGATGCCTTCGAGATAACATCTACAGTGCGGCAAGGAGACCCGATAGATCAGATTCTGTTCAACTAATCATTAGAATATGTCATTCGTCAGCTTAATATAGCGCAGCGTAGCTGCCTATATTACAAATCATCCCAGTTTTAAGCGTACGCTGATGATATTTGCATTCTGGGTCGCAACAACATCTTCCGTAATGAAGTCCTGCTTCCGCTGGAAATGACAGCCCAACAAATTGGCCTTCAGATCAATGAAGCAAAGACCAACTACATGGTGACTATCATAAGGCAGCCACGTGAAAAATTATGAACAAATTCAAGAGTTCAAATATCTAGGATCCCCGATCAGTGAGCAAAACTCCGTTTCTGTCGACATCGCATAGATGCTACCGTGCATTTTACGGCAACATGGACTGGAAACTGGCCATCTACAAAGCGCTGATAAGCGCCAGTTATCACCTTGGGTTGCGAGTCTTGGACACTTACAGCGCAAAACATCAAAACACAGCGTAAAATAATTCGTATAATTCTCGGTCCCATCCAAGAGGACATCCACCTATAGGATGCGTATGAATCACGAGATCAGACATGATCTCGATAAAGTTGACATCATCGGATTCATAAAATCAGCAAGGGTTAGATGGCTCGGACACTTTCTTCATTTGCAAAATCGGACCACCAAACAGGCCTTATAGTCGGCACCAACGAAAGTAGGACCTCGCACGAGACCACCTACCTGGTGGATGGACGACGTCGAGGGGACAGCGAAAATAAATAAAAACCGGATTTGTTCCTTTAATGTTGTGTCAGCAAAGAAAATACGTCCACGAGCTCGATTCACAACAAACCGCTATAGGATATAATTTAAAAGAATGATCTCAGATACCTCTCTGTGAATATCAGGAAGAAGTATTTGAATAGAACACGTAATCCAAATCCCTTAAATCAGGCCAGTGTAATGTCAATGAATTGTTCACAGGCGGGTTATCATTACAAGAATTGTACGTCCGATATTCGAAACATATGTTGTTATGGATGTCGGTTTCCTAATGTTTATTTTCCAACGTGTCTAAATTGTCATAATCGGCTGGGAAGCTACCGGGAGGGGGCAAGGGTAATACAAGCCACTTTCCCCAATATAATACGCAATACGGAAGTTGCAACCACCTACACAGACCCGGAGTTTTATCACATTCTTCCAACTTAAGTTTACCTAATTCCAAACCTACCACAAATACCACAACAAATTCAAAAACATCACGCCCAAGTCGTTATTTTAAACTACGTAAATCCAAAAAATCTTTCATTTCAGCGTCATTAATTACTGACGAACTGGACGGCCGAACGTACGCGGAAGTTAATCGTCTCAGAGAACATATTATCGGCTTACTTGACAGTGGGGCAAATGTATCACTACTCGGAAAGGGTTGTGCTGAAATCCTTAATGACTCTCGTATATATTTTCGATAATTACCATCGCAAGTGAAAACCACAAACGGACAGTCAGAATAAGTTATTGATCACATTCGCGCACGCCTATAACTTTTGCAAGAAGAACTCGTATGGATACACTACACCGACGGCACTGTCGGTAACCGAGGTAATTCATAACGATACTGAGTTCCATCAATTAAATCTGGACCAAGAATCTCAGTTAGATACAATTATCCGCAAGTTTCTATCATTTACCAAACTTGGATTGGGACGAACACGATTGGTTATTCACGTGATAAATGTTGGTACAGCCCAGCCCATAAAACAAAAGCATTATGCAGTATCTCCTGCCGATGAAGCCAAAATATATAAGGAACTTGACAGAATGCTCTCGTTGGGTGTGATTGAGGAGAGTTTCAGTTCATATGGAGTTCCCCAATTGCATTAGTCCGAAGGAGCGATGGGAGAGTCCGTCTGTGCTTGGGTGCGCTCAAACTTAACAAGGTTACCGTGACAGATGCCTATCCTATGTCCCTCATTGATGGTTTTCTGGGGCGTCTGTCAAAAACAAGGTTCATATCGAGCAGCCTTTACAGTACCTAGAAGACCGCTGAATCATTATGACAGTTATGCCATTCGGGCTCCATGAAACCCCATGAACTGCACACTGACGTTTTTGTATATCTCGATGATTTACTCATAACCGGCGAGACATTCGAAGAAAATTTACAATTATTGTCGAAAGCTAAGTTAACTGTACAATCGGAGTCAGAGTCACTAACATAATGATTGGCCATATTAGAGCAGGCTAAACAATTGAAAGCCAAAATATTTTTTTTCCCCCGGTTAAGTGCGATGTTGATGAAACGGATATCGTATCCTTGGTCAAAATATTTAACAAATCTGGTATGTATATGTACATCGATTACTTTATCATACAAACGTGTACACATAAGGAGATTAAATCAGTTTCTCAGTAAATACGAGCATCTCAGGATTCTCAGGAGACAATTACTCTCTGTCAAATGCGAATTTATTAGAGTTGTCAAAATTAGCAATTGAAAATAATTTAAATTTCTAAAAAACCATCAGGATGTAATTTAGACCAAGTCTACCAGGAGATCGAGCGTATGGTATGTGTGATCAAGATCTGTTTTATTGGCCTAGAAGAAGAGCTGCAAGAGCGAATGGTACTATTGAGATGCGATGAAAATCAGGAGAGAACATGCTACGAGGAGAGAACAATACAAACAGCAACGCCTTTGGTCCAGCTCGAATAACGTCGAATGTCCAGTTGGTACGAAACTAATAGTGTTGAATGTCCAGTTGGTACGAAACTAATCAATTCAGTGTTGTCTCAAAGAAGCTGTAATACATGGTGCAATTGGCAAAATGCCTACCATCGTGTTCTCTAGTGTCTAGTGCATATATATGGTTAGAAGAAAGGAAGAATTTGATTGGGGACCTTGTGGTGATTATAGAAGATTAAACACCGCGTAACCGTTACCCTATACCCCACATGCAACATTTCTCTATGAACTTAACCGGTTATACTATATTCTCTAAAATTGACCTAGTCAGGGCTTATTCGAATTCACGCAAATCATTTGTTTTACGCAACGCTGCTCAGAGATTTCAAAGGTTCATGAATGAGGTAGTTAAAGCACTGAACTTCGTGTTTGAATACATTAATGAAAGACTTGTAGCTTCGAAATCAGTAAAAGAGCACAATGCGTTTTTGGTATTAATGCTCTTAAGTTTCTAAGTCAAAAAATTACCCCTAAGAGAATATTCCCATCCGAAAAAAGATTTGAAGCTTTATTCGTAGTTCCGCTGCCTATACATCCATTTAACAAATTCAACAATTTATTGGTATGGTTAATTCATGGAAGAATTCGTTTCTAATAAAATTGCGCTTGCTCATGGAACATTTTTGGGTTATGCTTTAAATGACGCCGTGTACAGTATTACTACTGATTCCTCGAATACTGCAGTCTTGCAACAACCCAAAAATGTATGTAATGGAACATCTAGCATATTTCTCCAAAAAGTTACAACCATCAGCCGAAACGAAATATTCAGCATTTGATAGAGAATACACGCCACAAACTTAACGCTTAACCATTTTCGATATTTTGTAGAAAGTTGAGAATTTGCGATTTACCCCTAAGGCCCTAACCATCACAAGCTATACAAAACGGAAAGAAATTCACGACAAGCTCGTCATTTGGATTTTATTTTGCAGTTTTCAACGGACATTCAATATATTGCAAAGATAATGTTGTGGCTGACAGCAACTGCCTAGGGAAAAAACAATAAATCTTATGTCTATTTCGGAATTACAGAAGCCTGACGAGGAACTTTAGAAGGTAATTACTGATTCCGCTTGTCTCACAACTAGAGACATTACTATTGGCCTAACATGAACAAAGACGTTAACATCTGAGCACAGTCCTGTCTTTCATGCCAAAGATCTAAAATTCAAAGGCACACGAAATCGGAATTAGCACAAATTAAACAGCCTTTTGGTCGATTTGAGTCACTATATTATGCATACATTTTAACTGCCGTAGGTCCTTTTACTAAATGGCCAGAAGATTACCTTATGAAGGATATTACCACCGCAACTGTTGCAAAAATATTTGTGGAAAATAATATATCAAGATTTTGAGTACCTGAAACATAACTACAGATCAAGGAAGCCAATTTCAACAAAAGCTGTTCTCAGAATTATCGAAGCTGCTAGGCACACATCGAATTTGGAAAGATGCTCACCACCCGCAATCTAACGGAATGGAACGTTTTCATTGTCAACTAAAAGCATCTCTAAAAGCGAGACTCGATTCGATAAATTGGAGTTCACAGATGTCAATAGTTCTTGTTGGCATATAAGAGCTACACCAAAACATACACTATTAAATGTTCCTCGGCAAACCAAGTTTATGAACAACCACTAAAATTACGAGGCGAATTTTTTATGGAAGCGCCAGATCACCAACCAGTAAACTCCGATCAGGTTATTAAATATCTACTACTAAATATTAGGCGCAATCTAGTTCCAGCTGCGCCACCACAAGCTCTGGAAAGCGATATATTTATTCCAAAAACGCTGACAAAATTCGTACTAGGCTGACATCGCCTAACGAAGGCCCACATAAGGTAATTTGATGGTTCAGAAAACTACCACCTTTTTTACGAAAAAAATTCATCCGTCTTCATAATTTCAAATTTAGACCAATTCGAACGTTTGGTGCAATTTGAATCTAATATTTGTTTGTAGTTCAACACCATTGTCTTAATTGTTGACGTTGACAAACAACCTTGCTAAGTAATCTACGTAACGTTTTACGTGTCGACAACCGACAGATCCGATTTAATTGACCATCTTCTAAAGATCCGTTCCAGCCTGCAATGACATGAACGATGGCTCGGGCAATAGATTCTGTACTCTCACCGGAGGGTCTTAGAAACGTCACAGCTTTAACCACTGTACTATTTGTAAATTTGCAATTTGCATTGTCTAACACTGATGCAAGACAATTTGCTATTTGAGTGCTGGAGGGGCCGATTAAAATTTTGTATCGGGAAATTTTTTTCGGTTTATATGTTGGTTTGGCTATACTATGTCTTCTACTCATTGAAAATTCATATTCATATTAACTGATTAATTTTAAATTTACAGATTAAATTTACATTTAATTACAAAAACAGCTATGTTGAGGTCCCAAATTCACCTTGTTGTCCATTATATGCCAGTGCTGATAATTTTTTAATTGTTGAAATTGATGCACTGAGTCGCCTTCCTAAAAATAAAAATTAAGGGACGTAAAATAAAGGATGAGAGACATCGGGATTTTAAAGTTAAATTTTAACGAATGCCCTAATTGAACGTTATTTATTTGGTCGCAAACTTAAAGATCAAATTTTAATTATTTGCCGATAATTAAATTGCAGATCAAATTTAAAATATTTTTTTTTTCAAATAGTTTGACAGAGATTTGTGTTTTTACAGCTGTTTGGGCTGATATAAGATTGAACTATTTTATTTCGCCGCGGTCTAAATTTAAAATATTCGAATAGGACTACACATAAATACTTCCATAAAATAATAATATTCTTTGCAACTTAATAAAACAATAAAGTTTAATTGAGCAAAAGTCTAATTTCCGTAACTGACGACAAAAAAAAACTAAAAACAAAATTCATTCAAGTTAACAACACAGTTATCAAGACTCTCTGTATAGTTTTTTATTATATTCCTTCGTGCTAAACTTAAGAATTCAGTCAAAGACTTTATCATTTGTTGCTGATTTTTATTGAGATAATTTTTAAAAAAGTTTATTGCATTCCTATTGTATAATTTGTATGTAGTGATGCGAATGCTTTATATAAAAAAAAAAACTATCAATATACGAATATTTCGAAACCTTACTCAACTTTTTATTATACGTAATACAATATGTAATATGTATATGAAAAACTGTGTCATGATGAAAATTTAAACCTTTTTGGTGTGTGTGTGTGGGTGGGAAAATTTTTAAATATCTGTTAAATCTATTTATAAATATACGAGACATACTATACAGAGAAAGCAAAATGTTTTCAATAATAAAATAAATTTCTCCCAATCGCATACATATAAACCTTGCTCTAAATAGATTATAACTAATTAAAAATTATATTGTGTAGGTAGTAATTATGGTGAAACTATATATATAGTTTTTGTTTTTAGTATTTATGTGATTAAAGCAAAATAAAAACTCTTCTCAGTATTCTATATTTTATATGTACTTAAGATATCTGTTTTGTTTTATAAGTAACATGAAAATGGTTTAAGGCTTTCAAGCAGAGCTTAAAATAATTGACAATTTTATTTAGTTACAAAGCTATATATAGATTCTGAACCCTTTCTATACCTTTTTTGTTTGTATGTGCGTACATAATATCAGTAAAAAAGGTTAACGCAGTTTTGATACGCATTCGTACAAGAATTTCATGGCTTTAAAAAATATTTAACTTAACTTTACACACGATTTAACTGTAGAGCACGCGAAATTAAATTAAAAACAATAAAAGTTATGTTAATTATAACAAGTAAAACAAAAATCTTATTTTAAATAATATAATTATCATTTAGGCGAGAGGGAGCATCATTATTATACATACAAACGGAAAATATAATGTTATATTCATCCACTAAAAATTGATTTTAATCTTAATTTTCTAGCTTTTCCTCGTTGTATATATGTATGTATATAGAGGTGGAAAGCATAAATTCACGTACAACACTAAAGTACAAGAAAACACTGCTAATGGCTGGTAATAATAATAAAACTGAAAATTTTAAAGGTATGACAACGGTTTTTGTTTTCTTTACCACCCTTTCCCGTACGAAGCGGCGATATAAGAAATGAGTGTATGACATACCAACTTACAAACATAATAATCATGAATAAAATTTGGTTGTTGTTTTTGCATTTTAATTTTTAATTTAACTCGTAACGAGAATAAAGTCGGTAATTGAATGTAAAAAATTTTTCAAGAATTTATCGATGTGGCACTACCCTTAATTATATATAAATATCGTCTAGACAATCGATTTTTCGGCATAATCTACAATTTAGATTTATTTTTAATCAATCCATAATATTATAATAAAATGCTAATATTAATTTCTTTTAATTAAGCATCGTCGATGTATGGGCAACAAATTTATAATTATTTTGTACAAAAAAAATATTCTGGGAAATTATATTCATCTCCTTGAATATAAAAATATGTTCTAACAAACAGTATTTTCCAATCGAATAATTCCAATTTTGCTGTATGAATATTATATAAACACACAAAGCACAGAATATTTTAATTAAATCGAACTGTCAAAAACAATTCATATACGTATACGTAATGAACAATTATGTGCTGCTCCAATTACAATAATTATCCGTAATCCGTATATTTTAATCCACAGTACATGCGTACTGAGTATGTGTGTTTAATATGTAATAGGGTTTACATATGTACATACATGTATGTATTAAAATTAAAATTGAGGGATTTATTTACTATCCCTCCCTCCCTCCCTATAAATATACAATAACAATGATGACATAAAAAACTGTAACGAAATTACTAATCAAATGTCACACACAAATATGATGAAGGAAGCTAATTTAAAGCAAATTTAATAAAATAAAAGTTTTTTTTTCACCTCATCCCTAAACAAGAAATTTGTATAAATAAATAAAATGCCATAACACAAGTTCGGAAAAAAAAAAGATAAATTTATTTTGCCGTTGGCAAATGAACCATAATTTAATTGAAATTCATCAAATCAACCAACAGCAACAACAACAGCAAAAAACAAAAAATTTGTTATAAACCATCATCATAATCATAATACTATATATACGAGTATGTAGACATGAATATGGTTTATCCATTAAAAGAGACATAAAGCAAAATATTAATATTTTCTTCCCGAGCACATCAAACCACCCCAACACATACTACACACATATGTACATGTATATATATCCAACTGAATATATATGAGAGAGCAAAAGCACAACAGAAAAGTTCATATTGTTTGGTTCAACAATATTTCCGAATAATTTGAAACAAAATGTTAATTTCATTTAATTTACATTTTTTACATTTCAAAAAAAATTAAATTCGCCCTTTTTTTTTTTTTTTTTTGTTGCCATCTTCATTCGAATGCTGATGCCGTTGCGTCTCCGCATATATACAAGTATACATATATACGTATATTTTATTTTTAATTATTAAAAATTGCCACAACAAAAAAACGGGAAATGGAGAATAAGTTTGGCAAATGAAAAGTGTGAAAATTATATTTCAAATTAAACAAAAAAAAAATCCAAAAAATTAAATTAAAAAACATTGCTAAATTAATTTATCCAAATTAAAAATAAAAATGTGAGTGTTGTACGTTTGCGGCCAAATAAATAACGATGATTTTAAAATTAAATGTTTCCGACTTCATTTTCGGGCAGCGTATCTACAGATGCTCATCCACGTATTCACCTCCGTTCTGTTGGATTTAATTTGTTTCTTTTTTGTTGCAAAATTTTAAATTTCAATGAATTCGAACTTATTTTTAAATCCTATAATTTTGTCCCATCCCAGGAAAAATATGTCCTTAAGTCGCGGTCATCTTGAATTTCGTACCAAACCATCCCAATATCACGAAAAACATAGATACACAAAAAGTATCATAAAAATAATGAAAATGAAACCATTCAATGATTTGATTTGATTTATTAAGTCAGAGGAAATTAATAGCCTGTCGGCGGTGGCCAGACTAAATAAAGCCATGGCTAAGAATGGTGTTTGTAAACCAGATACTATTTCTCTATACCTGATGGTCATCTTACCTCCTGTCATAGAGAAGTTGGTGACCTGCTTCTGTGGCTCCTGATTGGGACTTGGCTTACAAGCTGATCAATCTCAATGTTCTGCGCTTGGGTTTATTTTCCATTGCCCCGCCCCATACCACCCCCCCCCCCCCCCTTATAAGGCTGGTCGGCCTGATGACATTTTCTCGGCTGAATTACAGAACGGCTTTCCTATCATTCAGGACCATCTGATAAACCTTTTCGAGGCGTGTATTGTTTTCTGCGCTGTTCCTAAATCCTGGAGCAGGAGTATAGAGTTGTTTTTATTCTGAAGGCTGGCAAATACGATTATTTCGACCTATTAGTCTGTCTTCAACTTTTCTTAAAGCCTTAGAAAAAATCGTTGACAAATTTATTAGAGACAAGACATTAACTTCCCGCTTAGTAACATACAACATGCTTACAGAGTTGGTAAATCCTGTGAAACTGCCTTACATGGATTTGTAACTAGGATTGAAAGATACCTCTATAATAAGGATTTTCTTGCAGGTACTTTCCGCGATATAGCAGGAGCTTTTGATAGTACCTAGTTTATCTCGATTACTAATGCCTCAAATAAATTTGGTATTGATCACACCATTGTCAAATGGATTGAATCACAGTTTCTGTCAAGCTTGCCAAGGGCTTTCCCCAGGGGGGTGTGCTCTCTCCTCTGCTGTTGATCTTGTCTTAACTGTTTCAGGTAAACACCTGAATATCTTATCCGACTTAATGCAATTGGCCTTAGATATTGTGGAGGCATGGTGCATTGACAAGGGTCTGCACGTCAACCCGTCTAAGACAGATTTAATTGTCTTTACTAGGCATTGGAGTGGTCTGGAGCTATCCGTTCCTTTTCTTTTTGGGAGACCGATTACCAGATGTAACCAAGTCCAGCACCTTGATGTTATCTTAGATGGCAAAGTTTCCTGGACACTTCATCTTGACTCCAAACTACACAAATTTACTGCCATATTTTGGCAATGTAGAAGGGTTTTTGGGAAATCCTGGGGTCTAACACCCAGGACGTTATTTTTCATTTATAAATTCTACTGCTAAACTTAATAGCCTTCAAAACACGGCTTGTAGGGCTGTTACATGGAGCTATGCCCTCGACTGCACTTCTTGCTATGGGGTCCATTCTTTCTTTGCCCCAGTTACACACCTTTATTCTTAGCACTGCTTTTTCTGCAGCGTTTGGCTTGAGGTGTATTGGGGCCTGGAATGTTCTCGGTTCTATCGTGAGACATAGACAAATCTTTAGAAACTACACTTTATTTTTACCAGAAATTGATATAGTTAATCACTACATAAATACAATTTCTCCAACTTAATCAAGGTGGTTTATCCATCAAGGGATTTGTGGTTTTCGGAGGATTTTCTTCAAATATTCCATAGTCTTTTTTCAGATAGCTGTTCGTTCTAGCCTCAGTGCTGGATTTGGAATCTACTGCCCTTGGTCCAAGAGATCTTTTGACACTCTTGGTTCTCTTTGCACTGCTTTTCAAGCGTTACTATAATAGCGCTGACGTATAGTGTTATGGAGGCTTTGAATTTCGATGTTAAAAACAAAAACATTATTCTGTGTACTGATAGCAAAGCTGTGCTCAATTCATTGAAAAATCCCTTGACTGTTTCCAAACTTGTTCAGGATTGCAAACACTTCATTAATCTTCTTTGCTCCAACAATACCGTTGCGGTAATGTGGGTGCCAGCACATTGTGACATCGAAGGGAATGGGGTCGCGGACTGTTCTATTAATGTAGATCAGTTGTCCTCCATACCTTGGATCAAACTTGTACAGTTAGCTAGAATTCTGTGAATTAGGATAGAATCCTGGGTTTGCACCATTGGCTATCCCGGCATTGAGTGCGAAATCCGTATGGGTTCCAACCAATAAAAAAATTAAAAAAATCAGATTCAGAAAAGATTGCGTTAAAGAACGAAGTCGGGTGTTTTTTTAAATTTGCCAGACAAAAACAACTCCTTCCAAACACCCGAGCTAGTATCGGACTAGCTCGGGTGATTTTAAAGTTTGGCATACTATCACCAATTTATCCTGTTCGTTTCAAAAAACTACCACGGTCGTAAGCGCGCGAATTTAACTTTATAACCATTTCATAAATTTTTCATTATTTCACCAGATCCATCGCCTCAAAAGTTTCTTAAGTCAGTGCTAAATATGAACTCGGTTGGGAAGTTTAGGAAGATTCGTTTTTAAATTTATGTAAATATGTAAAATACTTAAATAAATGACGTCGAAAACTATACCAATAATTAATTTTATATAATGCGGGCATTTCCATTTTTCACAGATTTTTAGTCTGCAGATATTCGTATCTGCAGATATTGGTATAGCCCAACATAAATCCTAGCATTGTGGTGAACGGATTTCCATTCTCTTGAGTGAATTAAATTTTATAATTTTTTCCGAAAAACTGTGTGCTATAGATCCTTAACTGTGTGCTATAAAGGTTAACCTAATCTTATTCTGATATACTTAAATTCTGATAAAATGGTATAACCCGTTACAATCATGTACCTGTCACTGACCATAAAAAATCCACCCATTCTTTATTTTAGAGTAAACTCGTTGCTCGAAGGAGACGACTTATAATTTCCAAAATTCCAATTAAAGAATCAAATTTTTTTATCTTGCAGATGTTTAAAGGCAGCCATATTTGCAATTTCCAAAATTCTGAAATGAAAAATTCGGTTTCAAAATTCAATAAATTAACTTCTTTACCAGAATTAAAATAGAAAATTACAAAATCGGCATTACATATTTCGGTTGGACTCTACATTAAATTTAAATTCATAACAAATATACAATTTAATTTTTAAAATTCGAATTGAAATTTCAAATTTTGAATTTTATACAAAAAATTCAATTTAAAAAATTAAAGCTGTATGAAGTAGTTTTAATTTTAATTATAAATTGTGTGTATTCAGAAGTGGCCTGAAACTTTAAAAAAATTTGAAGGTTAATTTAAATTCAATGTTTCAAAAGCTCATAATATTCAATAATGTACAATTTTGAAAATTCAATGATCCAAATTAAAACTCAAAAATTCGAAGTGTGCAAACATATAGCTAAGTTATAGATGTTGCGAATTTAAGAAAAAACCTAAGTTTTGAAATTTAAAAATTTTCTTTTTTGGAAACAAACTAATTTAATATTTGGAAAATGTCTGAGCTTAGTGCCAACTAATAGCTTCGTTGGAAAATTTAGGAAGATTCATCTTCAAATTTACGTAAAATTAATTATTGGTAAATTTCTTCGAAAACTTTACCAATAAATACTTTTTGATCAATTTGTAAACTGTGTGCTGCCGATTTAAAAGAGCTTTCCATGTTCCCGAATATAGTTAGGGTTGTTAAGATCATCCTCGTGTTCATAGTAATTCAATTACGATTTTAAATGTTCCCACAGATGCTCATCCGCACAGATTCATCCAAAACACTATCTTTGTGGTGAACGGATTTCCATTCTCTTGTAATTTACTTCTTTATTATTTTTACCGAAACACTGAGTATCGCTGATGGTACAGATGTACACAAGTTCCCGTCTATATTTTCGGATGCATTAAAAAAAATTTCATTCGGAAAAATTAAAAAATTTGTTTGCTCCGTACAATTATGTACCAGCCGTTAAAAATTCACCCAATCTTTATTTTATTGTAAGCGATTCTTGTAAAATCGGATTGAAAATTATTCGATGAAGATCACCAAAATAAAACAATCGCTTATTTCAATTTGAATTATGAAAATTGTTGGTACTTGCGAATGTCCAGGAACTTAAAAAGTCGAGAAAAGTTGGAATAGATTTTCTGAAATTCGCAGATTTTTGGAGACCTATTTGCATTTTATAAATTCTATAATTCAAATTCAGAAATGTAAAATTCTGTTTCAAAATGCGGTAAAATTCATTTTAGCAGCAGAATTCCAAAAATTTTTAAATTTTTATCACATTACACCAAAATTTAATAAATTGAAGGAAAACAAAAAATTCGAAAAGCCACTCAGTTTCGGTTGGATTTTACAATTAAAATTTAGAAATAGAAATTTCAAATTCTGAATTTTATACATAAATTTTGATCACAAAAATCAAAGATCGATAAATAAGTTTTAATTTTAATTAAAAATTGTGTGCATCCAGAAATGGTCGGAAACTTTAAAAAATTTGAGAGTTAAATCAAATTCAATGTTTCTAAAGCTCATAAATTTTCAAAAATATACAAATTTTGCTAATTTAGGATAAAAGATATAAGTTTTGAAACTTAAAAATTTCCATATTTGGAACCAAATTACTTTAATATTTTGAAAATGTCTGAGCTTAGTGCTAAATATGAGCTTGGTTGGGAAATTTGTAAAATACTTAAATAAATCACTTCGGAGACTTTACCAATAATTTATTTTTAAATAATTTGTTAGTTTTGTGCTGCCAATTTCCCAGAGTTTACCATGTTTTCGACTACATTTTCGGGTTGTTTAGATCATCTTCGTGTTCATTTGTGCAGTATAGCCCAACCAAACTCTACTTATAGGTGGTGAACGGATTTCCATTCTCTTCGATTTTACTGTTTTTTGTTAAATTTAAAATTTTATTGAATTCGATTTTATTTATTTTCCGAAACACTGTGTACTGCTGATCCTAGATATGTACACAAGTTCTCGTCTATATTTGGAGTAATGGCTTATCTCATTCTGATAAACTATAAAAATTTTGTTTTCTCCATTACAATTATGTACCAGTCAATGACCTTCAAAAATCAATGAATTCTTTATTTTAGTGTAAGGGATTCTGATAAAATCGAGAAAATCAAAAGGTTTTTGCTTACAAAATTCAAAACATTTGAAGTTCCCAATTTAAAATTTTTATCACAATGAAATTTTATAAATTGAAGGAAAACAAACTCAAAATTCCAAATATACGGTAAAAATTTTAAAATTCTGAACTTTATATGTAAAATTTTATCACAAAAACTATAAATCGGAAATGGCCAGAAACTTTAGAAAATTTTAATTGTAATTTTAATTCAAAGTCTCTAAAGCTCATAAACTTTCAAAAGCACATACAAGAGCAATAGCTATTGTAGACTGTCAAGATTATCATTAAAAGTATTTTTATTTTTGAAACTGCTTTATTCTTGACTCTTTCTTTATACGAAACTATCAAGATGTGTGCAAAGCTTACAATCTAAAAAATATGCTATCTAAGTTCGAAGCCACATATATTTCGGTTGTCTTTATACTTCCCTTGTTAATTCATTGGGATATGTTTCCAGTCTCGAAAGTTACTTCAAACTGTATTCTTGTATCATATCTTTGACCGAATCCCAAGGTATTTATGTATGTTGCGATTTCAGATATACCGTGCGGCATTTATAATACAGCGAAATATTTTTAATTCCGTTCGTTGCAAAAGATCTATATGTGTTACATTTGTACAGCTCCATAGCTGACTGAATTGCATATGTCCATATAAGGATTAGGATCGCTTTGTATATAGTAGAACCTTTCATTCTATGGAACATTTATATTTTCTTCCAATCAGCCAGTACATTTTTGAAAATGCTATTTTTATTTGGTTGCACGAACTCTATATTTCATGTTTATTGTGGTAAATGTTTGCGCGACCCGTTGACCACTGGTTTCTGGAATTTTCTAAAATACTTAACACTAAAAAAAATTTACGTTTCACACAAATTTAAAATTTAAGAAACCAGTAGTCAACGGGTTAATATATTAATTAATATATATTAATCGGTTATTTTCTGTATTCCTAACTATGTAGATATCTAGAAGTAGGTGGCGGTATTGATGACAGCACATCCGAGGCAGTGAGAAATGCCGGTAGAACAATCAAAGAGATTGGGGGACGAGGAATCATCATTAAAGCATAGAAAAAAGATGTAAGAATAGTAACTTTCATATAACAAAATGACATTCGAACCACTAAAATATAAAATGTTGCACTGGCTGTATGCATGCTCATACAAAACGATACCTCAACATATTTTTAATTATGTGTCTATCCTTGTTGCACCTTGTTTTGAAGTTAAAAATTCGAAATTGTTTATTTTGTATACGCAAATAATAAACAAAACTATATTATGAATGAATAAAACAATAACAACAATAGCCGTGTTTCTTGACGTATGATCTGATCCGGATCAGATCATATCTGCTTCCCTTTCATTTGTATAGCCGCGTTTCATGAAATCAACACAAAAATTGTATTATTTTTTGTTTTTAGGTTATTATATTGATCCTAGTAGCTTTTTGGTTCAAAATTTTGATACAAAAACAAAAAATTGTACAATTTTTATGTTGATTTCATGAAACGCGGCTATACAAATGAAAGGGAAGCAGATATGATCTGATCCGGATCAGATCATACGTCAAGAAACACGGCTATCTCATCAGTATGTTCGTACATATATAAAACGGACGATCGTTTCATTGCCATTCTCTTTCTCCTATATGTATAATTTTATTTTTGGAGAGCTTTGTTAATGTTATTCACGATCATGCGCGGTATCAGTAAATACTATGTATTTAGGTTTTTGCTTTTTGATAGATTTTAAAAAATTGTAATCGGTGGTGGTGGTATATGAACGATCGCATAATCGATCATGTTTTTCATTTTTCTGTTTAATGAATATTTAAAAATTGTTCCTGATTTTGATTTTCCCATTCATATTTTTATAGAGTTGATTTTATTTTCAGATTGTTGTTGTAGTTATTGTATGAATATTTTTTATTGTAAACGCGGTAGCTGAGGAAGAGATAATGATCGGAATCTTTTATTTTACTGAAAACTAAATTATTTTCAAAACATAATTTGTAATTCCGATTATTGATAGACTGTTGGATTCCAGATCAATGAGTCCCAAACAAAATATATGGTCTCTGGATATAGGAGTAATGTCACACCAGATTTCAGTAGTGGTCATCACTAGACTTTTGAGGGAGTTTTTCAATATTTTTAATTTTCTACAGGTTCAATTTGAAAGTGATCGTTTTGGTATTTTTAAAAATTCATTATTTAAAATAGACCATTTACAAATTTAAAACTAATATAAAAAAGTTAATTAATTTTTCAATGTGATCGAAACACATATTATTATGATTTGGTAAGAAAGAGGTACACTTATGTGCCAACCATTTAAATACACTTTTTGAAAAAAATTGAACAATTTGTGGAGAGCTACAATTATTGTGGTAATATGTTTCAAACAACTTTACAGCTATCTGGCCAATTTCTTCTGAAGGGGCTGTTAGAGAGCCAAAATTACTTTTATTCATATAAAAAAAAAATTTCACTTAAAAATGTTTCTGATATGTTAATTTCTTCCCAAGCTAAAAAGCACAAAACTGAATTGATTCTATAGGACTTTCCTCGAATGAAACTTTGTATAAATATAACTATGTTTGTGAGAATCACTTTTTAAAGGAGCAAGTTACTTCTTGTAACCATCTGACGAAAAATACCTCCGGGAATGAATGACGTTTTACTTGACCAACTTGAAAAAATATTTAAACCTATGTCAAGTAAATCAAAAATATGCATTTTGTGTTTTGATGAAATACATATCAAAAAAAGATTTGACAGTGAATATCTGTTTAGATCGTGTTGAAGCTTTTGTGATGATGGACGCCAAAGAAAAAACGAGTTAGCAACGGCAGCTTTATTTTTTTATGCTTCGGGAATTTATAGATTATTGGAAATATGTACTAAATTATGTATCGATCAAGCTGCTACAAACATCGCTGCGTATAAATTACTTGGGGTGACTCTCGAAAATCCAATGTTTTTTGTTAACGAACATAAGATTTTGACAGGATATGATGCACCACATTTGATGAAATCACTCCGAAACTCGCTTTTAACAAATAAAACTCAGCATTCGGATATTGGAGTTGTTGAAATAAATGTAATCCGTAATAATATATTTGATTTTGATTGCCGCCAAGCTCCAACATGTAAAATGAATGCCAAAACACTGAATGTGAAATTCACAGCTCAAATATTGAGTAGTACTGTATCCAGTTTAATAGCACTTTTAAACAACTGTAAAAGTAAAACCAGAATTGTTTGGTAGGTTTCTCAAAAATCCCATACCAACATCTCATGTCGTGCAAAATTTTAATGATATTTTCGATAGCTTGAATTGTCGAAATTTGTCATCCTTTGCTCCCTATGATCGATCATTGAAAATGAATAATAATGTGTTTAAACTTCTAGAAGACAGCTTATTATTCTTGGACAAACTAAAAACTATCGCCAAAATTGAAAAATATTTTAAATTTATAATGTGTTTTACAATACTATAAATGCACATATTTTATTAATCAATTCATTGCTAGCAGAATTTAATGTAGAATACTTGCTTACGGGTTGAACTATTGCGAGCTAAAGTACAGTTTGCCAATATTGTGGTGAGAAAAATAACATTGCATTCGCCCTTTAAAGACTGTATTGCCGATGAAGCAGAGAACATTGAGTTAAATTGGAATAGTTTCAAATTGGAGTATGAAAATAGTCTAAAAATTTAAAATGATTCGATTGATAATTCTGAACCAGATGAAATCACTGAAGAAGCTGATTTCGATATTTTAAAAGATAACGCAATAATGTACTTCACCGACTAGTGCATTTTTAAAAAACTCGATTATTCAAGTTGTCGAGCGAATCTTTTGAAAGCTTGGGTAGAAATTAACTTATCAGAAACATTTTTAAGTGAAATTTTATTTATATGGATGAAAGTAATTTTGGCGGTCTAACAGTTCCTTCAGAAGAATTTGGCCAGATAGCTGTAAAGTTGTTTGAAACATATTACCACAATAATTGTAGCTCTCCACAAACAGTTAAATTTTTTCCAAAAAGTGTATTTAAATGGTTGACACATAATTATACCTCTTTCTTACCAAATCACAATAATATGTGTTTCGAAAAATTAATTAACTTTTTTATATTGGTTTTAAATTTGTAAATGGTCTATTTTAAATAATGAATTTTTAAAAATACCAAAACGATCACTTTCAAATTGAACCTGTAGAAAATTAAAAATATTGAAAAACTCCCTCAAAAGTCTAGTGATGACCACTACTGAAATCTGGTGTGACATTACTCCTATATCCAGAGACCATATATTTTGTTTGGGACTCATTGATCTGGAATCCAACAGTCTATCAATAATCGGAATTACAAATTATGTTTTGAAAATAATTTAGTTTTCAGTAAAATAAAAGATTCCGATCATTATCTCTTCCTCAGCTACCGCGTTTACAATAAAAAATATTCATACAATAACTACAACAACAATCTGAAAATAAAATCAACTCTATAAAAATATGAATGGGAAAATCAAAATCAGGAACAATTTTTAAATATTCATTAAACAGAAAAATGAAAAACATGATCGATTATGCGATCGTTCATATACCACCACCACCGATTACAATTTTTTAAAATCTATCAAAAAGCAAAAACCTAAATACATAGTATTTACTGATACCGCGCATGATCGTGAATAACATTAACAAAGCTCTCCAAAAATAAAATTATACATATAGGAGAAAGAGAATGGCAATGAAACGATCGTCCGTTTTATATATGTACGAACATACTGATGAGATAGCCGTGTTTCTTGACGTATGATCTGATCCGGATCAGATCATATCTGCTTCCCTTTCATTTGTATAGCCGCGTTTCATGAAATCAACATAAAAATTGTACAATTTTTTGTTTTTGTATCAAAATTTTGAACCAAAAAGCTACTAGGATCAATATAATAACCTAAAAACAAAAAATAATACAATTTTTGTGTTGATTTCATGAAACGCGGCTATACAAATGAAAGGGAAGCAGATATGATCTGATCCGGATCAGATCATACGTCAAGAAACACGGCTATTGTTGTTATTGTTTTATTCATTCATAATATAGTTTTGTTTATTATTTGCGTATACAAAATTTTTTTGTTTATTATTTGCGTATACGAATTTTTAACTTCAAAATAAGGTGCAACAAGGATAGACACATAATTAAAAATATGTTGAGGTATCGTTTTGTATGAGCATGCATACAGCCAGTGCAACATTTTATATTTTGGTGGTTCGAATGTCATTTTGTTATATGAAAGTTAATATTCTTACATCTTTTTTCTATGATTAAAGGGTAAGTCGTAGAAATTAATTAATTGATTTTACTTCACGATTTATAAGGTCCGATTAAATGTAGTTGCTATGTTTTGTTCTCAACCAATTGTGTAGGCAGACACAGCATTGAATTTGTGTAATATACGCCACTATACTAATATTTGCAATATTCCGTGGACAGCTCGGGAAACACTATGCATTTGAGCACCGGTGTTATACCCTTTGTAGTCTAGTTTCACCATATGCAATCGCTAAGCTGGTGCGTGCGATTCGCTCGTTGCAAGACATCTCGAAAAATAAATTGTGGTCTCATTAATTTATAATTTTTGCATACATCTACGTCACTTCAACATTATCAAAGTCATACAACAAAATTTGTCAACAATAACAATATTCATCTCACATAATAATTACAAGTAGACAATAAAAGTTAATGTCACCAATGTCCGTTAAACAAGATATGTATTGAATATAGTATGTACGTTAGTTATCTTAGTGTCACCGCCAATCATAATTTTAAATAGGGTTTAATGGTTCGCTCACTACCGCGTCCAACCGCATGAAAAGTAATTCATCAAAATTACCCAAAGTCATTTGGGTATGTAATTCAAGAACAGTGTGTGGGGTCATTTCGTAGCTCATTAAAAATGCCGTTCTGATCCCCGCCGTCGTGACTTGTACTAAACACAATATATTGTCAACACTGTTATAAACCATATTCGTTGGATCCAACTTAACGCAGCCCTCGTCATTTCTAATATCACTACTACTGAATATGCAACGATGGATGCAAACTGGGAAGTGATGGAAGCGGTCAGAGCGAAAGACCATACCCATTTTTCACGGCGCATTGTTCTTTTTCGAGTGTAAACTCGACGTAAAAAATGGAGTGAAATGCTCGATGCACTAAAAAATTCGTTCCACATACCGACGTATCTGCTGCGGATCTTAAGTGACTATCTATAGGTGACCACACACTGTTGTACGACACACAAGAAAGCCAGCAGAGCATGCAAGTCAAGTCGGGAGAACGATAGCTTACTGCGAGCCGAGATGCTGGAGGAAACGGTTGGATGACGGCACTTGGGCTGTCGCTGGCGCTAAATAAAACCGAGTTTGTCATTCTGACAAAAAAAATAATGCAAATCACTCTTCCGATGTGGGTTGGCGATGAAGTAACTGAGACGAAAGCAGCTGCCAAGTATCTCGGAATTACCATCGACTCGAAGTTGATTTTTTTTCAAGCAAATGCAGCGGACAGTGGACAAGGCTGTGAAAGAAGTTACGGCTCTAAGTCGATTCAAAGTAAAAATGAATATTTTGAAATTCAGCAAGTGCCGTTTCCAATCCGTCCTTTTATATGGAGCAGATATATGGAAAGATTTCTTAAGTAAGGAGTTGTATAGAAAACGCTTATAGCAGGTGCAAAGGCGGGGTGTGCCTCGGTCTACCGCACTGCAGTATCGGAAACAGGCATCCTGGTTATTACCAAAGTTACCAAAGTGACAGTTTTATTATAAAAAAAAAAATTATAATCTGTCTTTGTTGCTGTAATAAAATGTTAGCTTTTGTTACTCCTTTTTCTTTTTAAGTATTTTTTTACTGACTCAGGATTTGCATACTGGAATACAGGCTTAAGTATTTTATTCACAATTTATTAATAATTTACTGGAAAAAATGTTCAGTATCTACTAGAAGTATTTACTTTAACATTATGTTTAGCTTCTCCACCAAGTAAATACTTGAAAAATCAGAAATACAGGCATTTACTTATTTTCTTTTCAGCTCCCTTTCCGGATATTGCATCTTTTATTTTTAAGAATAGTCCAACTATATAATAAATATTATACATACATGTATAAGTATCCGTAATTTTGTCCTATATTAATTAAGCCGCAACGACCTTTCCAACTAAATTGAATGGGTGGTAATTTCACAAATCTTAAAAATTTCCAAATTATAGAAAGTGTAATGAAACACAATATAGGGTCCGAAGAAAAAACACCAATTGCGTGGATGCCCTCATTTAAAATATTCCATCACCTTTATATTTATAAAAATATTCTGAATTCAGCCAATTTGTAAATTTTCGATGAACATTGAAGCTGATGTTAATAAAAAGATTAGAATTGTAAATTCGTCTTAAAATCCAAAATCCAGGAAAAACATTATATATTCACAATAATGCGGTATGAACATTTTTGAATACTAAGAATTATTCTAATGTCTCGTGATAGCTGATTTAATATTCTAACCGCGAATTTAAACAAAATGATTTTGAGTGAAATCTATATATAAATGTATTTGATTTGCAAATTTTACATTCGTGAATATTTGCTTGGTTTCGAGAATACACCAGAAAATTTACACGCAAATTTGTGTACGATTATCGTTTTGTACATTTACAACGTTACACAGTATATTAAGATAAAAACGATTTTTTTATCTTTAAAACCAAACTATATTTAGATAAAAACACAAAATATACATTAAATATTGTATTAATCGAAGTAAATAACTCTTATCGTCTTCAATCTATATCTTTTATACATATACATACATACATATACGTTATCCTAAGAAACTAACGTTTATTTTATAGATACTCGTAGCTAGATGAAAAAATTTCCTTCAAAAAGCACAAAATATATTTGGTTTAACTAAATTAAAATGTAACATTTAAGTTTTGGTTATACATCTTAAGGAAAAACTATTAAGAAAATAGCTTTTATATACTCGGGTGTATATATATCGAGGCTATATATATATACATAATACCAAATACATATATGTATAATAAAATCTAAAGTATTTAACTACTTAAACATCTTAAGAAAGAAGCAAAATTATTAAAAAAAAATTTTAAGAAACGAAACCAAAGATTAAAAATTCAACCGCACACAGAGACGTTTAAATTCAATACTAATGAATTTTAAATGTGTTATAATGATACTTCAATGGAATAAAACAGTAAATGTCACTTAAATAAATTATCCATTTTTTTTTGTTGATACGTTACATTTCGATTTCGTTTCGTACAGTGTTTTATATTCAAGATCTAGAATAAGGAAAATGTGGGTGAACAATTGTATATATGCGGGGAACGTCCATTATATTTACTTTATATTAAATATAGATGATGAGAGTATGGCACGCCTTAATAAATTTGACAATAACAACAACAACAATTTTAAATCATGTACGTAGTATATGTATGTGCTTTGTTCTTGAATTTTTTATACGCCTCAAAAATTATTCTAATTAAATTTTTGTCATGTTGCTGATAATACGATTACTTATAAAAACCACATATTAACACAATTAATTAATTATCAACAATAAGCAAAATTTATATATACTCGTATGTACATACTTATGTACGTAAACGGAAGAAATCAAATTAAATTAAATTACAAATTTTCTTTTTTGTGTATAAATGCTATATGTGTATGTACGAGTAGATATATGCTACACATATACACTTGTACGAGTACATACGTATAATGTGTAATTATTATTCGTATTTTCTTCGTATCTTTAATTAAATATATATTCTCGTATGTATATGTACAATTGCGAAAAATCTCAATTGGAAACACTTGACAATTTATTTCGCTTCTTACACATCGGCACAGTATTATACTTAACTTTATTGAATCGCACGTTGTTTAGGGCTTCTCCGCAATATTTTATATCCGCCTGTAGGTATATAGAATTATGTAAATGGTGTTTACATAAGACACACTTAATCATTCTTTTCTTGTTCTATTTATGTATTTTCTTAAAGGAATCTAATTACACGCTAAGTAAGTGGAAAATTATTGACACAATTTGATGAATTTGTATTTTCTCACGATTCATATACGTTTGGTTTCTGATTTCAACCCACATGTGTGTTCTACATTCCCTATCGCTTATGGTATATCCTATGGAACTATAACTCCTGACAGTAGCCTAATTCTATAACGAATAAGATAACGTGAAAACGCGAAAACGAGTACTTTACACGTTTTCATACCAAAATGGTATTCTATAACTTTACACCAAGATAAATTAAAAAATGGCTAAGATATTAAACGTCAATAAATTACACAAACAATTTATCTTGTGTAGTTCGTTTTCACGGTTAAACATTTATAATTTAAAACTAAAATTTCACGAAGAAGGCGGGCTAATGCCGAACAAAAAAACCCATGTTTGTCCTTGTTACTCTTTATATTATATTATGAAACGAAACACTAACAAAACGTCAAAGTGGTTTTAGACACGATAAAATTATTCAGCAAGAAAAAATTTACACGCTGACTACTTTGTTTTATAGAATACCATTTAACCTAAATAAGATAGAAATTGTGTAAATTTTTTTTGTGTAAACTTTTTCAATGTTTCGTTTTCTCACTTTATCTTGTTTTTACAGAATTAGACCACTGGTTGGTTTCGTAGACCCAAGTTCAAATCTCGGTTCGATCCAAATATTTTTAATTTAATTTCTCTATATAAATGGCTAATATAAGAGACAAATGTTGCAACTAAAAAAACTTGCGGCGAAGGCTCGAGTGGTTAGAGTGATGGTTTGGTTTCGTGTGCCAAGGGTTCGATCTTTGATTCTGTGCAAAAAAAAATCTCAAATTTACAAAAATGTCTATCAATTGTTGTTCAACTTTTCAGCTTGAATTAAAATTTTCATGTTTCTCGTTCAATATGAAAATTTTTACAGAAGCGAATGAATTTTGTGAAAAAAGAAAATGTTGTGGTTCCGAAATGAGATTCGAACTTAGATCCATGGAATTATGCTTTAAAGGAGGATTCAGTGTTGCGTTCGTGCATTCGTCCTAATTGTTTTTTTGACTTAGTATTCTTTAAAAATGAAGATTTTTTTCTTTTGGGGTAGGATGTTGAAACAACACTATTTTCGATATTCGATAGACGTTTGTATTTCTTTTTTTCAAGAACAAAATGATACAGTATTTCGCATTCAATTCAGCCATTTCTATTGTGACCACGGCCTGCTAGATTCTATTTCTATAAATTCATTCGATAAAATTTCACGAATTCTTTTGTTTTCTTAAAAACATAAATCTAATCCATTAGTATTTGAGATACACGTTTTTGATTCATTAGTATTTGTGAATTAGTGCAATATAACCAAAATAATTTAAAAATTTCAATTTAAATGTTTTAAAAAATACTTTAAATTTTACTATTAAGTATTTCATTAAGTCTTAATTAACTTTTAATAAAAAGTCTCTAAGTGTTAGCGGGTATTGCTCTATGCAATTGAACTGGCGTACCAAACTGAATTGATTGACGGATGAATTTTTTCAAGCCGGATTATTATTTACTACTTATGTAATTGTTTTCATTTGTTCTCGTGAATAATTGATCGCTGTCACAGGTTGCAACACTGTGGAGATGGACTCCACAAGTCCGACCTGATAACCGCCATAAGGGGTTGATGTTTGCTCTAAATTTCATTCCACAATTCATGATTTATAATACCAACTCTATGAGAAAGTTTATTCTTTACGTATGTCCCAAAATTTTTGATTATATTGGAAATTTTTGGCACCCAGTCAAGGCAAATTGGACACTATATTAAAATTCAGTTCCCTTATGTGCTGGCGTATTGTCCTATAGCAGAACGAAATTGTGTTTAGAAGATTAAGATGTGTTAATTATTTAATTGGTCCGAAAAGCATTGCTATAGTATATAGCATTGTCGTTTCGAGGCACAAATACAACGATTCCTTACGTCTTTTACCTTAGAATAAAACAACTGTTTACCCCAACTACCATTTAAAAAAGAAACCGAAGACTAATCTGCAAATAGAACATTGTGCCAGAATACCAAGGGCTTATCGAATTGTTTGGCAAATTTAATGGATTTCATTTTATTTCGTGTTGTGATGTCCTGTTTTTTAGTACTTTCTTTGAGGCGGCAGACATAGTTAAAAAATGTTTATACTTTCATCATTTTATAATGACTTGGTAAGACCTTGTTGTCTTATAGATTTATCGTTGACCATAGTTCTAATGATATACGAGTAACCTGCTGTTGTGTTATAACATAAGTGGTCGTAATCCTGTGCCAATTTTTTATCTGCATCATGTCATTTTTTTCATCATGATTGCGATCAGTTATCAAAGACGATAGTATATAGGCGCATAATGTTTGTTAATAAGGAGTAAGCCTCATCACCAACAAAATAAAATGGTTAAATTATTGCTGCTGTTGATTATTGCTGTCCGGTAAACCAGCTTCACTTGGAATACGCAATGAATCACATTTATTAATGATTGGCTTTCCACGGACCCACTGCTAGTTTAAAATAATAAGTTAACGAAGAGCGCTGGAAACGTTTTGGGATCGGATTCTATGAAATTTCGTTTAATTTTCACAGAGGTGGTAAATGGTAAAGTTATCGATCGGACTCCTTAGAATAATCGTTAAAAGTCTTAGCTAAATCAGAGACTAAAAATGTTCCAAAAATTTTAGGCAACTACTTGGCCAATGAAGGGATGCTTAGTTATTTGAAAATATATCAAATAATGTCGCGACCATTAATCTTGTACCATTAAACTAAAGTACTATCGCATATTAGTATATGATGTCTAAATATGTATATATGTATGTGATCACCATGGGTCTTTGTGGCATTGAGTGCGTGAACCATAGTCCAATACTCTAACCACCTAACTACCGGTACACATAGAAAGATTGGTATACAAGATATATACATCTCTCAAACATATACCATTTGAATAGGGAAAATTGAAAATGGTAACAATATCTGTGATGAACCAATTTATAAGAAGAAATTGAATTAAACAAATTTTTGGCCCTTAACCGCGGCCTGGGGCGCAGGCCGACGACACCAGTCAATGAATCTATTGCTTGACCACCGTCGTTCAATTTCTACATGTATCAATTTTTTTTTTGTATTAAGTACTTGAATTTGAAAATTTAACAGAAACTAAGTCCTAATTTGGAAAATCAAATTAATTTAAAAAAAGGTTCGGCCCCAACTGAGACTTGAACTTAAGTCTAGGAAACTATAGTCCATCAATCTTACCCACTACACCACCGCCGTATATAATAATCCAGGTTATATCGTTCTTTAATACTAAACATTTGAATGGAACAATTAGAAAATTTTATTTTGAAACAAGAAATTAAATTAAAATACTTTTGGCCCCGACCGAGATTTGAACTCAGGTCCACGAATGCAAAGTCCATCACTCTAACCACTTGACCACCGCCGCACGCAATGTAGATGTGTGATGATGCTAGTGAACGCTTAATTCAAATAAGTTGATTTATATTTGAATTTCACCAATGTTTGTTGTGGCAGGATTGAATATCGAGTCGAATATTCGAGCTGCTACAGTACCCCCTCTCCAGATGTGAAACTCTCCAGATGTGAAACCATAGGTTCTGAGACATTATATGGTGAACTGGACGGTTTCATATCGTTTGCTGGCTGATAATTGATCAGCCGTGTTAAGAATACCGTACGCCGGTTTCAATCTGTCGATTGAGATTGAGTGATGCTTGTCTTTGATTGCGACAATAAATTGCTTGCGTATAAGCGGCGTATAACTTTATATAGTCCATCGTATGGAGATTGCAATCCAGTACGAACATTATCAACCCTGACAAGGACGTAATCGCAGTTAGACGGTAGATGATGTTCTACGAAGAACTCACCGGGTACCTTGATGATTTGTCCGTAAACCATTTCAGCTGGTGAGCACATGTCGCTCATACAGTACGCTTCTCCATCGAGTGAAACGATCGACAAAGGTGGGTAAATAAGTATATACATTGGATGGAGGTAGTGGTCCTACGATATCCAAATGAATATGCTCGAATCGTCGAATTTGTGGAATTAATTGTCCAAGAGGCGTTTTTGTGTGTCGTTGAACTTTTGTTTTTTGCCAGGATAAACAGGATTACGCCCAATGGGTTTATGCTGGGCCAAAAGTAACGAGCAGTAATTAATTTACGATTTGCGCGGACTCCAGGATGTGAGATACCGTGTAAAGTGTCAGAGATGGTTCCACGTAGTGGCTTTGTGAAGTACGGAAGATTTGCACCCAGAAAAGCTCCAGTTGCAGTGATGAACTGGCGTGGCAAGCGGAACCAGAAAGTAAATTCTGAAGTTCCAAGTCTGTTTTGAGCGCTTGTGCGATCTTATTGTAGTCGAAGTGAGTCTCGACTGTGGCCGTTTCGTTTGATGTTGTGCGCAAACGTGTATCCGCGACAACGTTGTCGGTATCTTGAACATGCTGGAGGTCCGTGGTTAATTGACTAATATAATCCAAGTGTCGTGCTTGCCTTGGATTGCGTTCAGTTTTAGACTATGAATTGCTCTATTGTCAGAGGCTTCTGGTAGGTGTAAATTGTGAAGTCCCGACCCTCGACAAAATATCACCCGAGATTTATTAGTTGGCTCATATTTTGCACCCGGTGTTTCTCAAGGACCACATATTGGGCCATGGTGTGTCTACAATTAGTAATGTAAATGGTAATATTCTCGTTCCCAACATTACCGGTAAAATAGGTAAAATTGGGTAATATTACCCAAAGTATTGTTACCTTGCTAATATCGGTAATATAAATTAAAAAATTTATTATTGTGAAATAAGATGAAATTCCGTAATTCCTCTTTTAAAAACCACATTTATATTTTTTGTCGTCCTTTCTTTAGTATGTGTAGTTGAGTAAGTCAGTTCGTGTATATAATATATTGTCTATGAACGTTAAGTGACAAATCCAGTAAATTTTTGTTCCTAAATTTGAAATTGTAATTAACAATGTGTTTGTGTTTATTTAACTATTTAATTTAGGTAGCCAAACAATGGGAAAACGCAACAAAACACTGTAGAAATATTACGTCGAAATATCAGTTAAAAACAAATTTCGTTGCACGTTTTGCTCGGCTGAGTTAAAAAGAACGCTACCAGATAAGTTCGACATTTGTTGAAATGTAAGAAGGTACCAAAAGATGTTCGAATCCAACTCGCAGCCTATGAATAATACTTCAGAAGATACACCATTCAACTTAGAAAGTGCGTCATCCTCTTCAGCAAAAACATTAACTGTACCAGGAAGTATGTCAGCAAATCTTTGACACTGACACGTCAACATCCCCTTTTATTCCTTCTACCCCATTTATAACTGCAAATGTGTCAGCAACACTTTTATCGACGAAAAATTTTAGTATGCTGAACTGCGTTGACAAAATGAGACCAAATGAGCAAGAGAACATCGACGAGTTATTAGCTCGAGCAATTTTCGTCTCTGGTACTCCGTTCACGATATCAACTGACCAATCCATTGATAAACCTTGAATACCACCGCATCGAAGAGCGTGTCTTGCAGCAAATTGCCGGTGCTTCTATACTCACGTTACAGACAGACACGCGGTCGAATATACTCAGGGATTCCATTACAAAATATGTTATCAACACACCAAAGCCGATTTTCTATAAATCTACCCACACCAAGGAACATCGTCATACGACTAAATTTCTTTTCGACGAAATTGAAATGATTTTAAAAGATGTTGGTATTCACAAATTTATGGGGATTATTAATGGAGCGAACATAAAAGCGGCTCGAAAAATGGTGAACAAAAGTTATCCTCATATTACACAGTACGGGTGCAGCTGCCATGAACTCAGCTTGTTGATTGTCGACTTCTTAAAGATTCCGTCTATCAGCAAATTAAAATCTTCAGTCATACGGATGGTTTCTGAAAAAACTCATAACAACATATTTTGCATGCCACCTTTGAGCGCATACAGCGAGACAAGATGGAACTCGTTTGTGGTCTCGTTTTCAAGTTTAATTAATACAAGATACGCAATGAAGCCGTCAACTATCACCGCCATTCTAAGCGAATCGTTTTAGAAAAAAATAGAAACAGTTCACTTCTACATATTGGACTGCTACTATTGGACATAGTACGTACTCCGATCGCCAAATGGACATCATTTTTTGAAAATGATAAGACAGTAGTTTTGTCCAAAGTGGTGGACTGTTTCATGGATATAAAAGCAACATTTGAACAAAATAAATCCGCCAATTACAAAGAACTTATGAACATTCTTATTTCACGGGCCGAAAAATGTCTGCAACCGTTGGATTATGCCGCAAATTTGATTGAACCCTTTGTTCGAGGAATGAATCTTTCAGAACAACAGAATCTTGAAACCACTGAATTCATTTTTAATAATGTCCATCATTAAATGTAAAATACAGAAATGCAAAGAGTACGCTAGATTATTGGTCTAGGTGTCACATTTGTCGAGAACGTTAGTTTCAACCGTCGTTTGGCTTTGCCAAGCGGTGGATCGGGGAACACATACATTACGGTTTTGTAAGATCTCATTATGCTATCGATAGAATAAAAAGCATCCAAATATTATTTTAATATTCCTGTTCAACAAAACTAGCTGGAATTATGATCATAACATGCTGGTCCTTTTTCTATTCTTCTACAGGGTGCAAAGAATATCAAATGTGCACCTTGGAAAACAGACGTCTTCTTCTGGATGCCGCTTTTATCGGAAACGTCTTTCTCGGCCAATAAAATAAATAAATAAACTAATTAATTATAATTAAAGAATCTATATATGTTTGTCCTTTTCGCAGCGAGCCATTTGTTCAACCCTAAACTCGTATTAAATTTCGCATAATTTCCGGAGGTGGTAATCTTCAGGTATTTTAGTTGTCAACAGTAAATTTCCACTCTCATTCCTATGTTCAACCTTACTTTCACTGGTATTTAACTGACATCCACACCAAATCTATCAGACTAGTTCAAACCTATTACCACTTCACGATCCTGCTCTAACAACTAATATTTTTCTACTGAAATTTTTCTGCTAACTGCAGTTGTATATATAGGTCAAGCTATTCCCATTCTATAACTTGCGATGTTAATTTATTTTCAATTTGTGAGATACAAAATAATTGCTTCATTGGTCTGAATTGATTTTAAACATTTATTTATAGATTTCGATTCATTGATATGGACCAGACAGATAAATTAGCATAAAATTGATGCGTCTATATACCGGGTGTTTTTTTTAAACTGGGACGATCAAATATCTCGAAAAATAGCCACTCTACGGAAAAAATGTCCATAATCAAAATTTAATCATACCGCGGGCGAAATATATTAGTGCAAAAAAAATAGTCCGCCACCCCCGCTTTGTAGGTGGGGCGGGGGTAACTTTTAAACTAAGATAGGAAGCCATATTTTTTATTGCAGATACGGATTCTACGACTAAAAGTACGTATGATTTGAATGAAATATTTTGTTCGGTTCATGATAGATGGCGTTGTAATCGACGAAATTCAATTTTTTCAATTTTTCCTTCTTAGAACACACCCATTCGATTCTGCAAAACGTTTGAAATAAAAAACATCACGTTTTCATTGGAAATACTCGAAATTCGTCATCAAAACAATTTATTCAGTTTTGTAAATCACATTTAACGTTTGTGTTATTTCTTATCTTCATGTTTTTCGTAATTGCAAAATAAACGACAAAATACTTTAAAATGGAGAGAAAATTGAAATGGTTCTGGTTTATGGAGAAGCTGGCAGAAATCTTGAAAATGCTGTTGCTATTTACGCTCAACGTTTTCCGGATAGGATTCGTTCACGTGCTTCATTTGGCCGTACTATCAAACAATTTATTACTGATGGAAATGTTCAACCGAAAAAGAGGACCCGTAGGCCGTAGAGCAACAGTCACTGGAGAAAATAATGAAATTGCTGTATTGGCAGCAGTGGCTCATAATCATCATATTAGTACACGAGAAATAGTTCGCGATTCCGGATTGCCCCTCACCAGTGTTTGGAGAATTTGAAAACGGCACAAGTAATTTCCATATATCATGTGTCTTTACACCAAGATCTTCATGACGTTGATTTCCAAAATCGGGTAACTTTTTGTCAATGGGCACGTGAACCAATACAACAAAACCCCAATTTTTTTCGTTGCGAAATGTTCTCCGACGAATCGTCTTTTACAAACCATGGAACGGTTAATCGACGCAACATGCATTATTGGAGTGTTACAAATCCGCACTGGCTTCGTCAAGTTGAACATCAGCGTCCTTGGACTGTCAACGTGTGGTGTGGAATAATTGGCAACAAACTCATAGGCCCCCACATTATTGAAGGCAACTTGAATGGTCAAATGTACCGAAACATTTGGGAAAATGAACTGCCAATATTACTTGAAAATTTGACCTTAGAAGTGAGACGGAACATGTGGTTTCAACATGATGGTTGTCCTGCACACTATTCGTTGATGGCACGTGAAATACTTGATCGTGATTTCAATGGTCGCTGGATCGGTAGAGCTGGTCCGATAAATTGGCCCGCCAGATCACCAGATCTTACTGCGCCAGATTTTTTTTTGTGGGGCTACCTCAAAAACAAAGTTTACACACAAAAACCAACAACACGTGAGAACATGATTGAGCGAATCAGAAATGCGTGTGCTGAAATTCAACCAGACACACTTCTCAGTTGTGTACAATCATTTGAAATGCGGATTAATAAGTGCATTGAAGTCGCAGGCCATCATTTTGAACATTTATTTTAGATTTACAAAACTGAATAAATTGTTTTGATGACGAATTTCGAGTATTTCCAATGAAAACGTGATGATTTTTATTTCAAACGTATTGCAGAATCGAATGCGTGTTGAAGAGAAAGAAATTGAGAAATTGAAAAAATTGAATTTCGTCGATTACAACGCCATCTATCATGAACCGAACAAAATATTTCATTCAAATCATACGTACTTTTAGTCGTAGAATCCGTATCTGCAATAAAAAATATGGCTTCCTATCTTAGTTTAAATGTTACCCCCGCCCCACCTACAAAGCGGGGGTGGGGGACTATTTTTTTTGCACTAATGTATTTCCCCCGCGGTATGATTAAATTTTAACTATGGACATTTTTTCCGTAGAGTGGCTATTTTTCGAGATATTTGATCGTCTCAGTTTAAAAGAAACACCCGGTATGTATATAGCACATAGTAGCGAGAATCGTTCCAAGCTTATTAAAATTGTCTTTATTAAATTTTTGTTTTTCGACAAAGCTTTTATGTACGTGAATATGCTGTTTTCTGGAAATTTTATAAATGTTAAAGAATGGTTTTGTACAATTATACAATGTATGGATTGTAGTTTTAACATTTTCCAATACATGTATTTTTCTAAGAATTCAATTTCAGGAAATTGTGCGGTAAATAATATCAGAAATGGAAGTATATAGGAAGTTACTCTCTATATATAATTTAGTTTTTACTTGCCAGTTTCAACCGGAAAATTATTATTGATTTTAGAAAAAAACAATTTTGTAACAGCAGAACAGCTGATGAAATTCCTCTACAGGCACTTGAAAACAAATTGTTTGGATACATAAATTTAATATTTTGTATTTCATTGCTGTTTTGCATGATTTGTGTACATGTAGTTGAACAACCCATGTTGTAATTATATATGAACACGATACATGTATAGGGTTTGGCTTATTATTAGGTGCCAGCTAATTACGATATAGAATAAATTAAATCAGTGATGTAGTTTAGCCGTATACAAAAGTCCAAAGCTTACCAAATTGTAGCATTACAATTCTAAGCGTTTTTGTTTCGTCGAACGTTAAACTTTTACTGTAGTTTTTGCTGTATAAGTACTTGCCTGTTCAAAACAAAAAAATACACTTTTTCAATCTTCACCAATCCTCAAAATTAAATCAATGTTGTATTTGTGTGTGTGTGTGTGGGTGTATATATGTATGTATGTGTGTCGCCTGATTAAAATCGAAATCATAATAAGAGAGCAAACATTTTTTCCTATCTGTATAGGTTATCATTAATTTTCTATTCATTTGTGTTATCAAATCAAAATTATTGATTACATTGGTTGGTTTTGTCTGGTTTATACACATAAAAAGTATAATCATCATTTCAGAATTATTTTTTTATCTTATTACGTATCATTATTCCAGTATACATATTACATATATACATATATATATATATGCGGAGGAGTCGGGTGGTATTAGCAGCAGCACAAAAAGAGGATATCATTATTGTAATCATTATTATTATCATTAGTTAGCTCTTGCTCTATATACATACATGTACATAGTGAAATATACTCAAACCGCATATACACAATTGAAAATGGTACACAAGCAAGCTCAAGTGATAACTATGGGAATAAAATATCATTAATAATCATAATAATAATTTCATATTATTTATTATGAATTTATGGGTTAGTTTTTATCAAAATTATTTTTTATTATTGGCTCGTTGGTTTTGTGCAGAATATACATACGTACATATTCAGCTTGAATGCCGAAAAAATTGAATTGACGATTTTGGTTTTGCGGATGGTAAAAATTGGGATATATTTTTACTCTAATTGGAAGATTAAATTCTAGAATAAAATTTTATGTTTTGCTCTAGGCTATTTGGTGTAATATTATTATGTGTGGGTGTCGAAAGCTCGCTTCTTGGTATAAAATTTGTGCATTTTAATTGGATGTATTCATTATTAATTCAAATGTATGCCTATAAAATACATGGCATCAAAATAATTAAACTTTCAACCCCTAGTAAATCCGAGATGATAGCTCGTGTAATAGAAATATTTAGGCATTTTCTTGAGAAATTTAATCAAATTTTAATACTGTGCTGACATCGATTTTTTTGACTAAACTAGTGACTAAACTAATTCGATGGTTAGTTGATAGCAGTCATTAATAGATGGTAACAGAATTGTTACGTTTTCCCCTTGTCAAACAAACACTTATTTCACTAGTTTCCTTAATTTACAATAATCACTATATTACACTCTAACAACACTTTCACTAGACGCAAATATTTAATACAATTTACTTTAACAAGAATTTTCTACTCAAATATAGATGTCGCCACAGTTGTAAAATTATTCTCTCCCTATACCTGATGCGAACAGGATCCAAGTCATCTCTCCTATGTAGTGTGCTAATCACTCTGAGTGCACCACCTTCAATTTTCCTCGATAACCTTTCATAATACGGTGAACCACGTCATTTATCTTTGTGATGATGGTGTACTGTCCCTTCCATGATGTATCTTCTCTCGTATAAATTGGTGTATTTTGTCAAGTTCCTCTTTCATATGATCAACATAATTATTTCCACATAAAGCGGATGATAGAACAGCTTCAAACTTTGGATCTCCTGATAATCGCAGATTGTTTCCAAATGTCCCGTTGTTCATGTTTTATGTACACTGAGCAACTAGCAAACCTCCTGAAATACGACTGACTTTCTCCCTTTCTTCTGTATGAATCTTCATCGGTACTCCAATACGACTTCTAACTATTAACCACAGCGTCAGCTGTCGGTGTTCCCTCTTGATTGGGTATAGGATACACCTCTGACCATTTGCTGAAATAGTCCATTATTACCAGCACATATTTGTTAACAATATCTGTAGTCCGAAATGGTCTCTCCACTTCCCGACTTTTTCATACGGCTGCTCATTGATCACATTTCTGGCATCACTCTACTACAGATTACCTACATCCATGACCAGTAAAAACATTGACGTATTTTACCTATATAGTATTTTATTAATTCCTAGGTGGCCCCCGCTTGTTCCTTAATGATACTCCTTGAATATTTCGTAAATTCTAGAGCTTTCCCATATCCGCTTTAAGCATCCGTTTTTGATTTCGAGGTTGACCCATTGTACCCATAAGCCTTTACTGTTACTAATGATGTACGATCTGGCAATGATAAGACGTTCGATTACCGTGCTACTTGCCCTTCTAAATTCTTGAACTGCCGCAGCCAAAGTAACGGCTAGAGATACTTACGTACGTAGAGATACTTATGAACCACCATCATTGGTTGTAATTTGCCTTCTTACTTCATTGCACGATTCTTTTTGCTCGTCATTCCATTTAAATGGTCTGTTCTTCCGGATCAAATCATGTAAGCTCTTTGCAATGTTGGCAAATCCTGGCACGAATGGCCAATAATAAGTGCACAATCCGAGGAAAGATCGTAATTCCCGTAAATGTTTAGGTCTCCTTTACCGCGTAGATTCTAGATTCCATTGGTCGTAGATTTTAGCCGAATGGATGGATCAATAGAATCATTTCTTTATTCATACAATCGTTCAATTCTAAACTCTCAACAGAGAGTCGTAGATGTGTTCATCATTATTCCGCTCGAAAACAAGGATTAAGAATCCTGTTTACATCCTGACTCTATTGGGCTTCGAACCCGGTACTTCCCGATCCAAACGTCACAGCTTTAACCACTGTACTATTTGATTGGTAGCTCTGGAAGTTAAGAAGATTTCATAATATTGATGTGAGTGAAGTTATTATACTAAACTGACAGTTAGTAAAAACTTCACATAGTAAAACAGTACGCACTGAAAATTGCAACAGAAAAGCAAACACTGAGTCTTCAAAAGTTGACTGTGTCGGTCGCACAATAGAAGCAATTAGCTCCTTTAGCAAGAGACCAAAGCGATATCGAGACCAATAGATGCTGGGTCGGCCTTAAAAACTCCAAGTGCGTGTGATCATTCAGGTATCAGTCCTAGTGCCAGGTACGAAAACTAGAACGATCGGAATAGAATCTTTAATCAAAATTCTATATTCAAAGTTCCAAGATATGTTCCACAAAATTCTCAGTTTCAGTTTCAAAATATCAGAGATACTCATGGCTAATTCAAAGTTTTGTTTCACGAGAGTCGAGACAGAACTATAATTTCTGAAGATTCTGTTAGATTTCTAATCTGTAGTGGTTTGAATTTTACAGCTACTAATCCATTCGTTAGCAAAATTGTTTTTCATTGATTGATAATCATTGTCGGCTTAATATAGGGCAATTGAATGTTAGAAGTCGGGATAGAGAGGTAAAGGGGAATAAAAATGTTTGCGAAATTTAGAACGACTATGTTAATTATTTAATACGTAAGCAATTTAACGACTATTCTGAAGATCTAACAAATTGCATACTTACCAAGAAATTTTGAGAAACTTTGAGGAACAATTCATTAAAACGTGTAGAATGGCAGTGAGGCAGTTTCAATGCTCTGTAAAAATTAAGAAGTTATCTCGGGTGTTATTTGATTTTCGCAGTTAATGATTGAAGTGAATACTTGATCTTCTAGTAGAGTTTTCAACTTCTGTTGGACTCCAGATCAATGAGTTCAAAATAAAACATATGATCTTTGGTTATACGGGCAAGGGCACACTAAATATATGTAGTGGTCACGAAACGTTTGAGAAAGTGAGTTGGTTGAAATATCTCTTATCGCCCACGATAAAAGTGTAGGTGACTATATATTAAAGAGGCGATATATTACAGGCGACGATGGTTCCATGGTGTACAGTATGAAAACCAAGTAATGGCCTTTAAACACGGTTAATAATCATATATATGCAGATAATTTAAATAGAGGAATGACATTCAAAACTATTGTTTGAAAATATTGGTTGGTAACATTTGAGAGCAGCGCACACAATTTGCAATAAATTTGTATTCAAACTTAACATACACATACTCGTATACAAACGCTTAAGATCATAAAATGTTTATCGTAAAATCCAATTTTTATGATAATTATGATTTACTGAAAATGTTTTTCGCTCTAAATATAATACACACAAGCACCAAGTATAATTTGAAAGTTTATTATCAACCGCCAATAAAACAAAAAAATAAACCGAATTCCATTAAATAGAATGAAGCTTGTTATTTTTGAGGGAAATCCTATTTACTAGAAAAAAAAAATTCTAAATGCTTAACAAACATTAATTTTATTACATTTTTCATTCTATTTACTTTACTATACATAGATAATGTACTTATGTTGTATATAATGATGAACAATTTCCAAAAAAAAAAAATTATTTTCAGTCAAATGGAAATATACAATTATACATACTCGAACATATATCTCTCTTATTTTGTGTTCTGTACTACAATACCATACTCTTACGTACGTATTTTCTATTTCACTGAAATTTTCCTAAAAAAAAAATTAGCAACAAAAAAAGATCTAAGTCATTTTCTAAAACCACAATACGTATGTATACAAACAATATGTAGCCGAATATGGTATATAGGACGCAAATGACTGACTGAATACAAAAGAAATTTGGTTTTTGTTTGGTATACAAGAATATGTGGGCCAAATGGACAATCCTGGAAAAGAAAAATGATTCATTTTTGCCAAACATCCTTTTTTTCCTGGAAATGCTATTGTTTTTCTAAATAGCAAGTGTTTTTGTTTCAGTTATAATTTGTTTTATTACATTTTTATTTTATTTTTCGGAAAATTTTCGGTTCGGGGTTGTGTACATACATACGTACGTATACAGAGGTTGTTTTTTACATGGTTCAAAGAGTAGATTTTGTAATTGACTTTTCATGATTGTATATGTCTGAAAAATAAATTATTTTAATTTCTATACAATCGTAATAAAACTACATTTGTACGGAGTAAGACCATATAATATGGAGTTGACTGAATATATTCTAACAAACTAATTGCCTCAATAAAACCATTCATGTAAATATATTATGCTAATCACGTTGATTACAATCTATAGTATAGATCGAAAATATCGTACCAAAAAAAAAAAAAAAATTGAAAATAAATTTAAAAACTTTATTGATTATGTGTCAAATCGAATTGAGAATTTATAGTTTCTCTGATAACATCACAATCAAGATAGCAATAGAAAAAAAAAACTTCAAATCATGATTTGTAAAATTAACATAAATTTTCCAATTATTTTAATTGGAAAATTTCAATACATATACGAATAAGTCTATTTATGTATATATCGATGTGTATTTGTTGATTCAATTGTAATCAAGATAAACTTAATTAAAATTAATTTATGGCCTAAACGAAATTTGAATTGAAAAGGAATTTGTTTTTTGTGTTTAGTATTTAATGGAATTGGTTGTAACGGCTGGGTTAGGTACGAGTATATCAATGAGGCAGGCGCTCAATAAAATTATAATATTATGTTCTTTTTGAGATGGATTGTAATGAAGTTTGAACAGAGTAGAAATAGCAATAAATTTCAATTTGTCAGCATGATATAAAAATCTAGGCTAGACTAATAAATTATATACAGAATAATTCAAGATTTGTTCAGTATTAAAACTTTAAACTTGAATTTCCTAACTTTGAAATTTTATATCAAAAACATAAATTTACAGAACCGAAACCATTTAGTTGGAATTGGACGAATATAATCTAATTTCCTGAACTTGAAAATAAAAAAACATAAAATTTTAAAGTCGATAATTTGCACCAGTAGGTTCCAATAAAAAAAAGTGGTTGATAAAGGCCATTCGTAACCTCAAAAAATTATTACTCCACAAATTTGAAACTTAAATCTTCAGGGTTATCGGCAATATAGATTTAAGAATTTTGGTTAAGAAAATTTGGAAATTGTATAATTTAACAATTTTAAAATTAGAATTTTTAATCCGGAATTTTGAAAATTTGTAGTAAAGTAAATTGTGGCCAATGTGATTTGTACCTGAATCCAATGGCGCCAGTATCTTGAATGCTTCATCCCAGCTATCACTATCGTACTACCTAATGAAGTTGGTACAACCAAATACGGGAAAGAAAACAGAGTGCAATCGAAACTAAAATGAGAATGAAACAGAATATGAATACCGGTTGCCTTTTATATTTCGGGATTGGGCAACCGTAATACTGAAATCTTGGTATATTTACTCAGTAGTATTTTTTATGAGCGCTGACGGATGAGTACCTGAAATGGCTGCTAATATTGTAATGAAGTAAGATCTCAGCGTATACGTGCAGCGATCTTTGAAAAGGGAGCCATCATATGGTAAACGCAGAGATCCTTGCAGACGTAGAGAACGACTTGGTTTCTACAGATTATCTAAGATAGTATGAAGAGTTAGGTTAACGATCACAGTTCAAAAAAATATGATCACGGTTCTTCAAAATATGTCTATAAAATCGTGACAGATGACGAATATTGGATGTATGCGTATGAGCCTGAAACCAAATAGCAGTCGACCGTATGGGTGTTACAATGTGAGCAAAATCCAATAAAAGTTACACAACTATTTCTTTGCCGCAGAAGTCTTCGGCGTAATAAGGAAAACCAATCATTCTCCACCACGACAATGTGAGATCTCGCACAAACAACTGAATATTTGAGCGATACAAACATCGAATTGATGCGTTCAAAATGCATGTTTTGGGAGTATGTACCTCAATCGGAATGGAACAAGTGTTTCGAAAATTGGTTCAAACACATGCTCATATTGATCTTCATGGAGAATATTTTGATAAACATAATGAACCCATTTTCGATAAATAAATATTTGTTTTTATTCTCTAATTGACGGATACTACAACTTTTATAGCACTTTTGTTGGCTAGGCCAGAAAGGTTCAAGGGCCATTAAATGTCTATATATGATTATGGCAATTACTGCAAGATTGTTGTACGAGTCGAAAAAACCACCCCGAATTACAGGATATATAGTGGACGTAGTTAATCACTACGATGACCTACAGTTTCAACAAAATTTTCGGTTGAAACGGGCTACATTTGAAAAGTTATTAAATGTTATTTCAATAAACACCACTATACATGAGGGAGGAGGTAGGCCACCAGTCGAATTGAAGCATCAGCTTCTGGCTGTAATTTGGCTCTTAGCTACACCCGATTCGTACAGGTATTTAGAGCTTCTAGCCTGTAGTTATAATTAAATATATATATATATATATATATATATATATATATATATATATATATATATATATATATATATATATATATATATATATATATATATAATTGCCAATTATTTTTTGAATTATAGATCCGTGAGTGAACGCTTCAATATGGCAAAGATCGTTTTATCTAAATGCTTTGTGCAAATAATAAACCAGTTGAACGCTTTAATGGGGCAATTTATAAAATGGCCAACCGGTATTCAATTGGAAAGTACGAAGAGAAAATTTGCTGAAAATACTATTTTTAATGGCTTGATTGGGGTAGTAGATGGAACATACGTCCCTGTTTCTGTACCGAAAAAATATGTTACCGCCTACACCAATCGAAAATGTTACACATCAATGACATTACAAGCCATATGTGATTCCGAGATGAGATACATTGATGTCTATTGCGGGTGGCCAAGTTCAGTGCCAGATATTAGGATTTTCAAAAATTCTCACATCTACCTCAAATCTCAAGAAAATATGACCAGTTATTTTCCAAACGGTGAATACATCCTAGGTGATAAAGCGTATTCTTTGTTGAACTGGTGCATCAATCCATTCATGGATAGAGGTCGTTTAACGCAGCAAGAGGTTGAATTCAACCAAAAACATTCATCATGCCGGCAAGTAATAGAGCGCAGCTTTGCTTTGCTGTTCGGGAGGTTTCGGAGACTGAAGCAGTTAAACATGAAGAGGACGGATTGAGCTCCAGCAACAATCACTGCCTGCTGCGTATTGCACAACATATGTCAATATTTCAACAATATTTTGGTGTTGGCTTGCCTTTCTTCCCGACTTTTTTTTAATTCTGCCAACTCGTCCAGAATCATTTGTTCTTTAGTTTTTTTCTTCCGTTTTGGCGGAGGAAATCCATCATCAGAATCTATAATTTTAAGGACAAGAATATGGTATATGTATTATTTTTTATTGTTATGTATTATTGTTAGTGCTTCGTTTGGTATTTAGTTTATAATTAAAACAAATATTCATTGACGCATAACATAGTGATATGCTACCGCTAGATGAAAGTTCAAATCTGATTTCTGAACTATTTTGATCGTTTTTCTTTGTTGACAATACAGTTGAATTCAGCTCAATGCTGGAAGAAATATTTATTGGATTGCTAGAGTCGAAAAAGTCTTCGAAAAATTTCATTAAACTCATCAAAATAGATCGTAATCAAAAAGTGCTGCTCCAGTACGACGATCATTATTTGATTTTTTATGGTATACACCTTTCAGATTGTTAAATTTGTCTTTACATTAAGTTTTAGACATTTTATAACCATAACTCATCATTAACGAATGTATCCCATATTTATCCCATATTTCTTCGCTTTTTAGCAAGCCAGTCCCAAATAAATTTTTTTTTTCGTTAAAAGCCCTTATGAGAGCAAGAATTGTGGGTCGATCCCATACTGTACTTGAAGAATCGTGCGGTTGTGTTGAAGTACCAACTTGATTGGAAATAAAAGGCAAGGAATTTCCCATATTTGCGAATTCACCTAAAACCACAATACAATGTAATGTAAGGTAATTGATTATAAAATGATAACACACAAACAACATTAAATCACATATCACTAATATATCCATAATCCATGTAATATGTACATATATCAGTCGTCGATCAAAAGTAGTACCCATTTCTTATTTAATATAACAAAAATAGGAGTCCAGCCTCTCCAACAAACCCCGTTTTGGTAATATGCAAACACGCTCATCCAGCATTATAACCACAAAATATTAAATATATTTATTCAAGGTCAACATATGCATATAATAATAAAAAAAACATAAATTTCACTTCACATTCAAAAAATAAATGTACATACCTGTATCACTATCCAAAAAAATATATCCATTACTATTATTTCCTAGATTACGAGGCGTGTTTTGGCCGGAATTATTCATTTTATCAAATAACAAATGCTTTTGACGTATAGAAAGGCAGTATCGAGTAGAGTTGGGAATGACGTTTCTTACAATAAGGGGAAATTTTGGTTAGGGTTTATGAATAACAAAAAGCACATGGCTGTCGTAACAATCGCAGTTTATGAACGCTTTAGTCCTGTCATTGTTAACATAATATTGTTACAATGTCGAGTTTATGAAAACACTCCTGATTATAAGTATATAAATTACATAACGCACAACAGTTTTAGTTTGAATAAAGTTCAAAAGTACATTGGTAAAATACTTCTTTGCCAAACTTCGAATAACAAAATTATAATTTTTAAAATTAATGTAAGCTTCCAAAAAAACTTGCAAGCTTGTATTTTTCATTCAATTTGTCATCCAACTACGGTATGAAATATCAGAGTTGTGCATTGAGAATTCAACGAACGACATTGAATTTATATAAAACGAACTACGTCAAATTTCAGTTATGTTCCTTCAAAATAAATTAAATATAATCCAAATTGTTCAAGATTCGAGAGAAGGGAAAGTTTAACTAGTGCAATTTTAAGAATTGAATAATTTTCAATTTTCAATTGAAACCAAGATTCAGTATATCACTTGAATTATACCGAGATAAAATAGCACTGTGATTAAAGTTGTGACGTATGGATCGGAAAATACCGGGTTCGAATCCCAATAAAAGTAAGATGCGAACGAGGTTGGAATTAAATTGAATCTGTAATCGAAGAAACCTGCGTTGGAGAAGCCCTGAGCCCCAAACCAAGTAGATTTGAAATAACTGATTCGACATGTTGGATGAACAAGATAGTTATTTGTGGTAGAATTTTTTTAGGGAACCTTTATTTAATACTGGTCCCAGAGCCCGGAGTAACCATAACGTGGTACTAATCATGACACACATATATGCTATATATATTTAATGATTACAATTGATAGATTTACAAAAAAGTGAAGAAATTTATACTTAAATCCGCAGTACGCTTATTCAAATTGCTCTGTTTACCAATCCAAAGTTAAATTCAAATTTAAGAATTAAATATGATTTGAAAATTATAGTAAATCAAATTTAAAAAAAATAAAATTACGCTACCAAATTTTTGTCGAAGCATTTTCTTTGTTAAACACATGAAAAATTGTCGTGCATCAGTGCTAGACAATTTTTCGTGTATGTACAATGAGAAGTGCTGGGTAAGGTCGACTGAAATTTGGTATCGATTTTTTTTTATAAAGTTTCATAATCAGTGATGAATGTATAGAAATAGATACGAGGCTGTTTCCCATCCCAGAACATTTCGAAAAACTTAGCAGTCAGTTAGGGTCATATACTTATGGAAAATACCTCACATGTATACGCATTATGGAGCTCTTCAATAAATTATTCATGTTTTGTATCTTATATAAGAGTCCATTTTAAAATAACCTAGTTTTAAATATTATGATCTATGTATGTCGACATCGTTTAGTTAACGTACTCGTATATACTAAAGACAATGCGTGCGCTGTGATCAAGACCAGTAGGCATCATGCAAATAAAATTCAAACTGCAGTCGAAGATTTCAAACAATTATACCCCAAAGCTGTACAAGTGATTCAACATGATTTTTATCACATCGATGGCCTGCTGACGGGATGTGTTACTATATAGCAGAGACCGCTCTATTGAAGGAACAGCTTAATCAAATTTTAAATAAAAGTGGACTCCAGTTAAGAAAATGGAAATCGAATTAGCTTAAATTGTATATATTTTAAACTATATTTTAAACAAAGTTCATTTCCAGAGAAAATCACAACGTTGGGGATAATATGGAAGTCGTAATGCGACAAATTTTCATTGCAACCAAATAGTACGGCTCACAGTGGTTGAGTATGAAAATGAATGTAATTGGCCTACTCCTGAATCAACTAAAATACAGGTGGATATTACACACTTCAATGAAAGGTTCAATTATCTTAACGTTCGACCAAGAGCCAATATGAAAGTACACGACATCGTTCTCAATTTACTGACAAAATTTTCATCGTACGGTTCGAAATTCAAAAAATAATGGTTTTTGTATTAAAATTTGGTCGCGCTAAACAAAGAAGCATTGAAACCCACAGCAACTCGATCACGCCTTCCGACATTAATAAAGCTGAACTATATCAAACACTAAATAAAATCATGTATCATATAGTCTAAACAGGGTCGAAATTATGCCGGACATCAAAACTCACCTTTGAATAGATGACCACATTGATTACCCAAATAGAGTATTTTATATGCATAATAAATAATAATCCAGGTGACTTGCCGGATTATCATTTATTAGTTAGAGAAGCCCTACAGTTGTTCCCAAAGCCGATATTCAACGAGGTGCCATCAATTATAAGTTATCAAGATAGCAAGATATTAAGCAGAGAGTCCAACGATTTGTAATAAATGGTATCACGACTGAATAAGATAGTCGCGATGCCATCTATAACAGAGATGCAAATTGAGAACTCAGAATTATAATATGAGAAGATAATATGTTTCCAAGCTAATGGGTACTTTTGCCGGATCACAATTGAACCATAAACAGGGATGGTTGAGGTAGATTACTTGTCAACATTTTTTGTCAGCGTTGACAATTAAGGCAATATCGACAATATTTTAGAGATTTGAAATAAAATGCGCCTGTTTGCAGTTGTATTTTGTAAACGGCCGATTCAGTTAAGTAGCATAGGAAGAAATTAGAGAATTATTCAAATTAATTTGGGAATTACTTAACATACGATAACTTTGGAAATATATGTTGAAGTAAAACAAACAATGGCTTTAATTAAAGAATATTTATTGCACTAAACGATCGAATTGGTTTAAATTTAAAATTTGTTATTACGAATAAAATCGCGCAACACTGTTCCCAGTTCCCAGCAAATTTTCAGCAACCTTATCGCATAAGCATTCTTTTAGCCCGGTAGGCTCAGCTTCTTTGAGATAACATTGAATTGATTAGTTTGGTACCAATTTATTGCGCCTTTAGAGTAGAGCTAGCTAGCTAAATCAGTATACGAATTCCGGGCAGGTTTAGTATGAACAATTTCTACTAAAATGCTTTGTAAAACCCTCTGCAAGACGATTACTTGATTTTATTTGGGCATTCATAACCATTTTTTAAATTATTTATTGAAGGGATAAAACAACTGACCAGAATGTAGTTTGGTCGATCTTTACTAACTCTTGAATTTTATGGAAACATTTTGTTAGTCGATTAAGTTAGAGTAAGAAAAAAATGTCTATTACTGACTGTGAGATGAGATAAAAAATCATATCAGTAAAATAATACTGAGTGTTTTTAACAGTGTTACTGCCATTACAATTTTTTACTGACATAGAAAATGTTAAATCTATCTCAAACGCAAACAGATGTACAAAAATTTGTGTGCTAATGTAATGTTTTCCGCACACCAATATATCTTTCGGATGTTAGATTTATATAGGAAAATGCCATGTGTAAACAACCAGTAACTTGATTTTTAAATTTAAATGTTTTACAACAATTTTTTTTTTAAAGTTCCGTCATTTGCTCGAGCCAAATTGAAACATTTCATCTATTTACATAGAACACCAAACATATAGTCTCTGTAATACTCCTATAAAATTTTGTAGTAAAATTAGTAAACTCAATTCCATGGAACTCGCGCTGAAACATGCACAGAATTTCTTTACAGGTTATAGCTGGACCCAAAAACTTTTCCTTAAATTTGGCGGAACACAAAAACCAGTAGAGCTTCCTACTTGAAATCAAGGTTAAAAAATATTCACGAAAAGTTCAAAAAAGGTGGTTTAATTATAGTTTTACTGAAGAACCATTGTTAAATAATGTATGCAACGCACTGTAACCAATTAAATTAGGATGGGAAAACTCTACGCTTATTATAGCAGCAACTGTTACTAGTTTATGCTGACCAAAATTGAAAATTTGAATACAAACATTGGTATGCAGCTATTAGATGCTCTCAGAAATAGGAATATTTCTCAAAAAATATTAAATTAATTTCTTTAATCATACATTTAAAAGGCTCTGCTGTTTAGCAAGAACAAGCGCTCTATGGTATTTCCTAGGTTAATTAATATTGAATGTACTTCTGATATAAATGAAAGTATAAATTAAAATAGTGAAGTATTTAGCAAGTATTAATAGCCAAAGAATTAAAATTGACCTTTGAAACCAAAACATCCAAAAAATTTAAACATTATACATTTATTGCAGCTCAGTACATAACTGCGGGAGTGACTCGAGAAATTTGTGTGAGTAAGAAAATTTTCAACTCGAGTGTGATGAAAAAGAAGGAGCTTATGTCAAAGTGGCGTACTTTGATTGGTAGAGAGTGAAGTGTGATTATTTTTTGTCGCGTGAAACTAGGAAAGACGTGTATGTTTCCACAGAAAAATGCATTGTTATTTTTACAAAGCAGCTAACACGGACGTGTTTTGCAAGCACTTGTGAAATATGAATCTCAATTGATGATGAATAACGCCTAGAAATTGAATGTAAATTTCTAATCCTTCTCAAATCAGTGATTTTATTCTATCCATAGTTTCTGTAAGTATGTCTAAGGTAATTGAAGTGATCTCGATTGACTAGATAGAATCCATTTTTTGTTTTACTAAAAAAATCTCTTTACTTATCATCTTATGACCAGAACAAATCAATCACCTATAGACTTAAACTTTACATTCAGTTTTATATAACTTTTGAATACAAACTAACAAAAAAAGATTAAAAAATATTTCCCTTTGCAAAAATAACAACGCAGTTCGCGGTTTTAACTTATATACTAAAGCTTTATTAACAATGAAGCGTCAACCGGCAAGTAATATCGTTTGGGATATGACTCAATAAACCCCTCATTTTTCTTCAGCAATATTTTCAGAAATTTATATACAATTGAATTACTTATTTGTTGTTATTATAGATTTTAAATTTAGAATAGTTTTGTTTAAACAAAACCTGGGTTTCAACATTTTCCGGATTTTGATAATGTTGTATGGTGTGGAAATTTATGGCACTTTTAAAATAATAAACAGTTTCACATTGAGTTCAACCACATATTTTATTATTAATTTAATTTAGTTTTATTTTTATTTATTAAATTTCACATTTTTAATTTTAGGTTTATAATTTTAGGATTTAAATTATATGCACTCCAAAAACTTACTGACTCTATTTTTCAATTGTACCAATTTTATAGAATACAATACATATGCAAAACATTATGTGCTATTGGTATGTATATAGTTACAATTACAAACAAATTTAAAGTATATAATATATAAACAAATTTAAAGTATTTAATATATATAATGTACATAGTACATAGTAATTAAAATAGGTTAAAGCTATAGTATAGCTTCAATAATTCATAACACCATCACCCTAAGATTTAAATAATCTGCAAGATTTTTTTATATAAAACAATAGTTTTAGATACATAATTCTTAAGTTAATTTCTTAAATATTTATAACAATTTCATACATATGTATATACATATTTTATTTTATTTCATTTTTTATATGTATACAAAGTTATTTATTTATTTATATTTTATTTAATAATATGTAGTTATAATACAATCTAAAATATTTAGTTAACAATTCTTTTTTTAATTATTAATATAGTATATTCAAATTTCTTTAATTAATCTCAACATTCTCAAGTATAAATTAATTTTGAAATAATTTAATTCTATTATTATGAACCGTTTTCAATTTATTTTTAATTAATAATGTTGTATTAGTAGGTGATTTAATATCTTTAATTTCAAATGGTCCAAGCCAAAGAGGTGAAAATTTATTATTACGAACTTCATTTTTTAATAAAACGAGATCACCAATTTGGAGTATTTTACTTCGCGTATTATTATCGTAATATTGCTTCGATTTAATTTTTTGACTAATAAGGTTTTTCTTAGCGATTTCAAAGGATGTTTGCATTCTACTCTTTAATTCAAGCATATAATCATCGTAATTATACACAATTTCCGGTTCACGATGTAATAAACTGGATATTAATGGTTTATATCCGAATAATAATTCAAAAGGCATGAACTTTGTCGCGCTGTGTGGGGTAGAATTAAACGTAAATATTGCAAACGGAAGCCAAGTATCCCAATTAAGTTCATCAGACTGCGTATAATTTCTTAAATATTCTGTCCAAGTTCTGTGTGATCTCTCTAAGGCTCCATTAGTCTGCGGATGATATGCTGAAGTATTTAATTTTTTAATTTTTAGCAGTTTGCATACGTTGACAAGCAAGTCGCTCATGAAATTTGATCCTTGGTCCGACAGTATTTGCTGAGGAGTTCCAAAAACACAAATTACACGTTCGACGAATACTTTAGCTATAGTTTCGGCTTCTTGATTCTTTAAAGGAAAAGCTAGTGAAAATTTAGTAAGATCATCTTGAATGGTCAGTATATATTTGTTTTCAAGGTATGATACTGGAAGAGGACCAACTATATCTAAGAATAATTTTTCAAATGCTTGTGAAGAAGTCGTAGTTATTTGCATAGGTATTTTATTGAATTTGCTACATTTATTTTTTTGGCATAATTCACATGATCGGATGACTTTTCTAATACGAGAATATAGATTGTTGAAATAATAATACCTTTTCATTCGCTGGGCTGTTCGGAATACTCCCTGATGACCACCTAATGGTTTCGAGTGAAATTCCTCTATTAACCTATCAATTTCGGAATCATCAGTTAGTTGTACTATCTTGGATTTGTTTTCTGGATCGTGTTTTTCTAGATCAAGCTGAATAGTTGGGTTTTGCTTGCTCCGTGATCGTGTTACTACATTTATTTCATTATTAGAAACTGATATAGTTTCTGGAAATTGAAGACTTTCAATTTGTATCCTACTTAAGGCATCAGCGTTTTGGTTAAGATTTCCAGGCTTATGAAGAACCTTATAGTCAAAATCTTCTAACCTTATTCGCCATCTCATAAGTCGAGAGGAAGGGTTTTTCAAATTACATAGCCATATCAAGGGCTTATGATCAGTAATTACAGTGAAATGACGACCAAAGACATATGGACGAAAATGTTCGCAAGCCCATACCATCGCCAATAACTCCTTCTCTATGGTTGGATAATTTTTTTCTGCCTTATTGAGAACCCGACTGGCATAAGCAATCGGTAAATCAAACTCATTTCTTTCTTGAGAGAGAACGGCACCTATTGCCATGTCACTCGCATCAGTCGTTATTATAAAGGGTAAAGAAAAATCAGGATGCTGCAAAATTGGAGAACTAAGCAAACATTTTTTTAGCTTGGTAAAAGATTCATCGCAGAAGGCATCCCAGATAAACTGTTGTCCCTTTTTTAATAACACTGTAAGAGGCTTGGAAATTTCTGAGAATTTATTAATAAAACGGCGATAGTATCCTGATAGGCCTAGGAATGATTTCAATTCCTTTTGATTGGTTGGTTGAGGATAATTTCTGATAGCTTCAGTTTTTTTAGGATCTGGCTTGATTCCTTCTTCTGTTACCATGTGCCCCAAGTATACTATCTCCTTCGACAAGAATTGGCATTTTTCCAGGTTAAGTTTCAGATTATTTGTTTTAAAACAGTTGAAAACTGACTCTAATTTAGTATTATGGTCTTTAAGGTTATAACCTGTGACTATGACGTCATCGAGATAAACTAAACATTTAATTCCGTTTAAGCCACTTAAAATGTTGTTCATAAGTCGCTGAAAGGTAGAAGGTGCACTTTTTAATCCAAATGGCATTCGTTTGAATTGAAAATGCCCTAGGTGCGTATTAAATGCTGTTTTTTCTTTATCTTTTGGATCTAAAAGTATTTGATGATAGCCTTTCGCCAGGTCAATCGTAGTGAAATATTTTGATTTGCCAAGATGGTCGAGGATATCTGAGATGTTAGGGAGAGGAAACACATCGTTGATCGTGACATCATTTAATTTACGGAAGTCAACCACGACTCTCCACTTCTTCTCTTCATTACTCGCCTTTTTGGGAACTATTATTAAAGGAAAATTCCATGGACTCTTGCTTGGTTCTATGATATCGTCTTCTAACATTTGAGATATCTGTTTATTAATTTCGGTTTTCGTCGACTCCGGTAATCTATATTGTTTAATGTATATAGGTTCTATGTTACATTCGGTTCTAATTTTATGAACTGTCACATCTGTTGCAGTAAGTTTGTCACCAGGTAGATAGAAAATTTCATTGTACTTTCTACATAGACTCAAGACAGAATTTCTTTCTTCCTGATTAAGATGATCGATTTTTAAAGAAGATTCAAGAATTTGTAATCGATTGTTTATGAAGTTTGACCAAGAATTAAATTGGATAATTTCGAATTCGTCTAATTTGTTTAATGGTAATTCTAAATGTTCAATTTCAACTTCGTACTCATTGGTATTTACAAGGCTTACGGTTACCAAATTATCTTGTGCTTGTATAATTGAATTGGCAGTATATACGCCAGATACAATTTCTAAAGATTGGCAAACATAATCGATATCGTTCGGGATATCCAAATGTAGAGTAAAAGTTTTTTCTGTACGAGGTGGAATTAGAACACCTGAATTAGACATTAGTTTAAGTTGAATTAGAAAACCGTTTACTGAAATTTCAAAATTGTAACTAGAGAAATCGATTTTACATTTGTATTTGGATAAAAAATCTTTGCCTATAATACCTGCACATTGGATAGGAAACGAACTTGGAACTATCTGAAATGAATGTTGTATGGATAAGGAATTCGATAAGATAATATTAGCATCGCAACTACCAATTGTTTCTATTAGTTGGGTAGTTATACCTTTCACTTTACATTTCCGGTGAGGATAACAAAGTGTATCGTCTACCAAAAAATTTCGTTTAATTATGCTAATATCGGCTCCGGTATCAACCAAAAAGAAAAATGATTTAGGTTTTAGTATATCTAGTTGTAATTGAATATATTTTCTATCTTGATCTTGACTTGTAAGATGAATTGAATAATAGTTTAAATTTGCATTGGATGAATTATGATTTAAAGATTTAGAATAAGCAGTATTAGAAGAACGATCTAAGTTAGAATCAATTGGGTAAAACGAGCTGATATTGTTATGTTTTCGAATTTCGCAAGCTATATCTGATGAACACTCTCTTTTATTTCTTGGATCCGAACTGGAGTGTTTTTTGAATGTTGTGGAACGGATCCCAAACCATTTCCCGACGAGGATGGCTGATCTTGTTTGGTTACTTCCATGACATGACTGTTTTTATTAGAGTTAGCAAACTGACGCTTCCGACAAACACTGATATGATGACCAGGTATTTTGCAGTAAGCACAGCATAATGTGCTATGAACTAGAGCGATTTCTGACTTTGGACGTCTTGAATCATTATATTTATTGAAGTTATTCTGATTTGGTGATTGTCTACTAAATGAACTGGGATTTGATTGAGCTGGATATCGGCTAAAACACTTCTCAGCAGAATGTCCAACTCGCTTACATATTTGACATTTAACTTTGGTATGCAGATCAAGTGTATTTAACGAATTACGAGTGTTAAGGATGAGTTCTTCTTCGCAAGCTTTATTTATTGCTTCTTGAATTTTGGAAAATCGACACGCTTTAATAATAAGTTTAATAGGATCGATTAGCCCTTCTTGAAAAGCCTTCAGAGCTGTTTTGGAATTTAAATGAATAATAGTCTTTGAAGCTTTCGTTCCTTCACTATCTTCTATACAAACTTCGTTTAACTCCGAAAGTAATTTCTCAACCCTACCAGCATACGATGTTACGTTCTCATTTCTAAATTGTTTTACGTTAATCAGTTCGATTTGTAATTGTTCTATCGATTTTGAAAATTGAAATTTATTTTTCAGTTCAATTTTCAAATCTTTCCATGAATCGAAATCCGTATATTTCACAATATCGTAAGCTTTATGTGATAATTTGGTTTTTACTAAATTAAGAAATTTATTGTATTCTGTGTGCAATAAATCATTATAAACCATATCACAGCATAACAGAAACTTATGGAGATGATCTGAACTACCATCAAAATCTGGAATGATTTTTAGTGCGACATCCATATTTAAAATAGACATTGTTAATTGTGAAGAGTTTTTTAAATATTCGTCTACTTTGGATAAATTCGAACCCGAAATTAGATTAATATCGTCAGGGTTATCTATTTGATCAACTGCAATTACAGATCTTGACCGCCTTTTGTTTTTGATTACGTTTCGCTTCCGCAAAGTTAAATAATTCGGTTGATCATCTAGGTTTTTAAGTGACATTTAATGAATTAAGCATAGAATACGAACATGAATATTTATATAATAACAATAATACGATATCAATAATTTAAGAAATATATTTCGGTTATTGTAAAATGTAATAAAAGAATTCGATTTGAATGAATTTTACACCACTATGTTTACACCAATGAAAAATAAAATTTGTATGTTTCCATTAATGATAAACCGCATTGAAATATTGGTAACATTTTTTATGTTATTTTTTTTTTTATTAATTTTAAATTTTGTTGAGAATAAAAAGAAGTTTGAACTAACCTTAACAGTAATTTTTTGACAAAATTTTCTGAATTCCACGTTGAGGTCAATTACTGATGTATATGTAGCTGCAAATATTTTTTTTTTTTTGTTGTTGATTGATAAAGGTGATAGAAATGACAAATGTTGATTTAAGATGAATGCTGTTTTTATGATTTTACGATTATGATGATTTTGTGTATAATGCTGTTCTTACATGAATGATGATTTTAGATTGATTGATGATTTTGTGATGAATAATGATTCTATGATGATGATACGAATATGATGATTTTGTAAAAGGATGATTGTTGAATATTTCTGAACCATAACTGATGATTGTTTAAATGATGATTTTGTGAATATAATTGCGATAACAAACTGGACACTGGACACTAGTCATTAATGAATGCCGTAAACTCCGTTTTAAATTCTGCTTTAGTCATAATTATCTTTTGTTGTGATGATACGATAATATGATCTGCTGATATCGTACGATTTTTATTATAGCGGTTGATTATTTAATGATTACAACTATGTTTCACGGTAATTCTAATGTTTTTGGACAACATGCGTTATATGTTTTATTGAGTATGTATACTCATGAATTTTAAAATATCGATTATTAAATTAATAAATTATAAAATTATTTACTTTTGATTTCACGTTTTTGGATAATAAAAATTATTATAGTTTTATATTATAACAATTTATTTGTAGTTTGACTTTGCACATTTTTTAAGATCACATATTTTTCACATACACTAAATTTTAGAATATTATGAATTAACGTTATTGTTTAGTTTATTAAGATAATGAAATTTCCACACTATATGAATTGCTGCTTAGAGCAATCCCACCGCTGTCACCAATTTTTGTTGTATGGTGTGGAAATTTATGGCACTTTTAAAATAATAAACAGTTTCACATTGAGTTCAACCACATATTTTATTATTAATTTAATTTAGTTTTATTTTTATTTATTAAATTTCACATTTTTAATTTTAGGTTTATAATTTTAGGATTTAAATTATATGCACTCCAAAAACTTACTGACTCTATTTTTCAATTGTACCAATTTTATAGAATACAATACATATGCAAAACATTATGTGCTATTGGTATGTATATAGTTACAATTACAAACAAATTTAAAGTATATAATATATAAACAAATTTAAAGTATTTAATATATATAATGTACATAGTACATAGTAATTAAAATAGGTTAAAGCTATAGTATAGCTTCAATAATTCATAACAATAACGCTATTATACAAAAGGTGGGCCATCTATCGGTTTAAATTTGAACCACAGGTTAATTCAAATCTGGCAATACTTATGTCATTCTATTCTGTCACAAAATTCAGTATATTATCTCCACTGAACGAAATGAATCGATTTACGCTTGAGCAACGTTGGGATTTATTGGAAATTAATTTCCAAAACAAAGACAATTGGTCGGAAATTGCACGAAAATGTCGTGCAAAATTTGGTCTCAGAGAAGGACCAACAGTGCCCGGTTTACGCAAATTTATTGTTAAAGTTTGTGAAACTGGTTACATTGTTGATGCGCCAAGACGTGTGCGTGCTAAAATATCGATGCTGTGGCTGAGAGTGTGCGTGAGAATCCAGCAACATCAACTCGTCATCGTTCTCAAGAATTGAACGTTTCACGCACCAGTTTGAGTCGAATTGATGTGAACGATGTATGGTTTCAATAGGATGGTGCAACTTTACTTGCCACACATCTCATGAATTATTCGATTTATTGCGTCAAACGTTTGATGGCCGTTTAATTAGCCGAAATGGTGAAGTCAATTGGCCGGCAAGAAGCTGCGATTTAACATCATTGGGGTATTTTCTGTGGGGCGCCGTTAAAGACAAGTGTTACGCCGACAAACCAGAGACAATTGAGCATTTGAAGGCCAACATTCGTGATGCCATCGCCGAGATACGACCCCATACACTCGAAAAAGTGATCGAAAATTGGTCCGATCGAATGGGGTACTGTGCAGCCAGCCGCTGTAGCCATATAAATGAAATAATATTCCATCTCTAACCGGAACAATGGTATTGTTTTTTGTTTTTTTTATTAAAACGGTTGGAACCTACAGAGGTTCCGCACTCAATGCCACAATGGGCCCATGGTGCAAACCTTGAGGATCTATCCTACCTCGCATAAGCGCACTGCAGCCTTAACAAACTGTAAAAGTTTGAACCAAGGGATGGATAACAACTGATCTACGTTCAAAGATCCGTACGAGAACACTTGGGATCTAGCTTCGACAAAGGCCGGGCAGCTGCAAAGGTAGTGTAGGCAGTCGTCCACTTCCTCCAGACAATCGTCACAAAGATCATCCTGAGCTAGTCCCATGCGTTGGAGATGAGCCTTGAAACGTCCATGGCCCGTAATAAGAGCAACCAGAATTCTGAGTTGGTTCTTTTTTAAGGATAACACATATTTAGTGAACCTCACGTTGGGTTCGATGATGAACCGTTTTGCCTTTCGACAACTAGGCGTAGAACGCCACTTCTGCGTCAGTTCAAGTAAAGCGAACTTCTTAATAGCATCCTTACCACCGTTGAAGGAAAGAGGAATTGCTGGCTCGGGACCACTAAATAAATTGCGCGATCCAGCTTTCGCTTAAAAGTCAGCAACCTCATTTCCCACAATGCCACAATGAGCAGGCACCCACATGACCGTTACTCTCGAATTAGAGCAAAGGAGATTAATGAAGTGTTTGCACTCTTTAACCAGTTTGGATGTAGTCAAAGGGTTATCAAGGGTATTGAGCACGGCTTTACTATCCGTGCAGATAATAATATCCTTGCCTAATTTACTAAATTTATACGCCTCAATTGCACTATGGGTAAGTGCAATTAATTCAGCTTGAAAAACCGTGCAGTATTTGCCCAGACTACCCGAGAATCTGAGCCCATACTTTGGACAAAAGAAACCGAACCCTGCACTGACTTCTGAACGAGAGCCATCCGCTAAAAAAACTATCGAATCAGACAATTGTCTAAAGAAATCCTGAGAGATCCACAGTTCTCTCGAGGGGAAAACGACGGAGAAAGAATTGGTGAAGTTAAATTCGGGCAATAGCCTGTCATTCACCATTTCAACCTCCGGAATATGTGACTTAAACTTATTAAGAATCTGTCTATGCCCTGTACAAGTCCCGAAGGCATTCCATGCCCCAATGGACCTCAGTCGAAATGCAGCAGAGCACGCCATACCAAGAATGTAAGATTGCAATTCGGGCAAGCATAGAATAGACTCCATAGCAAGAAGGGGAGTAGACGACATAGCCCCGGTTATAGCTCTACAGGCTGTCATCTGCAGTCCGTCCAGCCTTGCTACAGAAGACGTCAGTTTCACAACTGACCACCACACAACTGCTGCATACGACAGTAAGGGTAAGACCAGTGATTTGTAGATGAATACCATCATTTTAGGGGTCAGACCCTAGGAATTGCCAAAGACCCTTCTGCATTGCCAAAATATAGCAATGGCCTTTTGTAGCTTATAATCAAGGTGAAATTTCCAGGAGAGTTTACTATCTAGAATAACGCCTAGGTGTTTTACGTGCTCTGTCCTTGTAATTGCTCTACCAAATAAAGTGGGGACAGATAAGTTAGCACTGTCTCTACGTCTGGAAAACACAACCAGATAAGTTTTCGAGGGATTGACGTGCAACCCCTTTTCAACACACCAAACTTCCACTATATTAAGGGCGTTCTGCGTCAGATCAGATAAGACGTTCAGGTATTTACCAGAAACTGTCAAAACAAGATCATCCGCGTAGCTTTGCACGATGAACCCAGATCGCTGCAATTTAACAAGTAATTCATCGATAACCAAGAGCCACAGCAAGGGTGAGAGTACTCCTCCTTGCGGACAGCCTTTGGCTACTTTTACAGACACTGATGAGCCATCAAACTCAGTCTCAATTATACGGGACTTGAGCATTGAATCGATGAATCTAACAATGGTTTGATTAATATTAAAATTGGTAAAATTGATGATCGAAGAAAACGAAGTGCTATCAAAAGCTCCCGCAATGTCCAGGAAGGTACATACAAGAAACTCTTTGTAATTAAGTGATCTTTCGATTATAGTAACGAGTTCATGTAGAGCATTTTCGCAGGACTTGCCAGCTCTGTAAGCATGTTGCATGTTACTGAGTGGGGAGGTAGTTAAATAGTTATCCCTAATAAATCTGTCGATGATCCTCTCTAATGCTTTAAGAAAAGTAGAGGTCAGACTAATAGGCCTAAATGCATTAGGGTCGGTATAATCCGACTTGCCAGCTTTAGGTATGAAAACGACTCTACTCCTGCTCCAGGATCGTGGTACAGTACTAAAAGCAATGCACGCCTGGAACAGATTGAGCAGGTGAGTACAGATGGGAAGAAAACCATGCTGCAATTCAGCAGGGAAAATGCCGTCTGGACCACTCGATTTGAACGGTGCAAACGAGAAAATACTCCAGTGTAGAACATCAGTAGTGATCAGTCTACGAGCTAAGTTCCAATCCGACGTACCGACAAAAATGTCAGGAGGCGCGGAGGCAACCACACTCGAATCAACAGTGTAACATCCAGGAAAATGGACAGACAACAGTAGCTCACCAACTTCTCGCCTGCAAGAGGTGACTTTCCCGGAATGTAGGCGAAGGCTATCAAGTTTGTAAGTATCATTCTTAGCCAGAGTTTTGTTAAGTCTGGCGATAGCCATTATTTTAAATTATTTTTAATTTTACGCACACTTTTCCTTAACTTTTTAAGTTTAGAACAAAAGAAGGGTTTGTTAAGCTTCTTCTGGTTGTAAATAAAAGGGCACGATTTTTCAAAAGCAGTCGAGATTGCTTTCGTTAGTACAGTTGCCTGCAAATCAAGATCTGACATAGATCTGACCTGATTAGGCAAATCTAGTAGTGAAACGAGCTCATAGGAGAATGTATCCCAATTTGTTAGTTTCCTATTACGATATGGTTTAATTGGTGGTCTTTTAAAGTTAATATTAAAAGAGATGCACCTATGATCAGAGGTGAGAATATAGAACCCTCCAATTTACAATCAGGTCAACGATGGTCATAGAGCACAAACTAATATCAATCACTTCTTTACGAACCGAGTTGATAAAAGTTGGCTCACAACCAACATTGAGAATCGCTAAATTAGAGGAGTAAATGTAATTGAACAGTGAGGATCCTCTACTGTTGGTATTCGAGCTACCCCAAACGGTATGATGAGCATTAGCGTCACAACCAATCACGAGGGGTAGATTATTGACCCTACACCACACTACAAGATTCATCAGTTCCTCTGAAGGAGAGGGCGAGGTGGAATCATAGGGTAAATAGGCTGATGCAATGACAAGTTTAAAACATGAGTCAGCATACACGAGAGTGATTAGCACCGCCGCAAGATCAGCCGTGCTGCACTCATTAATAAGAGCGGCATCAATATCATTACAAATATAAATGCACGCTCTGGTTTTAAGGACGGTGAACTTTAGGAAAATCCTGCCGAACTTCGAATCTAAACCAGGAACCGCGCCATTAATGAGGTACGATTCTTGGATTAGACAAAAATTTGTATGCGATACAGCAACCAGCCTCTTCAACTCATAAGAGGCTGACTTGCTATCTTGCAGATTGATCTGTTTGTAGTCGAGCATGGACGTCATCATGAAGACCAGCCGTGAACTAATAATATAATAATAAAAAAACTTCGGCCCTGAGATAACCCTGAAACGGATCCTCTCAAGGACGTATTGTAGCGACAATCCGGACCCAGTAATGTGTTCGCAGGACTTCCGGTCAACCCTGAACACAATCGATTGGCGATTAGCCTCTCGCTTGTATCGGATAACCTTCCATCCAGTAGTCGATACATTTGGATTCATTATGCCGATGTTCATTGTATTGTACTTCACAACAAAAAAATTAATTTGGCAAAATTTCAAACCGTTTTTGTTTTATTGCATTTTTAAATTTAATGGCCCACCCACAAAACATTACTGCTGAATTATGTCAACGAATTATGGGTAAAATACGTTTCTGGGTAGTTATTCTTTTATGTATATATTCGACGGCATTGTGGAGGATAATAAAACTTGCTCTTCAGTTTACAACAGCGAACCGCTTGCCAAATCATAATTCTTTTTGTTAATTTATTTAAAAAACATTAAAAGTTGGGCGGATCGCCCCAGTCCTTAATGTCACAAACGGGCCCATGGTGCAATACCCGGACAAACACATTAAAAATAAACACCCAACCGTAATTTTTGGTCACCATCGGGAATCGAACTGTGCTAACGAACGTGAAAATTTATATAAAATAATGGGGGTATTGCATGTTTGGCAAGATGCAGTTTTTAATCCTCTAACTGATTCAAATATAACTTCACGTAGGTTTTGCCATCATTGCGTAGATTAAAATACATTGAAGGAAACTCTATAAAATTATCATCCATCCCTCGTGTCGCATTGAAATTTAAATTGTCTATGTACACTATTTGACATTGTCTACGTTGTCGACGTTGTCTACAACGACACGTCGATGTAGAAAATAATATATGACGCGTAAACGTCTATCCTTGACCATACCTCAATTAAAAAAAAAATACTTTTGTGTTTTTTTACAACTTTATAAATTATTATCTTTTATTTCCATTGAAGATACTATTTTCTGTGGAAGGGTTAGACTGAACATATTTTAAATAAACTGGGTGAATATTACTCCTAAAGTAAATTCGGGTGATGATATATATACGTATAAAGATCAATCACCCTGATATATATATCCTATACTCGACAGAATTATGATTAGCAACTTGTTTCCAGCTAAGCATATAAACAAGACTAAGGGATTTGGCATAATAAAGATAATTCCAAGAATAACTTTTTGAAAACAAGATTTATATAAGTTCAACAAGAAGATAACAATAGATTATAACCTTTTCAAAAAAAAAGTCTCATCTCGCATATTATTTATGTATTTTTTGTATAAACTTATAGCAAGAGCTTTTTCTTATACATAAATACAATCTACCTATATGTACATAACATATATATACACCTTTTTTTTTCCTATTTATATGTACATCTTATTTGAGCACACAGCAAACCTAAACGATGTATGTCTACATATATATATATATATATATACGAGAGATACAGAATGGATAACAACAACAACAACAAAAACAAAAGGAGCAAAGTCGAAATAATTATTTACCTCGTTAAAAAATGTTCCCTGTCTTAACATTTACAGCAAAAAAGCACACCGAGAAGAATGTGTTAAATCCATAAAACAAATTTTTTCCCGAGCACAAATAATTTAAACGGATAATCCTTGTCTTATAATAATATAAATCGATTGTTAAAATAACGAAAGCAAAAAAAAAAAAAACTGAAAATCTAATAATATTTTATCTAAATAAAATATAATTCTTTTTTTTTTAACGTTTCAAATTCCATTTTCTATTCTATTTATTCTGATGAAATATTTAAAAAAATCCAAAAAAGGAAACATTTTTTGGCACATACATGTATGTGTACATAAATATACGTACATATGTATGTATGTACATATATGCACACGTTAGGAAAATAAATAGAAGAAAATTTGACATCGTACATCATAATACTTTCATGAAAAACGAAACAAAACCAGCCAAGAAAACAAAAAAAAACAAAAAATAATAAATCGGAAGGAAACAAGTTTTTCTTATGCTTTTCCGTTAAGTTCCCTATGAACATTATGTTTGTGTATATGTCATATTTTCGTTTTCTATTTATTTTTCATTCATCGTCTTATTATTGTGTTTGTATGTATGTATATATACAATATTTTCTTCTCAGTTTTGCTTCGGTGTTGTTGTTGTTGTGAATTTTCAACGTTTTCTTAAATCCTCCAATCACATTTTTTTTATTTTTTAACCCCAATTTTAACTCTCAGCTGTGTTGTTTATTTACGTGTTTTTTATACATTTTGTTCCTATATGTGTGTGTGTGCTTTCTTATCTTGTGTGCTTTTTATTTTTATTTTTGTTTGAGAGTATAAAGGGAGGTCATATGACATATTTTTTTTTTCCTAAATTGGTTTTTGACATAAAATCATGATAAAAAAGACAACAAACACAAAATAAAAACAAATATTTTTTCTACTTTGCTTTGTTGAAAACAGAAAATTATGACATATTAGAAGATTAGATTTTTTGTTTTTTTTTTTGTTTGCTTCTTAAGTACTTAAGAAATATGAATGATTTTCAAGCGACGAGGAGGATGCGAATACTGAGATATCAAAAATGGCAATTATTTAATTGCCATGGTTTTGAGAGGAAGATAAATTAGGAAAAGTACTTGATATTGTTGTCAAAATGTTTGACAAGTAAGCAAGGCATATTCTTCTATTTACGTACGCAGGATATTAGCGTGTATATTTGTGTATATAAGACACTTAATTCCGCATTCTTTTGTTTATCCTAAATTATAACGTAATTATGTCGTGTGGAGTGGAAATCTATGTCGAGTACTAGTACTAGATAATTTTTATATCTATATATACATATGTACATATAGATTCAAGTGTACTAATAATGGAGTTGTAAAATTAGGGTGAAAATGTACATACATATATATACATAAGTAGGTCGGGAAAATATTTCAAATTTCCGAAATTTTCCTTAAAAAAAATAAAAAATTAAATTAAATTTATATTATAATGAATACATTTCCACAATTTCCCATTTATTTTCCATATACACAATATATTTGGTGGGATGTTTGAACATTTCTATCAATATACAGTGAGAGGAAACCGAAGAGTAACAACACAGCAATAAGAAACAATTCTTATGGATGGCATGGTTAACTGAAAATAAATCATCAAATTAAATTACTCTCTTTTATCATAACGTCTCCACACATTTTCCTGTTTTATATACGTATATATATGTATGAATACGGGGAGAAGGAGTAGGTGGGTGTGTGGGGCGAAAGGAAATATTTTCCAATTTTTCCATTTTTATTCCACGCAATTTTTTCCCATTTATTTTCCGTATTTTATGTGTTTGGGGGTAAATAAGACAAGGACTAAATAGATATTGAGGTTTTGTTACCGCACCAATAGTTACTTATAGTACCAGTATAGTAGTAGTAGTAGTAGTGTTAAATAGAGTATAATAAATTTCAATACGAGCTGTTACCCTATATCCTGTGCTCGTATATATAGTTGTGTTTGTATACGTATATACATGTAATGCAATACAAAGCGAGATAACGATTTGATCACGATTTTTATTTTATTTTACGTTGTGTTGGTGTTGCCAAAATGGGGAGACGTGATTTGAATAAAACATTCTTTTTCAGTTTACAATTGATTAATATTTGATCATTTTCTGATATTTTTCCAATGTTGGAAAAGTGAAAAATTACAGAAAAATTACATTTTTTTGTTAAATATTTACGCAGTGGCGCTACAAAATTTTGGTTTTCAGTAAGAAATGTTAAGTCCTTTATTTCGAGCTTTAATATTTGGGCTAGAAATTAAAAAAATACGTTGGAATTGAAATAAAGTTTGATTTACGTTCTATCAGGGATGGGCGTTTAATTCTAAACCACAGTGATCAAATTTCGAACAGCTCTCGAACCAGTGAATTCTTGTGTTCCAGTTTTGGTTTTTTAATTAAAATTCGTCTAAACAGAATATTTCTTAGAGATTTGACCGTTAGGTTCATCCTGTAAGGTGTTAAAATTAATTTTAATAGAAAATGCCCGTTAAACACTTATATTTGTGTCGTAGGGACCATCTAACACAATTTGAGGAGCTTCATATAAAAATGTAAATTCCATTTTATGGTCACTTCAAAATATTGTTTACCTTCGGGGCTCGTGGAAATATTTCATAAACCAGAGTTTGCTGTTTCACGCTTAATTCAAAGGTACTCCGGCTGTCCAAATTGTTTGATGTTGATGGTGTATTAACTGTAGTTCGCTCTTTATATTTTAAAACCAGTTCGACCCTGTCTGACCCACATTCCGATGAGCTTGCGTTTGGAATAGCACAAGAACTTGACGCGGCTTCGCTTTGTACTTTGCTACATTTCTGTAATATAAAATGGACATCTTTGCATTTAGCGTTTTGATTTGAAGAAATGAGATTAAATAAGGAGTAGACATTTAGCAACAGCATAGGAGCTTAGGCTGATGTGAGCATTGTGGAATTATGGGTATGAGTTGCTTGTATTCCCCACCTTTGTTTTTCGCGGTATCAAAAGATCGATTCAAATCTCAACCATTTTTTTTAACCTACCCGTTGCTTAACATTAATAAGTCATAAAAAATTAATGACAGTTAATAAAAAAAAATTCTCTCGCTTAATAACATTTGCATATAAGTTCGCAGCTAATTTTCTACTCTGACTATAGGTTTCCATTTCTAATTTAAATTATAATCAAAGACCATAAAAATCGCACAGATTCATTTTGTAATTTTAGGATTAGTATTTTGACAGGCTCAAAAATTTTGGTTTATACTTAGTTCTGGTTCCATGACACCTGTGCAAAATGTTCTGTACTCCAATAGACGCTTAATCATGTGAAATGTTGAGTTCTACCAAGTTGGACAGTCAATCATAGCTATTTTTAATCCAAGTTTTTTTTGCTAATATAGCTCTCATAGGGGCTCGTTATGTTTAGAGTATTCGATACTGCCAACTGGCAACTATCAGCCACGCATTTAAAATGCTTTACATTTGAATGTAAATTACTATCTTCGCCTTCGTCTTCATCCACTTCTGAAATATCCAATTCGTTTTTTAGTAGTTCACCGCTTTTAACATATTTTGCAATCAATAGCGTGGCGCATGTCTAAGGTTCGCAGTATACATTTTCCATTGCGAATAAACTGAGCGTTTATCTCATACTTATGCTCCTCCCAAGTTGCATTGCTGAATCAATTTTGATTGAAATTCCAGCTTTAATATTATTTTTGATTTCGTCTACTGTATATTGTTTACCAAATTCCTAATATTTTCCGAATTAATAGTGAGCTTTAGCACTTTCAATATTGAATTTGTCATATTTTATTATATTTCAGAGGTCTGGTTCGAAAAAACTTTGAAAAATTCTTAAACCGGAGGAGCGGCTTCACATAACTAGGGAAGATAAAATTAAAAGTTAAATATAAATTATTATTTATCAATTTTCAATTTTGTTTTGAATAATTTACAGAATGTGACAAATTTAAAAAAAAAATGCTTTTAATACAACTGGTTAACTAGCTTTTATTGCAAACTATTATAAAAATAAAATCGGTTGCAATACTAGAAAATTATTAACGATGGAATTAAATAATCGAAATGTCTGTCAATTTGAAACAGTTAGTAGGTGAAAAATGGTATCTTATCAAATCGTGGTAATGGTCCCGCTAAATATAGGCACTTAACTTAAAGTTAGATAAATTTGCTAACAGAATTGTGATTTGCGATTGTGAACTCAACAGGCGTTTCACAATGACTATAGAAACGTATATTACGCCTCATTAGTTGACACGATTCCGCAGTAATATTTTGGCCTGTATAGGAATTCTGGTGCAAGTTTAAACGTGAATTCCATGGGAAAATTTTACTGAGTTTACTGATTTTAGTGAGAGTGTGATAAAAACAAGGAGAGCTATTCCGCGATAATTCTCACACTTCAAGCGGTCTCCCTTCTTGAAGATGGGGCATATCGCGGCCACTTTCCATTCGTCAGGCATAACTTCGGTTCGCCATACTAATCGAATAAGGTCGAAAAGACAGTTCCACAAAATATCCCCTCCGAATATCAAGAGCGCTGAATTAATGCAGTCCACTCCAGGTGCACGGTAACAGCCATATCGCCCTTAATTTATTTTAAATAGTACGCCGTTATGTATTCAGCAGAAAATTGAGAGCAATCAGATCTTGTAGATCGTATAGATTACTATGGCTGTTAAGCGGTTGTTTAAATTTCGATCAGTTTCTATGTTTGCTTTTGCCATTTAGTTGAGTTTTTGGTGCATATCAAAAGATTTCTTTTTCAGACGAAAATGAATTTATGAGAAGTTTATGAGTTAAAGGCATCCATCATTCTTGATTTCGATCGGGATGATAATGAAATGACCCTCAGAAGCTTGGGCCACATAACAAGTGGAGAATAATATAAAAAAGAAGAGTTTTTGGAAAAACAATATTCAATATATTACAATTATTATTCAAATATTACAAGTTAAGTACTTTTTGTGGCATAAGCTTGTTTCAAGTATTTCCTTGGGATGGTCTACATTACTAGCACATATTACGTTGCTTCTTAAAAGATTTATTAATATCCAATTCATAATAATCAGTTAAATTTTCATTACAGGGCGAAAATCGAGATCCACATCAAGGTGATCAAAACCGCGGCTATCGGAAATCGAAGCGCTGAAGCTTATTTGGTTATCTTAGCTTATGTTATCAATATAATATGATTATTTACAAATCTGCAGTTCAACTTCCGATGCCATAGATCATACTGGTGATGATTTTTGGTCAGATCCATTGGAATAGTATCGTGTGCGGTTAAAGCAAGAGTATCTTTATTACGTACCAAAAATAATTTTTTGAAAGCTTTAATATTATTGTTTTCATTTATACAATTTTAATTTTGAACTTTTGGTCTTACGTGTATTAGGATAAACTTAAAATATTCGTTTTAATTGGGGCTCAATAACAAAAATAAATTAAAATAAAGATAAATTGGATTAGAGACGTAATCTCAAGCTTTCTGTTGACAGCGCAATTAGTAAATTTGTGTTTTTCCCTCAGAGTTTAAAATTGGAAAAATCACCTCGTTAATCTTATGCAGACACTGTTTAAACACACTTGTGTCTTTTTCAGAAACAGATATTACAGTGTTAACATTTTAAAAATTTCGATTTTAAATAGCCGACGAGGCCACAGAAATCACCTAAATGTGATTTAGATTATCTGCTTTTATTTTACTCCTTGCCGACTCTCTATTAGACCTAATTAAAAAAATAAGTTACTATCTTCATCATTAAGGACTGCTTCCTGGATCTTCCAAATACAACGCGTGTGTTAAATGACTACTGTGTTAAATTAACTTCTTTGATTGACTTACCACCAACTTGGCCAAACTCGAACAAACAGTTATTACTTTTGCTGCTTAATATTAGTCGGAACGTTTGAATGCAGACGTGAATAGTTTTTAAAATACGGTATCGTGGGAATATGGGTTAAATTTAACATACGGACCGGTATCCACAAAAACAGTTTTCTTTTGTTATCCACTCTTCCAGATTTTTTTAAACCTGTATGAATACACACAAACACATTTAATTATTATTGTTCACTTTGAGTATATCGCCTGACGAAGTTGTGCTACATTTAATCAGACATTTTTAAAATGCAGGACGTAGCGCAGTACTATTGATGAGTTATCCATTAGCATTACAACGGCTTGAAAAGAAACGGACATCGTCGTTTATCTTTACAAAAAATAGTAAAAACAATTTTGCAACGAGTCCACCCCATAAGAGGGTCTGGTCTGACATTGAAAAAGGGTGCGAGGGAGATCTTATTGTGAGCCGAATGTTGAAACAAAACATTCAAATCCCAGAAGATCATCAACTGTGCACGATAAACTGCGCAAATTACAGATCAACACCAATATTTGATTTTCATACCATCCGCGGCGCCATCCTCCATCATACATCACGAAGCTATTCACCCTCATGAACTGAATATTGCCAATCCTTATCGTTGCCATCTTCTTGTTCGCTATGAAGGCGCCATCTCCTGTAGCCCTTCTTACTTTCAACCCTTGGCTGATTGTACTCTTACCTTGATTTACCTTGACTCCCCATGAATATGACCTTTAACTGTTAACCCGTATCCGCCTCGTCCCAATATCATAACAGCGATGGTATAGCTTCACACTCCCTGTAGTTAAACTTCTCCCTTGTTTCCTTGGCTCTCCGACTCACAAGAGTTGGCCCAAACTCACTTCTCGCATGGTCCTTGCGGAACAGAACATCGCTGTCCTGCCCATCTCTATTACCATCTTACACCAACACCATGAGATACGTCTTGTCTTGTTACTGTCACAATTGTTTCTTAGCCCTCTACCTATGAGATCCACTTTTCAGGTCATTACTGATTTTGCCTGATCGTCGTTTCGAGCTGAAATTTCAACATCGCAAAAGATGTTGTTTCATGTAATACTATTGGTTGAAACTTCCCCGCCAGTACTGACTGAGCTACTTGCGATGCTCTTCTATTTCTTTTGACGTATCGAAACTCGTACTCTAGAACTAACTCTTGACATTCAGTTTGCAACGCTCGATTACCCTCGAAAACATTCTGCTTCAACTCTTCATATAAGCCATCGCAAAGCCTACAACATTCTCCTCCAAATTGTGCACTTTTCCGTAATCGTCAAGAACTTTTTGTGGTACATTTTGAACGTTTCCATTTTCTTCGAGAACTTTCTCTTTGCAACCTGTTGAACCGTTTGACTGTACCCGCTCCCAATCTCTTGATCAGCACATTCATTTAACTGCCCAAATGTCTGTTTTATTTCCTGATTTAATTGACTGTGCTATTTTCTTCATTGCAGTCATAAATTGTGTCAAATCGAAACTTCCAGATTGTATCGGTACAAACACCACTAACACATTTTCTGCATCCTCTTCGTCTCTTCTGCTTGGTCCAAAAATGACGATTCATCGAAATTGAAATTAGCCGGATCAATACCATTTTCCATCAATTGTTACGTTTTAGCTTCACTGAATTGTAAATAAAACAACAATTTTAATTCTAGGTAATACTAAACTTTTTTATTTCCAAATTATTACACCAAATACTTAATTTACTTTTACACTTCAAAAACACTTAACTTCCATTTTTTCCTATTGCTAACTCTATCACTGTTAAAACCTAACTAACTCACTCCTATCATTTCATCTTGTATTTATACCAAATAACCAAGCTACTAGAGTAACCAATTACCTTCGAGAGCATCTTGTACGTTTACATTTACGATAGTTTCTCTACTCAAATAAAGATCTTCGAATTAGTCGATGTAGTGACATCTATATTTGAGTAGACAAACTACCATATATGTTAATATTGTTACGTTTTTGCCTTGTCAAATTCAAGGTTCGATCACTGGATTGTGAATAAAACAAACGATGTAAATTCTAGAACACACTAAATTTATTTATTTCGATTATTTACACTAAATACTAATTTAATTATTTCACTGATTTAACTTGATTATTTAACTTCACAATAATTATTTTACTAAACTTTAACAACACTATATTACACTTTAATAACACTTTATTTTACTTTATACACACTTTCCTTTTAATTACTATTAGCACTCTCACGGTTAAAACACAACTGATTTACTCCCAAATGTTCGTCGCGTATTTATACCAAATATTCTAACCATTCTAGAAATGTCCAGAATATTCGATTAGTCTAGATAAGTCTAGACACCTCTACTGTTCTACTTTATAACAATTTTACATTAACAATAGTGTCGCTATTAAAACATAGATGTCGCCACGATCGTAACATTATTGTTACGATCGTGGCGACATCTATGTTTGAATAGCGACACTATCGTTAATGTAAAATTGTTATAAAGTAAAACAGAAAGATGTGTCTAGACTGATCTAGACTAATCGAATATTGTAGATATTTCTAGAATGGTTAGAATATTTGGTTTAAATACGCGACAAACATTTGGGAGAAAATCAGTTGTGTTTTAACCGTGAGAATGCTAATAGTAATCAAAAGGAAAGTGTTTATAAAGTAAAATAAAGTGTTATTAAGGTGTAATATAGTGTTGTTAAAGTGTAGTAAAATAATTATTGTGAAGTTAAATAATTAAGTTAAATCAGTGAAATAATTAAATTAGTATTTAGTGTAAATAATCGAAATAAATAAATTTAGTGTGATCTAGCATTTACATCGTTTGTTTTATTCACAATCCAGTGATCGAACCTTGAATTTGACAAGGCAAAAACGTAACAATAGGTCTCTAGACTATCAGGAAAAGTCTAAATACTTCTCAAATATTATGGAATATTCTAAGTAGTGGGGTATACATAAATACGAGATGAAGTGGTGGGAGTTATAATTAGATGGGTTTTAACCGTGATTAAACTAAAGGCGTTAAATTGTATATTCCAATTTTTACACCGCTGTAAATTTTTGGATTTGTATTTCTGTGTAAGATAAATAGATTTATCCTATATAGACATTTGTACCTAGAGTTTATGTACATACCAAAAAATTTAGTTTTTCCAATTAATCAGAATATCTATATGCGATTGCCTTCTTCCCGCCACTTCGTACCGTTTCTCAAATAAGCTTACTAACAGTTTTCTTATACATACCAATACATACATACATATTCCACAAACAAACCAAATCAAAAAAAAAAAAGTTTTAAAATGTTTCATTATTCCTAAAGTTTGAAACAATGAAAACACAATTTTCTTGTTATTGTTGTTATGGAAAATGCCAAAGATTGGAAAAAATAAATGAAAAATCTTAATTTTATGCTAAAGTTTATACATGTATACACAAATACCAACATTTTCCGTATTTCGCGCGCACACTGATAAATTAATGACAAAAATATTATGTTATACAACGCAATCTTGTAGTTTAAATCTGATTTTCCCAATAATTTTCCATTTACTTTTGTTGCTTTAGATAGAAAATATTATTTTTCGTTTCGTTTTCCATCTCGTCGTTTATATAATATAACAACATTCATTATGATGATTAATTGTTGTTTAAATGTATGTTGAAGTCTATTAGATTTTTGTATTACGTGAGTATTTTTCCGGGAGTATAGTAAAATAAAGTGTTTTACTTGTTTGTTTTCCGAATTGTTTTCTGTTTTGTTTTTTTTTGTTTTCTTAACTTTGAAGTAAATTGATGAAAGTTATAATGAAAAATTTTGTTAAGATTTTTTTCCGGTACAACACCTTTCTGTCAAAAAATACACAATTTTATTTTGTGCGTGTGTGTGTGTGTGTGTGTGTGTTTGTACGTATGTATATGTATGTTTAATACGTGTTTCACCTTTGTCATTTATCAAAAAACGTTTTGCTTTCCATCCCATTTTATTATTATTTAGGTTGTTGGTTGTTTATGTGTATATGGATTGAGTGTGAAAATGGATTAAAATAACAAATGAGTTGGTTTATGAGATTTTCATAACACAAAATTACAACAAAACGAAAATTACGCGTGACATTGTTTTCCCATTATACGTCGCATATGTGTGTGTGTGTGTGTTCATGTTATGTTTTGTACTTTGAACTTTTTTTGTTGGGGCAGAAAAACTACAGAAGGCGATTAAAGTGCAGAAAAAGCCTGAACTTTAAAATTATTTGATACCATTTTTGAAAGTAACAGGCGCTGGTTAGCTAATGCTTCAGTGCCAATGAAATTGATTGATTAAGAATAATTAATATATTTCATTTAAATATTGAATTTGAACAACAAAACATGATCGGAAAGTATATGTAAACCAACAACAAAAAATATGTCCTCAACATTCTTTTGAATATTCAAGTATATAAAAAGCTTTTCAAATCCATTACACACCTCTAACCTCATGCCACCTCGTTCGTCGTCATTATAGTCATCATCATCATCATCATCATCATCGTATTCATTCACATATCCAATTTAGTATTATTAACATGTTATAAAATCAAAAACAGTATATAATACTCATGAAAATATAATTTATATTTTTCAATGGCAGAACACAATTTTCCTGACAAAAAAAAATTGCTTTCAAAATAGCCACTTATTAAATTATTTATGACCCCTTGTCAAATCAATTTTCTTTCCCTTAAATTATTATTATTATTTCCTTAAATAAAATCTCCACTTACACACACACACACACACACACACCTAACCTTTCAATTTTTTTTTCCTATTTTCTATTGCCATTTTTCTATTATTGGTGATATACATTTTAAAATTCTGGCAAAAAATAAAAATAACCGATCAACATAGAAAATGTTTTATGTAAAAAACTACTTAACAACAACAGAAACCAGCAAAAAAAGGTAGTATTTTGCCATAAGTGGTATGATTTAATTGAGGAAAGTAGCCCTCAATACAAGAAATAAAAAATAAAAAGAGGAAATCACTTCTAAAAAAAAAGAAGCTTTTTTTTGGTATTTTTTTTCGAAAACTTAATAAAAACATTTACATTTTCTCCGAGTACATTTTTATTCATTTCATTTGATAAATTGATTGGAATTCGATTAAAGGTTAATTTTTGGTTATTTGGTTCATCTACATGGAAAATATGGACCGTACGACGTATATATACTCTATGTACATATATACAGTCAGGAAAAGTGATGAAAAATTAGTTTTTTATGCTTTTTCGATATACATATATACATGTATATACGCAAAATTTAAATATAATGCCAAATACATCACTTGACGTTTTGGTTGTGCTGAGCTTTTTTTTTTTATTTATTTTGTACGTCTTGATATTTTGCCTTTTTATAAAGTCATTTATTATGTTTATTAGCATATTTCAATGGAGCTTTTATATATAATTTTTTTAGGCTATTCTTTGTTCACGTACAAGGTAAAATTTATGCTTTATTTTAAGATTTATTGTATTTTAAAAAGGCATTAAGGATTTTTTTTTTGTTGGGATTATATAGTCCTCTAATGTATAAGCTTTTAACATTTTTCTTTTCGTAATTATATATTAAATTATAAGCTAATCGACCAAGTTCTACGCAAGACAACATATCTATACATAATATACGTATATATGTATACAAAATACACAATATGATTGGTTTATATACATATATTTACATATGCAAATACTGGAGAAAAACCACAAATTAATGATTGCTTATCAATCTAACAAAACAAAAATAAAAAATGGAAAATTTGGAAATATAAAATCGATTAATGATACTCATGGGTATAAAATCATTAATGCAATGTGGTTAGTATGATGACATAATTAAAATGTGAACAAAAAATCATTTTTTAAATAATGGATTCGGTTGTTAGTTGTTTAATAAAAAATTTATAATGCGGTGAGTTTAAAAAAAAAATTTTTTTTTTTTAAATTCGTTGATTGTAAATATAATTTGAAATGTACGTAGTTGGTGTACCCCAGCTAATTGACAATGGACGTCGACAACATAATCAATCGTATAACACTGTCTCCCATTTACAGCTTTGTTGTATGAGTTTTTACCGATATAGTAAAGTAAAACATTTTAATTAATTGACCTGACCCCAGCCCAATTATACGTAAGCTTTTTCTTTATGGTTTGCCTTTGCATTGTTGAATGTACCTAATTACTGCGAAATGTCAACATTTCTGTCAAATAAATAATTTTTATTATTTTGTTATTGTTTTTTCTCCCACTCTATTGAATATGCTTAGTTTACATAAAGTCGAAACCACCGCAGAAGGTGGTTGTGTATCCGGCAAATATTACGTAGATTACTTGGCAATGTTTTTTATCAAGGTCGACAATTAAAATAATGTCAACAATCTATAGGATATTTTAGCTCCCCATAAAATTCCACAAAACTTCGGTGTGACTTTACCACCAAAATGGTTCCATTATCTCGGTTTTCGATTTACATCTGTTTGAACTAGCTAAATGGCCAAAACTTTACAGCTCAATCGTATCGATAAATTCATTATTAAATTATCGGGCTCTTGACTCCACAATTGTAAATAGCTTGCCACATCAACTTTTTTTTACACATCTATCTTAATTTATATTTAGCATTGCCATTGACACCGTTTCTGGCAAGATACAATTTTTCACCTGGTTTATGTTTCAAATCCAATATAACGCCGTCTATCACGTTTCCAAGAGGAGCGATTTACATTTTTAATAACTCGGTATATCTTATAGCCTTCCTGAACTCGAATTCTGCTTACGATAGAGCACTAGCTCTTCCTGAACTCGAATTTTATTAGATTTTGTAAGTATTAGATTTTTCATAGACAGAGATCGTCGCATTATTTTCAATGAAATTGTGCAATGTTTCTGTTTTTTGTGAAGTGTCCTTTCCAAGCTGAGACCCTTTTATTTATACGCTATTATATTGTTGTTTTGAGAAAATTTAATGATTATGCAAGGGCATTAAAGCCCTTTTTGAAAATAGATTACCATGCACTGACGAAAATTCTATAAAACTGTGACCACCCGCAACATACCTATGTGATCCTAAGGAAATTTGGTCATCCTAGTTTAGAAACGTAGAAAATAATAGATCACGCCAAACCATGGTAACCGAATACGCATGAGGGGCGAAAATAATATGAACAATTGTTAAAGTTTTCTTCGACATCACACGGCTCTGGAATTCTGCAACGACTTCTGAATTCTTATTAAAAATAATTACTAATACTTTAAGATATCTTGTAAATTCTTTGGCTAAAAGTACTAGCACGAAAAATTCCGCTCAGCTGCTCCAATGTTATCTTTTATATACATATAAAACAAAGTCGGGTTAGATACAACATTTATTACTCAAGAACGATTTTGAGACCGATTTTTATGATCTTTGATTTGTCTCCGCCCTGAATAGCAGAGTAACTATTAAAACTTCAGAAAAATTCGGAAAATCACAAAATTAATAAATCCGCATACAACGCCATCTCTGATACGCGACAGAAACAAAAATGAACATGGCGTTGTGTTCTGCTTCCGGTAAGGCCGGGAGATGGCGGGTTTTTCACTTCATATCTCTGTTGCATAACATTGAGCACGTGCGCCGTGATTTATAATCATTTTTTTGGCCAATTCTTATTCAGTTTTCGACGGTTATTACATTTGAATGCGATTCAATTAATGCACTTCAAACGATTTTTTCTGAATTTCATCAACGAAAAGTGATTTCAAAGAGGTGAATTCAGTTTGATGAATTAATTGTACAATGTGAAGTGCTATGTAGTTTGTTATTGTGCCCGCATCGACAATCAATCGAATCGGTAATTTTGAATTGTGTGATTAATTTTCCAGTGTTATTTACAATACCGCGAGCCACAAGATCTAATATTTCACAACGAAACCGTAATGCAATTAGACTTCAGAATATTGCGAATCAATCCACTGCAGATGAACAAGAAATCGCACGAGAAGAGCGCCACGTTAGTATCACGTGGTTGATCTGGACGATTTCTCAAGTTGGCAACGATTTCTCAATTGACTACAGCTCGCATTCTTTCGTTCGAATTGGCCCAATGAAGGTTGTTTTCGACTATTGCGGTGCATTGAAGTTCGCTTGAGAAACGTTTGGATTGTGCTATCTCAGTGTCAAAGTGAAACTACTATTATTGCCTCTGCCACCTTAGCCATTGCATTCATTACTTCGTAGTAAAACACCAGAATCGCGACATTTTCTATCGAACACTCAAAGATACAACGAATGTGCCCAGTGACTTCCTTTGGAGCAGAAACATTTTTGGTCATTTCTGCTCTATATAAAGAGAGTAAACGTTAATTTTCTTTTGGTGATCATAAATCAGTAATACTGACTACAAGGTTGACATCTGAAGGTTGGCTCGGTGGTCAACATGGTTCGAAATCTCAACCAACCAAACCTCTGTAACGGAACACGTTTGGTGGTAAGAAAACTCATGGGCTATGTGATTCACGCGACGATATACTCAAAGGGAAGTTCAAAGATGAAGAATTTCTCATTCCGAGAATTCCGATGATCCCGACTGATATGCCATTCGAGTTTAAACGAATTCAATTTTTGATTCGTCGTGCATTTACCATGATGATTAACAAACCATAAGGCAAATCTTTGAGTGTTTGTAGCCTGAATCAAGAAAATGAATGTTTCTCTCACGGTCAATTGTACTTAGCATGTCCACGTTTCGGCAAACCATCCGCTTTGTTCGTTCTCGCACTTCAGTTTAACTTTTGTTCATTTATTGAACTTAAATCATTTTGAGTATAATTCAGCTGATAAGTTAACACAACATTTATTGATTCCGAGGCGGTACGAAGTTCGCTGGGTTAGCTGGTAGGAAATAAAATTATAATCGTGGTCATAAAAATTCTTATAATTAAAGAATTTAGAACCTCCTTTAGTCGGTGCCTAAATTATCATAGAAAACAAGCTCCTATGCAATTGGGAAAATTCCATTTTTCGTGGAAGAGTTTTGCAATAGTTGTAAAATTTTCTTCCGTAATTTTAACACTAAACCTCGTAAGGATTTTGTTATGGCAACGATTGTTCCTTGGATAATCCGATTCATAGATTCATCAGTAGCTAAATATCTAATAAAAATAACTAGTCACGAGCACATAACTAGTCACTGGCACTCTCGTATAAAAGTAGTCTTTTAATATCGGCCCCAACTAACAACATCAACTTTTCCATCTTGGTGGTATTTATATAATTATGGAATAGTTTTTCATGCTCCAGACATTTAAACCTCTCAACTATTGTGCTATGAGCACCACTTTCAACCGTCGTCAGAATTTTTTCACTGCTACTTGAACACATAATTGCCATTAATTTCTCATTACTATTCATTTTTATCAAAATTTAATTTTAACAACAATATAACACAAACTAAGTTATAGGTAAAAAAGTCTCCAAACGACGAAAATAAAAATTCGGAGTAACGTCTTGTTGCTCTTTCACTCACTCTTATGTGTGTTTTGTATTCGTTTGATCCATCTTCATAATTTGCTTGTTCTTTATGGTGTCTCATATTGTAAATAAGATTGTGTATTAAACATATCTTAAAGTGCTGAATAACCTTAATTTACTGGGCAGATCGTTGATTCTATCAACAAATCAAAGCTCAGGGAAGACTTGGTTTGGCTATTTTAACTTTAAAAATGTATTACATCGAAATTCCTTCCGTATAGTTCCGTAGATAGTGCAATATGTACTTGCATTATCCATGAACCCTTAAAGTGGAAAATCGTATCATGAGACGGTCTCTGTCAAAACTTCCAACACTGATGGAAGCCATCTGCCATATTACCATTAACTTCTGCTGTAACCACTCTATTACCTTCAGCCATTGACGACATCAATTCCAACAATAACAACTCCAATATCAACAGCTTCAAAATTTGTAGCATAAATTAAATATAAATTAACACCCGGCTGCACATCATAATTAACAATATCGACTTCCACAGATTCGAGTTACAAATTCATCTACACCAGGATCGCTGTCAAAATCCATTTCATCAGCATCATCACTAGACAATGACTATATAACACTATTAGTATGGTAAAACCCAGAAGGAGCATAATTATCAGCAGAATTATTTATTGATGAGTAATTTAAAGGATTTGTTGGACGGGAACTTACAATTCAAGAATTTAATGCTATATAGAATCCCATCCATAGAAAAAAATGGTGGTCACTACAATTATTCAGAATAGGAATTAAAAAAAAATGTGTATTACCGAAATCACAAGACCATCAACTTAAATTATCTTTAAAAAAAATATCATGTGGAGTTTTGACACAGAATTGAATTGCATTTTCCATTGCAATATAACATCAGATGTGGAATTTTCACTCGTTGATGCAATGCTTTGTTACAATTTAAACCAATGAACTAGATACTTTTGATCTCAACATGAAATTGAGGGGTACCCCGCCATTGTGACTTACAAGAATGCCAACATCTATAATGTTAAAAAGATAGCTGACATGTTTATTACATTTTTTCAATCGGTCTATAGACCAAGTGTAAATATTGGTAAATCCACGAACTCTTCAATCACTCGTTAATTACTGGCGTTTATTGGTCAAAAATCATGGATTTATGGACCCGGCAGATCAGAATCTACAAACCTGGTTGAATTCTCCAGTGTTAAGTAATAAATAAGATAGAAAAATATCAAAAGAGTCAAACTATCTGTCATTAAAAGCACTTCAGAGCCTATTCGCATTCGAATATATCAATTGGTTCAAGTAGTATTTGACAAACAGTTTGAGAACTGTAATAATCGGAAACGAGAAATGTTCATCGTTCAGATTCAGAACCAAAATAATCATGAATTTAAATATGCTCATATTTGCGGATGACGTAAAAATTCCTACTATTGCGGGCATACACGATGTTGCCAAATTACAAGAAGGCATCAATAGACTGAATGAGTGGTGCAAAATAAATAACATAGAATTGCATAGAGTTCATACGATTACTGATTTAGGCGCCACTTTCATCGAAAACGTTAATTTCAACCACCATATTGACATTTGCGTTGCTAAAGTTACCGCTATGTTTGGCTTTGTAAAACGGTGTTCTGGGGAATTTGGGGATCGGCAAACTTTATTTTTACTGTATGCTGCATATGTTAGATCTCAAATGGATTACGGTGTGACGGTCTGTAGCACTGGGATTTGGGAATACGACCGAAATATACCATCCCATGAAAATGGGGCTCGATGAACTTCATGCAGAGTATATAAACTAGATTCTAGGGTTCACGACTAGGTGCCAGGATTATATATAAGGTGTCCACCATCGCAAATAGAAGACTTCTTTTGGCATTTATTGGTAACGTCTTGGAAATTTTTTTCAATTTTAAGTAAAATTTCAAATTTTGACAGTTTCTAGGAGTTTAATAAACTTTAATGTATTGATTTTGCGTTGGATTAGACAGCCTTAATATCAAACTGTGGAAGCATATTCTTATACTCAGTACTCTGGAATCGGGAACTGTTGTCTGAATGGATAGTTTCAGTCCATATATGTGCATAAACTCGTCCTGAAAACTCTACAATCTGGGGCGTAACTTACTTAGACATATTCCGAAGCTTGTCTGGTTATGGTCTAAAATAATATACCTCAACAGAGGATTTTTATTCTGCCATGTGATGCGAGAGGATCATCATGATTCTCGACTATATCAGCTTGAGTTTTATTACAATTGGTATTCATAATTTCCAGATGGACAAGGCAGATTACTCACTGTGCAGTTTAGCTTCCAATCGAATAAAGACATAATTCTCATATACTTTGAATGTATGATATTTTTCCGGATTCGGTACAGTTTTCTCCGGGAGATTTATATACTGTTTGTCCTGAAAATACTTCTGATCTAATAACTTGGCTATTTGATTTCATCATAGTAGATGCGGAATAACATATCTGCAACGACTTTGTCTTTACCTTTTAGATGCTCTGTTTTATAACGATAGCCTGGAAGGCTCCAACGAGCTAACCTTCCAGTCAGATTTCGTTGGATCATAAGCCATTTTAAACTCGATTAATCTGCTATAAGCGTAAAATCATGCCCTTTTACGTATATATTCAAATTTTTTGTATTGTTAGGATCGCGGTAAGGTACTCTAATTCGCTAACAGAATAGTTTTTCTGAGCTTTTGATAGTTTCTTCGACAAAAAGCTGATAGATTTTGCATTTTTTTCATCGTCATTTTGAAAGAACACAGCTCCAACTCCTTCGCTGCTGGCATCACAAATAATAAAGAAATGTCTGCCATTGCAAGGGCTAATCAGAATTAGAACTGAAGTGAGTACAACTTTAAAATTTTCAAATGCTAATCGTGCTTCTGGTGTCCAAATAAACTTGCCCTTTATCAAACACTCAGTGATTGCTGCAGTCATAATCTCCTAATTTGTTTGATCGTATTGGGCGGATTCAATTTCACAATAGCTTCAATATGGATGGTCACCAACTAAACACCCTAGATCACGGATTTCTCTCATAATGAAATTATTTTTATGTAAATTTAAAGTCAGTCCTGCCGTTTTTAGTAAGTCAGCTACCAACTCTAACAACTAAACATGATCATTTAATAAGCCGCTACAACCAATTCTTTGGTTAGTTTTCTTTCAGCTCAATTCCACTGAAATAAATAAATTTTGTTTCTGAAAGGCGGGATAATAGTCTGTCAAGTTGTGTGTTAAGCTTGCAGGCCTACAAGCATAGTCTAGCCTTTTCGTTTAACCTCTTGACGATGGTGACCAGGGAGATCAAAAAACTTTAGCTGACTTCAATCAGGTCCAAACTCAATATGCATCGATCGCCATATACATCTTTCTGAACTGCTGGTGAGACTGGATAATATCGCTGCTTAATTGGCTTGGCACCTTCAACATTATCAATCTTGTGATCATGTAAGCATGTCAGAATTTTTATTTACAGATTTAAAAATTATTGATATTAAATTTTAGTCGATCTTTCTAAGCACTCACATGTCAAAACACACGAAAAGTTGTCTTGTATCAGTGCTAGAAAAGTTTCCTGAGTTTTACTATGTGGGTTTTTTTAAATTTTTTTAAAGCTTTTTGAAGCTTTCTGTTAACTAATATAATGAAGCAATGTTGACTGCGGTTTTCGGAGCATGTTTGAATTGTATTTAAATTATTTAAACATTTGGTGGTATAACATTATATAACAAGTTAATTCAGATAGCTTTGGTCGAATCTATTCGTGATCCTACGCCAAACTAAAATGACGTCACAAAAGTCCAAAATTAAGTTTAAAGATGCCCGACATACGCAGTTTGTACATACATCTTATATCAAACAAGAATTTATTATTTATACGGAAAATGTTATACACAAAACAACGGAATCGCACGGTAAGATCTTGTTCATCTGAAAAACCAAACCAAATAACAAAAATAGATTAAGTTAATTATAAAATAAAATGATAAGATAATAAGAATATGATATCTTTCTGTGTTAACCTTAATTAACCTTCATTTAAATTTTCTTGTTTTTCTAATTTCAAATTCAATGTTTAACCCCAAAGAACACAAGCAAGAAATAAAAAATATTTTTTTTTTTTTTTTTAATTTTTATCAAACACAAGAACGTTACGTTACATTACTTACGTTTACGTTCACCCATATACATAGAATGAACGAAAATGAAACCAGAAATATATAAAAATTAATTATAGAAAATTATGAAAAATACGAATTTGACCATGAACCGTATACGTTGCTATATAGGTACGTTAAAATCTGTATGCCGGGCTGATTTTGATTATAATGGGATTGGACTCTCAAAAATTATTAAATCATTACAACCACCAGCTTTAACCTAATTCGCAAATACTTTACATTATTTCACGGTTATATAAGTTTTATTTTTATTTTTTCTTGCAAATTATGAATAATAAATTAATATGTAAGACACACGGTGTGTATATATACATACATATATATATATACAACTTATATAAATAACAAATTAGATTCAGGTAGTGGAGGGTGCAAAAAGTAGACACGAATTGAAATGAATGAAGTATATTTATAAAAAAATACAATATATAAAAAGCGCACAAAAAGCTTTCCGTATTACGTGTACGTAAGAAAAAATATTTGAATTTTTAATTATGACTTTTGTTGTTGTTGTATTATTTTTTGTTATTTAATAAATTTATTTATAAATATTTATGTACATATTTTTATTTTTGTTTGTAGTTTTATTATAATTTTGTGTTTTAAATAATAATAATTTAAAAATTATAAAAAAAATTTTCTTTTCGTTCTTTACAAATAATTAAATTTTCTTTTGTAATTCATAAGAAATGTATGTACATACATATTAAAAGGAAAAGAAATTAATTAACAAAAAATCGTCTTTTTTTTGTTACAACAAATATTTTAATTTATTTGTATTTAATCTTTCTACTTTTCCCACTAATAGCGGAAAATTTTAATGAGTAAGTATTCTCACAAATAATATTCGAATAGATCTAAAATTTTACAAATTACATTTAATTGGTTCTTACATTGTATTGGTTAAGTTAATAGAATATATTGACAAATAAATATTCACGGAAGAGTAGATAAGTGATCTCCTTCCTGGGGAAAAGTATCGTCCGAGTATCGGATTCATCGGATTTTTCATTATTTCTTCTGAATTTTTGTGAAAAGAATTCGTGTTTTTTACAGAAGGAATTGAATTTATAAATTTAGTTAAAAAAGTAAAATACGAGCCCGGAAGCAAATACTGTCTTCAACTGGTTATAGTTTGATATCTACAGCTTATGATAGTTGTTCATATATTTAATTAAAGTAGTGTCTATGAAAATAGACTATAAAAATAAAATGTGTCAGAGCAATCTGCAAAAAACATACCACTGAAGTTAGCAGAAAAGCTTCAGGGGAAAAATATTTACATGTTCGATATAATTCATAATTATATATTTGTTTAAAATTACAATTAATATAAAAAATAAAATAAAAAATTTTATATCAATTTGTGTTAAGACCTCCAGTAGTTGCATGCTGCATATCTGAGCTCATATTTTATGTGGGATCAAAATTGAAATTAATTCCTGTAATTTCCATCCATGATTTCCCAAATTGTTTCCCCTCGGTATTGCTGGTCTTGCATTTCTCGTTTCAGTTCAGGTCAGTATGTCCGATCCATTTCGCTTTTTGTCTGCTTATTTCGATCTCGATGTCCAGTACGTTCGGTCTCCTGTGCAGTTCTGTGTTGGCAATGATGTTCGGCCAGAAGCCTCTCAGTATTCTACTGAGGCATTTGTTAGCGAACACCTGTAACTTCCTTGTAACTCGCTCAGTGTGTTTCCACGTCTCACTCCCATATAGTAGTACCAATTTTACACACGAGTTGAACATTCGTTTCTTGGTCTTGTGTGATAGGACAGAAGTTTTCCAGGCTTTATGTAGATAGATACCATGGGGGGACGTGTTATTTAATTTCCGCATGACACGGTCAAATACTATCACGAACATCGTTGGCGAGAGTCTTCCGTGTCTTACTCCTCGAGTGTTGTAGTACATTTCACTTTGTTTGCCTTTGAATTGAACTCGATTCCCAGCATCCCGATACATTTCTCGTATGAATTCAACTATCTTCTTTGGGAAGCCCATATCACAAAATGTCTTGTATATTATAGTCATAATTATTGTATCAAATACGCGTTCGAAATCGAGGGAGAGTAGGTTTAATGGAGAATTCCATTCGTTGTATTGTTCTTGAATAGCAACGGAGTGAAAGAAATACTTGATCCGCTTGTAGAGTTTTCAGCTTCAGTTGGACTTCAGATCAATGAGTCCAAAACGAAATACCTGATCTCTGGTTTTAGGGACAGTGGTACACCAGATTTTAGTAGTGGCCACCACACGTTTGAGGGAGTGACGAGGTTCAAATATTTGGGTTCTCTTATCACTCACGATAATAGTGTGGGTGAGGATATTAAAGTGCGGCTGGCAGCTGGCAGTCGTTCTTTGTATCCTCTAAGGCCACTGCTAAAATCTAAACACTTATCAAGTACCGTGAGGCTGAAGCTTTACAAAGCGTTGATCAGGCCCGTTGTTATGTTTGGATGTGCAAGTTGGGCGCTGACGGATGAATACGAGAGATGGCTCCTAACATTTGAGAGAAGAGTCATGCGTGTGATCTACGGCCCAAAACGCGAAATAGATGGTACCTACCGAGCTCTGTACAATATCGAGATCAGAGATCTGATGAAGATCCCCGATATTGTACATGAAATAAGATCTCAGCGAGTACGCTGGCTCGGTCACGTTCTGCGTGCTGATCCGGAACGAATTGTGCAGCGATCTCTGAAAGGAGAGCCACCATATGGTAGGCGCAGAGGTCGTTGCCGGCGACGATGGCTCCACGATGTAGAGAACGACTTGGCCTCTTCAGATTGTCTTAGACAGTATGAAGACCATGCTCAGGATCGAAACCGTTGGAGCCAGGTTGTTGACTCAGTAAGGGGCCAGTAATGGCCTTTAATACTGTTTATTATTATTATTATTATTGTTCTATGAAGATACGAATTGATTTCCCTGGTCTGAAACCTTGAAAATGTAATTGAATGAATATCACATCTAACTTTTAAATGTAACAATAATCCAAAACCTAATAGTTAAGTGACTTAGAACATTGCCTACGTTGTCTATGCTATCTACGTTGTCTACGGGTTGTCGACACATCAATGTAGAAAATAAACAACAAGAATATGGAAATAATAAACAGCCCGATCCAAACGCGAGGAATAGGTACTAGATCACCTGAGAAAGCTTTTAATTTTTCATTTGACAATCTTAACATGGAGCAATTCTAAAATAATATGGGTGCACCCCAACAAGCCGGCATAATAACCTCATATAGTTATATAGTGAAGCATCTGTTCTTGAAAGATTTGCTACAGAAAAAGAGCGAATGTTATACAAACAATGGGAAAAAGTAAGCATTGTTATTCTCAATTTACAACAACAAATTGATGAACTAAAAAAAGAAATGGTGCAATTAAAGCAGCATTAAACTCAAGCTAAGCCATCAATGAAGCAGAACCAGAATAATAAATTTAATGTCAACAATGGTAAATGTCAAACCGAATCACCAGAATACAGACCCAACACCAATTCTAATGTTAATAAAAACGTTGAATATCAAACCGATGAGGAAGACTTAGCTAAATAAACAGAGACGGTTAAATTATACACCGTCACCACCACAAAAACCATAAACATTGAAACAAAATTCACAACCTGAAAAAGTTGAGAGAAACTTCAAAAAAAAATTTAAAAATACCTCCCCCACCACTTATCATCATGACGTATCAAATTTATCACGTGTTTTTTGATATAATTAAGGTAAGTGTTTCAGAAGAATCATTCATCACTAAATTGATGTGAAAACTTTGAGCGAAGGCTCATTTATCTTTATCTTTCAACAATTCAAAACAATTAAAAATAATCAGCGTATAATGAACAAAATTAGCATATGCACACTCAAAAATACTGTGGCATACTTCAAAGGTGTGTTAAATGTGCCGGACACCACATAACTGGAGAATGCGACTCAAATATAAATCACTCAAATAAAACTCAAATGCATGGTCAGGCAAATCGATACGAGAGACAAACAAAACAAGCCAATGGGCAACAATATTAGGTATTACATATGCCGAAGTAATGAGAGGCGTAGTCAATAATCCCCTGCAAAAATCGATAAACATAGATATCAGTAAAATATTGCTAGATATTCTCATAAAATTAACAAAATTTGTTGAGGGATTATAAAAATGGGAAGATAGAGCACGAAATCCACATAGAAATGAACAGCACAGTGAAAATCATGTCATGGAATGCTAATGGTTTACTCCGGCATCAGCAAGAACTACAAGCAGTCCTCGGCATTAAGAATATTAATATGTGTCTTATTTCGGAAATACATTTTACTAAGCCATCCTATACATATAACATTTAAAGGCTATTGCGTACATCCAGATAACTCAGCCAGAGGGGGAAGTGCAGTCATCATAAAAAAATGTTGTTAAATTTTTTTTAAAGAAGCAAAGTATGAAAAAGAAGAGATTCAGGCTACAGCGGTTTATATATAAACTAACAACTTTCCTATTAAAACAAACAATACACAGAGTTATACAAGCGCCTGGGAGAAAGGTTCATAATAGGTGGTGACTTCAATGCGAAAAATAATTATTGCAATTCTAGATTAACTACAACTATTGAAAATGAATTACTGATTGCCATTAAAGAAAAGGATGTGAATCCAAAACCAATTGACCCAGTAAAAATACCTGACTGAATCGATTTTTTTAGAACCAAAAATATTTCTAATAACTTTAGGAAAGTCGAAAAAAGCCATGATACGAGCTCAGATCATTCTCCAATAGTTCTAACTCTAAGCGAGTATATCACCCAAAAAGGGTAAATTCAGTATTAACCAACAAATATACGGACTGGGAAAGTTTCAAAGTACGCCTTGAACAAAGAACACTTTCGAAAGTTCCATTAAAAATAGAAGTATAGAAAAGTTCATTACAAAAATTCAACAATCAGAAAGCATGAGAAAGTACTCCAGAAATCAAATCAAGGCTAAAAACATAACTGTCCAATAGTTAGAAAAAAGTGGCACCAAACTAGACCTCCACAAGACAAAAAAAGACTAAACAATCTTACTCAACAATTAACAAATGACACGGATTATTCGCTCTGGGAAGCAAGTAAAACTCTGAGAAGGCCAATAATCCCGAATTCATCCTATCAGGAAAATGGGCAAGGAAAAACAAAGAAAAACCTGAACGATTTGCTAATCTTCTTGGAAATATATTTCATCCTCATGAATGTCAATTATGAGAAACATTGGATGAAAATCATTTACTCGCCTACTGAAGTAGCAAACGAAATTAAAAACAATAAACTTTAAAGAAAGCACCAAGATTTGACCTGATTACCGGAGAAATAATAAAGCAGCTACCGATAAAAGCTACGGTAAAATTAACCAAATATCGTAAACCCTGTATTCAGGTTAAAATATGTGCTAAGACTTTGGAAATTTGCTAAGGTTATCCCAAATATTCCCAACCCAGGAAAATCGCCATCATATAGGGTTATATCGTTGCTGCCTACTATTAAAAACACTCAAACTATTATTTGAAAAAAAACTTAATTCCGAATCACCAATTTGGTTTTCGCAGTGAGCACTCAACAAGTTTGTTCCGCAGTATTCCTATATACTGGAATCATATATAACGGAAAGATAAAGATATTTCAGGCTTAACCAAGAAGATGAATATTCTGAGCTTAAGGAAATAAAAGCATGTGTTCAAGGAAATGTACTTGGGCCACTTCTGTATTTACTATACACCCGAGAAACTAAATCTGTACGTGTCCACTTTACGAACAAGAGATTAGTACATAAACCCGTATATATTAAGAAATACCACATGCAAACACTGCCAAATGTCTTGATAAGTCATTAAACGCTAAGGTTCGTTGGAAAGCTCATGTAAAAAAGAAAAGAGACGAGGTGGTATTAAAATACAATAAAATGTATTGGTTACTGGGAAGAAACTCTCATTTATCAATCCCTAATAAGCTTCTGCTTTATAAGCAAATATTGAAGCCTGTTTAAGAAGCAGAGTAACATGGGTATTGTCCCACGATTCCAAAATATGGTATTAAGATACATCGTCAACGCATGGTTTGTCAGAAATAGCGACAAACCATTAAAACCGAAATTATGGAATTTGCTAGAAGTCATGAACAACGGCTACTTCACCATGTTAGAAGCCATAGAAGCCATCCAGTTACAGAATAATACGGATTTAGTTTGAAAGCTCAAAAGAGCAAATCCTTCCTTGTCCTATGAGTTTTCATAATTTTAGAACAAACTTTGGACAAACTTCACGCGTATCTATACAAAACGGTATTTCATAATTTTTTAGATTTACAAAGAATGAAATCTGCGCCAGAATTCGTTATATAGATAAGGAAAAAATCGTGCTGTTATGCGAAAGATGACCTTCAAAAATTGAAGTACGCAGAATTTGAATTGTTGAATTGCAAAATTCAGTTTTCTTAGAATAAGAAACTTTAACTAAAGGACTTCCAAGAAGAACAATCAAAACATTTATGTATGAAATTCGTCATCATTGATATGTCCAACACGGACACGTTTTCAGGTGTTGATTCGTTGGACCCAATTTTCGATGTCTCCGCCAATGATTTAACGTAGCCCCATAAAAAATAGTGTAAAGGTTAAATCACACGATTTAGGCGGCCAATTGACAGGACCATTTTTAATAAGATTATTGGACCCGCCACATGTCTCTGTAGCGATCTCCATTGAGTGAAATGTAACGGTTATTTTCATCAACGAAAAAAATACAATCCAATGACACCACCATCATGAAAACCACACCATACAGTTATTTTTTATGGATGAAGTGGCGTTTCTTCAGCACATGAGAATTTTCACATGACCAATATTTATGATGCCCATAATAGGGAAAGAGAAATAGAGGACATTTTTTAAAATTGAAAATGGCGAGTAATTAAATATAAAAACTAAATAAACTATCAATACAATAAACAATGTGGTACATATGGGAATTTTGTTAGAAAAATGAAATTCTCCAAACAACACAGATCTTTGCGCGAGACAAATCTCTACGAGTTGAAATTTACTTCCTGAAATTTTAAATGCAAAAATATTAATCACATTAAAAGTAAAATCAATAATAATTTACCATACACAAACCAGATTCGCCAGTCAAACCATACAGCTCAAACTGCCATGTTGTGTTATTTCAAATTTAATTGTCACATCGTTTACCGGCATTTAAACTACATATTCCCAAATTATCTTAAAATCATTTAGGGAATTATTTCGACTGGAATTTTTCATTCATCTCCACCACAAAAATCACCAATATTTTTCAACTTATCGTGACAGTATTAAAGCGTACGAAATTTTCGCTAGACATTTTACTAGACTAGACGAAAATTGCGAAAAAATTTCATGACGAATCATTGGAAAAATTTGATCTGCACAGCACTCTCAATTGCATACAATTTCTAATTTTTGCTTTTGATATTTTATCAAATTTTGCCAAAATTCTAATAAAATCGTTAAATTTAAAATTCATATCGGTGAACTGGAGCAATGCCAGTTGTACGACATTTCGACTGGGTGCCATTTTAACATGAAATTCAACATTTATAAAATACTACGGATGAATTCCGATTGAAGTGCTTCAACATTTGAAATAAAATGTCCAAGCTTTGTCTTATTAAATTTTACAATTAACGCCTACATCGGTATACCGGAGTAGTTAGATTTTGTGGTTCAGTATTCAAAGTCTTGAAAATTAATGTCGGAGGATGTTATTTGCACAGTAGCAACTTGAATAGGTATATATAGACGACGAACAATTAAGTCCTCACTTGCTAATATTTCACAATCTGTAAGGAAGGCGCAATGTTTGCTAAACTGTTGCAAAATTAAGAGTAAATTATTTGTTTAAAACTCATTTTGATGAGCATAACACTTGAAATTTGCATATTAAAGTTCATGGTTCCAATAAGCGGTGGAATAAAGCATTTATGAAGGTAAACTTTTGTCTCTCTAGCACACCTTTCTAAAATTATTCATCAAAGGATTCTGAAGAAACAGATTTATTTGAGCTTTGAATGGCCAATAAAAATTTTTTGTCAGATTTTATATTTTGTTAGAAATCTACAAATACCACCGTTTATAAATTTTATGTAATGCTTATTCGGCCCATTAAGCTCACATTACTGAAAATACTCTTTTCACATTCTCATCTGGGTAAACGACAAGGAAGGACAGTTTACTAGAACTAAATTATAAAAAATACGTAAACTTTACAAACATACAAAGCCTTGCAGAGCCACGAGAGACCTGGGTACTGAACAATTTAAAAAGTTGCATGAACTTAATAGATTTTCTGAGATTCCAAAAATCATATTAATAAAATAGAATTTTGAGATCCCCAAAACTACGAAGCACTTACTTAATAATTCGACTGAATCCAGAAAATTTTCATTTTCTAGATTCTCCACTCGTATTCCTTGGGGCTGCCAACTCTGTCTTGCACTGGAAAATGGAAAATGTACGAAGGATTTAATCAAAAGTTCAAATTACATAATAACATTTCTTTGTTTCCAATTCGTTGGTTGCCAACTCTTGTAGCAGCTCGAATATTCGACTCACCGATATTCGATTCTGCCACAAACAAAACAATTAGTGAAATTCAAATATAATCCAACTTATTTGAATTAAGCGTTCACTAACCCCATCACATATACATCAATCCAACCAACACTATCTAATAACCGAACCATTACTATAAAACATTTATAGTAATACCATCGCCATCTAACAACATCACCACGAACAACAATGTTCGGTGATGCAATAACAATCCACTGCACTTGACATAAGTGCAATGTCGACCGTCGCCGGCGCATGTGTTCCCTCATGTATTTTGGACACGAAGGCGACGTCACTCTCTACAACAACACAATACAAAATAGACATATATTTTTCGGCCATCTTAGCGAATGTTACTTTTCCCTGCGTGTGTGTTATTGGTAGTGGTGCAAAATAAATAAATAATTAATTAAATAAATAAATAGTTTATTAAATAAATAAATAGTTAAATAAATAAATGTACATATATATAACATTGAATTAACATTGAATAAATAAATAAATAGTGTATATAATAAACGAATAAAAAATACCAATATCAAAGTTTATAACCTAAAAAAATAAAAAGTGTGATCTACAACATAAACTAAATCAAATGTGTTTTTTTTATTATACAAACTGTTACAACGTCTAAACTCTTTTCAGGACTAGGAAATGGAAAATGCTTTAAATAAGAAAAAATTCTCTGAATATCTAAGCTCGCCGACTGTGCGAAGACTTTAATAAAAGTACTTCATCCAAAGAATTTCCAATATTAATAGGAAAAACTGGAGTTACGAGAAAAGTTCATCGGCTCAAAAAATTAATTTCTTGTGTTTGTTTATGAGTTCTTAAGGGTATAATAATCCTAAATAGTTCTCATGAGACGTTTGTTGTAGAATTTTGATTTTGTTTTATGGTTTTAGGAACATATTTTTCAAAAGTACCAGTAGTTCTTAAATTAGAGTAGTTTAGTTTTAAAATAATTTAAAAAAGAACAGAAAAAGTCAATAATTACGGGAAGAACAATATTTTTCAAAGAAGGACAGTTCTTTTCAAAATAAGATGGCATCCTTAATTTTGGCCAGGTATTAAAAAACAACTTAAGTTTCACGGAGCTTATACTGAAAAGTTCATCATCTTTCGTTTGCAACAAATATAAAATAATAATCTCAGATATTCTGTAAAATTCAATAGTAATCGAAGAAAATGGGGTCTGCTATTGACTTATCAAGTTACAAAATAAAGATAATTTAAGAAGAGAACCAAAGATAATAAACAAAAAAAGAAAGAAATATTAAGAAAGATCGGGATGAAAACAGAACATGTGTTCTTTTAAAGAGACCGTTTGCCACCCTACCAATAAGGCATATTCTGTTTGTTGACAAAGCCGTTTAGTCAAAAATTTTATTTAACGCTCTTGAAGTTGCAGTCACCGACTCGGAATTTTCGTAGTCAATTATTTGTAAACGTTGTTCGTTCGTGTACTTCACCATGATGAAAATGTTGTCTTTTCTGAATGTTTTGACACTGACAGTTTGGTTATTTGTTCACAGTGAAAGTTCAATGTTGTCATGTCCCAAATGGAAAATGGTCAGTTATCTGTATACATTTTTTTTTTATTATTTTTTTTAAATAATGCGCAAACCTAAAGCGACCGTTCCAAAAAATAACAGGCCCAACCGAAAAATGTACTAAACATAAAATCTTTTATATGATACGCACACATTTTGGGATTATTTTGAAAAATGACCAGCAGCCCAATTGTAATCTTCATATACCCACGTACGAATCTAAATTATGTGCCAACAAAATTCTTTATCGAGTTCCTCGGCCATAAATACCGTAAAAAGGGTAGTTTTTTGTTGTTTCTTATTATTTTTTTTTATTTTATTTATATTTTATGTCCCGAAATAAAACACAAACACCATACTCAGCTGCTTCCGTGTTTAATTTTTTTTTATCTACACCGCAAGGCAATTTTTATTTATGATCTCTATGATAAATAAAAAAAATCTATATAGATATAATGATAAAAAAAATAATGTTTTATTAGGTGTACACACACACACACACACAAATAATAAATGTAAGTGTTCGACACACGTTACATAAACTTTTTTTATTTATTTATTTCGGAACAATATAATTTATCCAATCGTATACTATATACAACATAAAAAAGATGATTGATAAATTATATTCGATTCGATGGTGTAATATAATATTATTTTATTGGATAAATTAAAACTATTATTATTAATGATATCAACGAGCTGCCAAAAATATAAAATATTAAATTGTAATTTAATTGATTGGGAAATGGTTATTAATGCGCGCGAATTTAATATTTAATGACCCGTCCCCATCTCTCTGCCGTATAAATAAATATTTAAGTGTCAATAATAAATATTTTATTTTTACATTTGGACATTTTATTTGATTAGATTTAGATTGTTTTATTTTTATTGTACTCGTGTATTAAGCTGTTGTATATAATTCGAGTATTTTTATTTTTATAACAAAATCTATATAAAATAAAAAAAATTGGATTTGGTTAAAATTTATATTACTCGATTATTTTATATTTTATTTTATTTCATTTAAACACTATAAATTCGGTGTGCATGGCTACAAAATTAATCTACACAGACAAATCAAATTGTGTAATCTAGATGGCTACTGTAAAATTTATTTATGTTAAATTTTTAAATAAATTATTTATTTATTTTAATTTTGCAATGAATAATTTTATTAGTAGCGTTAAAAATATGTACTTATATACGCGTATAAATAAATAATTTATTTTATTTTATTTCATTCGTTTTGATGGATCAGTGATTATGTGGTTTAAATTAAAATATAAATTAATATTAATAATAATTTTTATTTTTAGTCCATATTTACTAAAACAAAAATTAAAAAATTTGTATATTTATTTATAATTAAAATATTATTTATACAATTTTATTTCAATTATTTAAATAGTATGTTAATTAAAAAATTTACAATAACACAATTTTAATTTAAAATAATAAAAATACTATATATGTATATTAATAAATAATTTATATTGAAAAAAAAAAAAAAATTATTAATAATTTAATTTAATTTTTATTTATTTTCGTATTGCTAATTTTAATGAATATACATAGGTATATGCGCATATATATACATACAAATTATGTAACATTATTTATACTAAAAAAATAAATTAAATAATAAAAAGTTTGTTTAATTTATTTTTATATTTATAACTACACATGCAGAATATGTTGCAATTTTCAATTAATTAAAATGGATAAATTACACATGCGAAACATTAATTAATTCATTAAAATTAACACTTTTTTGATGTGATTTTTTATTTTTATGTGCAATGTTAATTTTGGTTACAATTAAAAAAATATATTTTGCAATTAAGCTTTTCATTTGTGGCTACAATAATAATGTTCTGTGAATTTATTATCAAATTAAATCACAAACATAATTGTTATTTTATGATTTTAAAAATTGAATCATGATTGATAGATTTTCTTAATAAATAAGCTTTCAGCAATAACATTTATGTGAAACTTAAAATTTTTACGTAAAGCACTCAGATAAATTTTGCAAGTATAAGCTTTCATCACAATACATTCAATTTACAATTAATTTTCTAATTTGACAAATTTTATTTTCAATTCTTTAAAATATATTTGTATAATTTTACTTTGGTCTAGAATTTAATTTAAGAGAAAGGTTCCGGGTTTCCAGAGATTGAAAAAAGACTATGTACATGGTTTTAGCAGAGTGTGAAAAAAAGAATACGATAAATGGTCAGCTACTGAAAATAAGCAATTGGGATTAAGTTGCGATTTTTTCGCCAGTCAGGTGAAATTACAATAAACGCCATAGAATTCGTATGAACAAAATTTCGGGAGAAAAATTATCCAAAAATTCATGGCAAGCGACATCACTATTTAAAGGAACAAAACTTACCAGAATAAGCAATTTTACTGATCGATAATTGTACTGCTCATGGAACAGAAACGATGCTAAGGACGGATGATGGAATGGTTAAAGTAATGTGTTTGCCAAAAAAAAAACATTGGAAAAACACAACTAAACTCAAAAGATGTTTCTTTTATGATACATCAAGCTTGGATGGATGTTTCGATTTAAGTCATTCGATCAGGTTGGAAAGTTCTTATCAAAATTGACATCAGCAACTTAAACTTATCCGTAAATCATTTGGATGATTATGATGATTTACCATTGGCCACATTATACAATAAAGTTGCTTCTGGTAGTTTATTGTCTAGTGATGATATAATGGTTACGGGTGCAACAAAAAGTTTGTCACGGAATCCAACTTAAATTAAGATGAGAATGATGAAAATACGGAATATGATGTTAATGATGATGATAACACCCAAAATATTGATCAAATTATACATAATCTTTTAATAATGTAATTGAATGGTCAGAAAAGTGAGTGGCTCAGATTCAAGAAGAATTCGCAAAAAATCTGTGATGAGAAGATTAATTAATTAACCTAAATAAGCTTTTTAAATAAAACATTTTTAAATTATAATCATTTTGGTTTTAATTTAATTTAATTTAATTCTAATTTTCGTTTAAAGCTACATTTTTCGTTACAGGTCACTTTAATAAAAAATTGATTCAGCTTTGGTTGCTTATATCAAAATTTACTGTATTTTTATTGTAGATAACAAAAAATATGGTTTTATCATTTTTAAATCACGCCATCAACCGGGTTCTTCAAGTTTAAATTCAAATAAAATTAATAAAATATGATTATTTTCGATTGTTATATAAATTAAAATAATTAAATTTAATAAATTTTAAAATTAAAACATTTCTTAAAACTTTTTTTTGATTCAAACGAGAACCCCCTTGAAATTATTCCAGGACTTTTTTAAAATAGTTCTGACAACACAAGCGTAAATAATTCATCTCTGATTTTTTACATTTATAATATCCCAGACTTTTTGGTCAACAAAAATATATACAGCTGGTACCAAAATATTCATCCCAGACTTATTTATATGAAACATTTATTTAGTGGAAAATAAATTCTTCTGAGCAGGTCGTTGAAGGGACGGGTATTTCCTCTGTGCGATTAAGTTAAGAACGATATTTTCGATTTTAGTATTTTTTGATAAGTTGGCAAAGGCGACACATTTATTTATATTACGGAAATTTCAACGGTCAAATAACTATCAAAGATGGCACAGGCGTGGCCAACAAGGTCTCATACTCAAATCGCTGTTAGAAAATAGCCGTCCCTTCAAAAGCTTGGCCAAACGATTTATTTTATATCGATTTTAGCTTTCTTTGAAAAGTTGGCAAAGCAGTCACATTTATATAAGGGTGTAAAATTGTAAGGTTGCAGGAAAGGATATATTTAGTTATGGTACGTGGTTCTAAAGATCGAGAGCGGTCTTATGATCAAGTTTTGATTTTATTAAATCAAATTTTTCGTAATGGAGAAGATTCAAGTCTCATATCAAAATCTACAGTTGAAAGAACCGTGCGGCGTTTTAGGGATCATGGAACTATTAAGAACATTCAAAAATCTGGACGGCTAACATCTGTGACAACTGAAGAGAAACAATTAGAACTTGTAGCAGGTTTTGTTGAAAATCCACAAATTTCTTTACGTAGAACAGGTACTTCAAATGTCAGTTCAAAATGTTTTGAAAGGCATAAAATTTCATCTCTTCAAGATTCATTTTGGACAAGAGCTTAATGAAGACGATCCTGATCGTCGAAATGACTATTATGAAACAATGATGGCCAGGATCGATGAAAATCCTTTTTTTTCACCCAGCATAGTATTTTCCGATGACGCTACTTTCACTTTAAAAGATAAATTTTAATGAAACGTGGTTTCAGCAAGACTATACCGTACGGAGGTTCATAGCATTTTTGGATAATCATTTCCCTAGTAACTGGATTGAGAGAAGAGGTCAGATTCAGTGGCCAGCTATAGATCGCCTGTTCTAACGCCTCTTGACTATTTTCATTGGGGCTATTTAAAGAGTAAAGTATACGCAACTCAACCACAAAAGTTAAATGAACTGCGAACCCGGATTCCGCAAGAAGCTGCTATGATTGATAGAGCGATGATCCGTTAAGCTGTGACTCAATTTTACAATCGCATAGCTTTTTGTCAAGAAGTTCAAGGCTTTCAGTTAGTACATCTACTCTGAATTTGATTTGATAAACATAATTTTAATACAGAAAACAAGTAAAATACTACAATCCATAATAAAATTTGTAAGAAATTTGAGCACATTACCAATTTTTTTTTTCGATCAGCAATTACAGCGCCATCTGTCCCGAACACAAAAAAAAGGCCAAAGTAGATTACGCCATGTTATCAGATTACTGGTACATGTATAGTAGCTTTAAACGATCGTTCATCGTGTTCTCAGAAACCACATCAGATTTTAATGTCAACGCCACTTCTGAATCCAACAATCTAATCCAATAAGCCAATGTGTAGAGCGTTATTGGATCTTGTGGCTTATATTAGAATTTCTTGTCAAATACTTTCGTAATTTCCAATTAATTTAAAGATTACTGAAAGCTGAAATTGGATTTACGATTGATATTTTACTTGGTGCCGAAAGTTATAACCAATTATGTATTATCTTTTACTGGTTTGGTAAGTGGTAGAGTACACACAACTCAACACTAATGAAACCTTAAGTATAACTATATAAAACTCTTCTGAAAGCTAGAGAAAATTTCTGTGAAATCCAATTACATCATTTTGTAACCTTTGTGACCTTAATGATTAAGATCGGAGAGACTCTTCAAGAATATTCCGCAGCAGTCGAGCGACTAGTGCATTTGGCACACGTGAATACATCTCCCGATTACATGGAGAGGATTAAGATGGACGCATTCATCGATGGAATACGGGATCCGGAAACACGTAAAGCAGTGATGTTATCACCTAAGGCTACTTTTGCCGAGACCATCGCGTGTGCTTTAATAAATGAAACTGCGCAGGCTATCATAAAACCGACGCTTAAGGTACGTCGAGTAGAAATGGATAGCAGCACCAACGTCGAGCGGTCGGTTCCAAGATACAGTGAGGGTGGTAGCAGAATAAAATGTTGGACATGTGACAAAATGGGTCATATGGCAAGAGACTGTAAAGAAGAAAAATGGAGACGTACAAGATCGCGATCTCCTATGCAACGACGAGTATTAAGTAGAGAGCGACTACAGAGCTTTCATTACCAGATCGAACATCGGAAAGGGAGTGCACATGGAAATGCTGATGCATTATCAAGACGACCATGTCAAGTGGAATGTAAGCACTGCGGGCGTATAGAAGCAAAGGAAGACGTTATCGACATCAGGCTTATGCAAATATTACCCGATAAGGAATGGACGGATGAAACGGTTAGGGACGAGCAGTTAGCAGATCCAGATTTGGCAATAATCATGCAACTTAAGGAGACAGGAAATTGTCCAACTTGGTGTGAAATTGCGGATAAGAGTCCCACGGTAAAGGCTTACTGGGCACAATGGGATAGCCTCCAAATCGAGAACGGATGCTTAAAACGAATATGGGAAAGCTCGGACGGTGATGTGAAGCAATTGGTAAAAGTGGTGCCTAAATGTAGAATTGCCGAGATATTGAAGGAGTATCACGGAGGGGCAAGTGGGGGTCATCTGGGAATTAATAAAACACTTGCCAAAATACGTCAACGTTTTTACTGGTCAGGATGTAGACAATCTGTAGTGGAGTGGTGCCAAAGATGTGATCAATGTGCGGCGGTAAAAGGTCCTGCACGGAAAAGTCGGGGAGCAATGCAGCAATATAACGTTGGAGCGCCGTTTGAAAGGATCGCAATGGATGTGGCAGGACCATTCCGGACTACGGATGTTGGTAACAAATATGTGCTAGTAATAATGGACTATTTTAGTAAATGGCCAGAGGTGTATCCCATACCTAATCAGGAGGCAACCACGATAGCTGACGCCGTGGTTAATAAGATAAGTCGTGGATAAGTCGTTTTGGAGTACCAATGGAGATTCACACAGACCAAGGAAGAAATTTCGAGTCAGTTGTATTTCAGGAAGTCTGTCAGTTGCTCGGTATAAATAAAACAAGAACAACGCCTCTGCATCCACAGTCGGATGGTATGGTGGAAAGATTCAACGGGACGTTGGAGAAATATTTAGCAAAGGTCGTGGATACTGATCAACGTAACTGGGATCGACATATTCCGATGTTCCTGATGGCGTATCGATCAGCAGTACATGACTCAACGGGAATGACACCACCGAGAATCCTTTTTGGAAATAATCTGCGATTACCCGGAGATCTAAAGTTTGGAGCTGTTCCGTCATCAGCTTTAGATAGACAGAATTATGTCGACCAGATGAGAGGAGAACTCGACCAGGTACACCAGTTTGTACGAGAGAAGATACGAGTATCAAGTGACCGGATGAAGGCTCGATATGACATACGAGCAAATAATAAAGGTTTCGAAGAAGGAGAGTTAGTATGGCTTTACAACCCACAACGGAAGAAGGGTTTATCACCAAAGCTGCAACCTTCATGGGAAGGGCCGTATACCATCATCACCAAAATAAATGACGTGGTCTACCGGATCAAGAAAGGGCAGCGAGGAAAGTTGAAGGTGGTGCATATAGAGCGATTAGCGATCTACAGGGGTAGTGAGTTGGATCCTGTTCGGGACGAATCAGGATTAGGTAGGGGTAATGTTACGATCGTGGCGACATCTATGTTTGAATAGCGACACTATCGTTAATGTAAAATTGTTATAAAGTAGAACAGTATAGAGGTGTCTAGACTTATCTGGACTAATCGAATATTCTGGACATTTCTAGAATGGTTAGAATATTTGGTATAAATACGCAACAAACATTTGGGAGAAAATCAGTTGTGTTTTAACCGTGAGAATGCTAATAGTAATCAAAAGGAAAGTGTTTATAAAGTAAAATAAAGTGTTATTAAAGTGTAATATAGTGTTGTTAAAGTGTAGTAAAATAATTATTGTGAAGTTAAATAATTAAGTTAAATAAGTGAATTAATTAAATTAGTGTTTAATCGGAAATAAATAAATTTAGTGTGTTCTAGAATTTACATCGTTTGTTTTATTCACAATCCAGTGATCGAACCTTGAATTTGACAAGGCAAAAACGTAACAATATTATAAAATACAGTCATCATTTAGGCAAATAATCAAACATTTATAAAGTAACATTGAATAATTAATTTACTTCCTTTTATCATAAAAATTTATGAAATAAATAAAGCTAGAGATTCAATATTTACCACAAATATCACTTTATCTCACTAAAATTTTCAGGACTGAACTAATACTACAATCTTGCCTAACCGTTTGAAAAGCTAATGGCTTTCACATGGTCAAATTGAGGTTTCAGTAAATTTACACTATAGGTTTTTCTTAAGAAATTGCGTATCTTAAGATTTTCACTATTTAGCACAAATCTCACTATGATTTTTCAATAGGCCTGAACTAACACTACAATCATGCTAAACCATTTGAAAAGCTAATGGCTTTCACATGGTCAAATTGAGGTTTCAGTAAATTTACACTATAGGTTTTTCTTAAGAAATTGCGTATCTTAAGATTTTCACTATTTAGCACAAATCTCACTATGATTTTTCAATAGGCCTGAACTAACACTACAATCATGCTAAACCATTTGAAAAGCTAATGGCTTTCACATGGTCAAATTGAGGTTTCAGTAAATTTACACTATAGGTTTTTCTTAAGAAATTGCGTATCTTAAAATTTTCACTATTTAGCACAAATCTTACTATGATTTTTCAATAGGCCTGAACTAACACTACAATCATGCCAAACCGTTTGAAAAGCTAATGGCTTTCACATGGTCAAATTGAGGTTACAGTAAATTTACACTATTGGATTTTCTTAAGAAATTGCGTATCTTAAGATTTTCACTATTTAGCACAAATCTTACTATGATTTTTCGATAGGCCTGAACTAACACTACAATCATGCCAAACCGTTTGGAAAGCTAATGGCTGTCACATGGTCAAATTGAGGTTTCAGTAAATTTGCACTATTGGATTTTCTTAAGAAATTGCGTATCTTAAGATTTTCACTATTTAGCACAAATCTTACTATGATTTTTCGATAGGTCTGAACTAACACTACAATCATGGCAAACCGTTTGAACTGCTAATGGCTTTCACATGGTCAAATTGAGGTTTCAGTAAAGTTACACTATAGGATTTTCTTAAGAAATTTCTTAATGAAAATCTTAAGATAAGCCTTTTCTTAAGAAAATCCTATAGTGTAAATTTACTGAAACCTCAATTTGACCATGTGAAAGCCATTAGCATTTCAAACGGTTTGGCATGATTGTAGTGTTAGTTCAGACCTATCGAAAAATCATAGTAAGATTTGCATACTGCAATAGATACAATAAATAATTATATACAAATAGTTTAATGACCTAATAGTGGAGACCATGTTTTCTAGGCGCTATACGTTGCTTTACAGTGTAGATGACCTCGAAAATTATGGAATTGAATTTGTTCTTGGGCCGCAGGTAAAGAATCCTGTTTTGGATTTCCGAGCAGTTAATAACCGCTTGCGCATGAAGTTAGCCATCCTGTCGATAATTTGTGTACACAAAGGAATTACCGGATTGCACCATACTATCAGTGTCGTGAAACAGAAACCTCTGTGTCAACATCGACGCAGACAGAGATGATACTTTATCGACCTTCTTGGTGTTCATCGTGCGTCACAGACTGTAGTTGAGTCACCTCAAATACAGACTGCGGAGATTTGCATTGAGGATCCACTAAGGCCATGCAGAGACTAAAACGAAACCGTTCACATGAAGTGGACTGCATTAATTCGGAGCTCTTAATATTCGGAGGGGATACTTTGTGAAACTGTCTTTTCGACCTTATTCGATTGGTATGGCGAACCAAAGTTATGCGTGACGAATGGAAAGTGGCCGCGATCAAAGACCTGATGAAGATCCCCTCGGTCAGGTTCTGCGTGCTGATCCGGAACGAATTGTGCGATCTCTGACAGAAGAGCCACGTTGTAGTCAAATTGTTGACTCAGTAAGGAGCCAATAATGGCATTGGCATTTTTGTGAAAATCTGTAAAATTTGTATAAAAAAGTAAAAGCTTTATAGCTATATAGACAAAACAAAAACATGGATATGTAAATTTTTTTTATCTTTTTATGCTTGTATACACAAATACTAATCATTCAATTTTAGCATGAATAGCTTGAAATAAAAAATAAGTCGAATCGCGAACTAAACTAACAAACATTAAATGGTATAGCAAATGAATGCATAAATAATTTTCTCGAAAACATACAAATAAGTTTGCTTTTGATCTACATTATTTACATAACGTGCTCATCGCAAAGCACCATTGTATGTACTGTACGTTTAGTTCAAATATATATACATACATAAAGGTATATATAGGATGAAACATTTCCGATTTAAAGTGGAATTTTCTCCGGAATCATTCAAGTATTAGATAATACAAAAGTTTATTGTTGAGGAAAAACTACGATTGTCGCACGAGTTACACAAAAATCTAATTCATCCATCTATCTATCTGTATATGTATGTAAACATATATATTTTGTACAAGAAAGTTTTATATACATACATATGTATATAAACCCAAGCTGTGTAATATCCTCCCGTGCAAAGTGAGAACTTTTCTAAATCGTGATTAGAATTTTTTAACGTTTGTACCTCTAGGAGCAAAAAAAAAAAAACTGTACTAAACGAAAAAATTAAATTAAATTGTTAATAGATTGGATTTTTGATAAATATTTTTTGTTTTGTTTGTACACTTCATGAAAACGGTTTATTTCCGGGTTGGAAAATGATTTTCTTTATTGCACAAACAACAAACAAATACTTTTGTGTGAATGTAAATATAAATAAAAAACTACTTAACGTTTTATCCAATACTGAGAGCAAAATGTATTAAATTTTATTATTAACGCGATGTGAAAATTTTATAATCGTGTATATACGAGTTGGAAAATGTGAGAAAATCGCTTTTGGATATATAACTTTATATTATGTATGTACAGGTGACAAAATCATATACATAAGTTTTATCTAATGTACAATTTTTATATATATGTACATAAAATGTTTCAGACAGCATAAATAAATTATGCTCTATAATTGGATTATTAATGCTGAATACAATTTTCTTTTAACTTAACGTATATATTATGATGGTACGCATATTTTCATTTATCATATTCCATCGGCTTCAATTTATTTATATAAATATTATGTACAGTAAAAACTTTGCCTTCAATTTTCGTCAAGAGTTTTATTTAAAAAACAAAAAAAAAGTTGAATTCTTTGGAAATAGTCTGACTATATACGAGTATAAGTGAATATAACAAGAAATGTGGCTTGTTTAGAGTATGTACATACACAAAAAAGACGTTGAACCGTCTTGTCAACGGTCTTTTTTTTTTTTTTATGTTGAAATCTTTTTAACCTTGGGTAAATGCAATCATTTTCCCAATTCTAGACTAAATATTTTATTAACTTTTGTTTGTTGGACAGGTTTTTGAAGTGAAATTTATTGTACCACAGATGAATTAATTTTTTATACCGAATTTGGCATATTAGCTACGTTATTTAAATTTGTATGGTACAAGCCAACTTTTCAGATATTTCTACGTATAAGAGTAAATATTAATGAATTTATTTGAGCACAGCTAGGAAACTAAAAATATCAAATACGATATTTGGTTACTTCTGGATCTTATAAAAAAGTTAACTTAATGTTTCCATATAAAAACCATAGGTAAACTTATGTCAGTGGTGTCAATGACCGTGCATGGAGACAGTAAATTGTGAACATAAATTTTCGATCTAACTGATTTAACCAACATAACAAAATTAAAACCATTTATTAGATTTACTTATGGTTAACCTTTATTGAAACACACTGATGGGGCACAAGTTTTTTGTGCTGATGATAAAAATAACCACGCGGAAACCAATGTCCGTAGTATGAAATAAAACAAGGAAAAATGTTTATCAATTATTTGTAATTAGGTTTGTTTGTTGTTGTACAATGATGTTGCTCACTCCAAAGTTGAAATGAAAAGGAACGAAAATCATCGACGGTGACCACAAATTAAAAGAAAAGGTAATAGAACAAATTAATTTATGATAAGAAAAAGTAGTATGACGCATCAACGCGCGCATTTGATGAAACTAAGGCAATGCATTAACATTCTCCCCGCCTTGAAACGTCTCACTGGTTTCAATATTATCCTCTGGAAGACGACAAATTTTTGATATACCACGCTTATAGGTTCCATGCGCGGTTTTTACGTTGGCTACCCAAACTAACTCATCATCTCCCTTGTAGACTTCGGTCACCCGCCCAAGTTTCCATTTTAATGGGGGTTGGTTTTCTTCGAGGAGCACTACTAAGTCACCGACTGACAGATTTTTGATCGGTTTGGTCCATTTATGTTTTTGTAGGAGAGATCGCAAGTATTCCGTTGACCATCGATTCCAAAATTTTTGATGGAAAAATTCGATCTGCTTCCAGGTGTCTAACATCAGTCGTTCAGGTAGATTAGGCGTGGGTAAGGCAGTGAGGGGTCGTCCAATCAAAAAATGCCCAGTCGTAAGGCAATCGATGTCATCGATGCTGGTGGTTAGTCGTCCAAGTGGCCTTGAATTAAGAACTGCCTCGATTTGTTTAATAAGCGTCATCAATTGTTCATATGTGAACTTAGCCAGACCCATTGTGCGACGTAAATGGAATTTGGCTAGCTTCACCCTCGATTCGTGAAGACCACCAAAATTTGGTGTGGCAGGCAGCGTGAATTTCCATTCAATATTGTTATCTTCGCACATCGGTTGTAGTTGATCCTTTAATTGCTGAGATGTTCGCGCAATTCTGAATTGGCCCCAACAAAATTCGTGCCATTGTCGGAGAATACACGCTTGCAGAGCCCTCGAGTTGCCACAAATCGTTTGAAGCATCCCATGAATGCTTGTGGACTGAGATCAGAAGCCAATTCTAGATGGATTGCCTTCGTAACAAAACAGATGAATAGACACAGGTATGTCTTTGTTGGTACCTTACCACGAATGCGATAATGAATATAAAATGGTCCCGCGAAATCTACCCCGACGGTGTAGAAAGGTGGCGCAGCGACAACCCTCTCAGTTGGTAAGTGTCCCATCTGTTGCGTCATTGGAATCGGACGTACACGAAAGCACTCCTTGCATTCACGAAACACCTTTTTGCATACTGTGGTCCCATACAGCGGCCAATAGTACTGACGAACGGCGGCCAACAATGCTCGGGGGCCGAGTAGTAGTTTCCTGTGGTAGAAAATAATTATCGTGATTGTTAAATGATGTAAGTTGGATAGGAGAATAGGGTGTTTTGAGATATATGGTAATGTGGTATGTTGAAGACGGCGACCAACTAGAATAATATGATTTTCATCTAAGAACAATGATAATGAACGAAGCGATGGATGTTTTATGACGAAATTATTCTTTTCCAATCCCTTGTACTCGACAGGAAAAGATTGACTTTGTGCCACTCGAACGATGATGTTGACAGCTCGATCCAATTCCTCAATTTTAAGCGGTCCGCTAAATTTGAAGTTCGGTAGCAGCTTGAAGCGCAACATGTAAGCAACAATTCTTCTAAGCTTTCTGAAATCTTTGTAGAATTTGGTTTCTGTCAAGATGTCTGATAATTTAGTTGCTACGACGGAGACTGGCACAATTTTCTTCATCTCATTCAATACCTCAGGTACTGGAAATTCTTCATGTAGCGTTGGCCAATATAATGGCGCTTGAAGCAGAAAGTTAGGTCCATGATGCCAAAGATCAGATTTAATAAACTTTTCTGGTACTATACCCCGCGAAATCAGATCAGCTGGATTACACTCAGTTGGTACATGTAACCAATTTTCCTTTTTCGACATTTCTTGCACGGTGGCGACTCGATTGGAAACAAATGTTTTCCATCTTGATGGACAGGATTTTATTCAATGAAGTGTGATTGTCGATAGTCAGATCAATAGAATGTTTGCTCGATGTTGAAATGTAGGTTCTCGTGGATTTTGTTTGCTAGTCGGGTGAGTAATACTGCTGCACACAATTCTAGCCTAGGCAAAGTTGTCTTTTGAAGTGGTGATATCCGTGATTTTGAGCATAGTAGTTTAACGGAGACACCTCCATCGATTGTTACACTGCGAACATACAGTACGGCGCCATATGCGCGCTCTCTGGCATCGGCAAATCCATGTATTTGGATGCTAATTAGTTGGCTGGAGTTGAACACATGACGATCAATTGTAAATTGGTTGAGCACGATGAGTCTTTCTCGAAATGTCTCCCAGTAGGTGTGCAAATGCTGCGGAAGTGACTGGTCCCAATCTAGATTCAACTGCCATAACGACTGGATAAATAATTTTCCCAAAATAATCACGGGTCCCAATAGACCGAGGGGATCGTATATTCGAGCCATCTGCGAAAATATCGCTTTCTTTGAAACCGTACAGCTCTCGTTGAATTTAACGAAGAATTTTAACTTGTCGGATGATGGACACCAAAAAACGCCTAGTGTTTTGATTATATTATTTTCATCAATTTTAAGTTTCGTTTCGATGAATTCCAGTGGTATATCGTTGAGAAGTTCAGGTGAATTGGCACACCACTTTCTTAATTCCATGCCAGCGGATTGCAAGACCTTGGTGCGACCTCATTTTTCAACTCTAATGCAGTTTCAATTGAATTAGTTCCTGTCAATAAATCGTCGACGTAGATATCTTTCTCGATTGCATTGGCGGTAATAGGTGAAATGCTGTAGTGATCAAGTGCTAGTTGTTTAAGACATCTATTGGCAAGGAATGGCGCTGAAGAGGTCCCATACGTCACCGTTTTTAACTTAAACGTTGATAGTTGCTCAGATGGTGAGTTTCGCCACAAGATGAGTTGAAATCTTTGATCTTCGTGCTGCACTCGAATTTGCCGGTACATTTTAACAATATCGGCGCCAAAAGCGTAAGCATGTGATCGGAACCGGAGCAGTATTGAAAATAGGTCGCTTTGTACCACTGGACCGGCCATCATTACAGAATTGAGTGATTTTCCAGTCGAAGTTTTGGCAGATCCATCAAAAACCACTCGCAGTTTGGTTGATGAGCTATCTGGCTTAATTACACAATGATGCGGAAAATAGAAATTTGGTGCTGCAATTGAATTTGTATCAACTTCTTCCATGTGACCTAACATCTTGTACTCATCGATGAACTTTGAGTAATTGGTGAGTAATTCTGTCGATTAGAATTATCTTTCGAGTTGCCAAGTGTCGATGGGTCCGCGATAAATGGAAGTTTGACAATAAATCGTCAATCATTGTCACGTGTAGTAAATTTTGTGAAATGCCTTTCACACTCCGCTTTTTCAGGTGATTGCGCCTTGGTGGAATGAGGAAAATTTTCTATGGTCCAGAACCTCTCGATTTGATCACTTAAGTCTGGCGTATTTTCAACGACAGAATGGCAAAAGTGTTTGTGGTTTAGGTGAGATGTCATTTTTCCAGCAACGACCCATCCTAATACGTTGTTCTGGAGCATCGGCAAGTCCTCTGTTTGATTTGCCCAACAGAGAGTAATTCGTGGTAGATTTCGGCACCTAGTAGCAAATCGATGTCTTGGAATTTGAAAAACTCTGGATCAGCAAGTTGAATATTCGCTGGTATGTCCCAAGATGTGATATCATTAATTGATACGGTTGGTTGGTAACTGGTGATTTTTGGAAGCACTTGAACGTCCAAAATGGTAGAATAGTTGTTGGTATTTGATTTTAAAGTAATTGTCGAACAGCTGGAACATGCAACGACATTGGATCCAACTCCATGAATTTTTGTAGTACTGTTGCGACGAGGGAGCTTCAGTAACAAACAAAAACACTCGGTCATGAAACTCAATTGAGAACCGGAATCTAATAGTGCTCGTCCAATGACCGGATGTCCCAAATGCTTAATAACTTTAACTAATGCAGTGCTCAAATAGACGAATGATGGTACTGTCGTCTTGGATTTGGCAGCAGCAAGCGATTATGATAATGCAAGGACTGAACTACTGGCGGTCGGCTTGCAGTTGGTGTTAACGGATGTATTCATAACTTTCGGAATGGGTGGTTCAGCCTTTGAAGATGCAGTTGGTGAACATATTTTGGTGATGTGTAGTAGCGAATGAAGTGATGAACTGCAATCTCGGCAGCGATCTGTCACTGGACATACAGCCACAACATGGTCGAGGCGAAGACAATTGTAACAAAAAATTTGGATTCGGTTACAAACTTGTGACGTTCATCAACTGGTAGCTGGAGAAATTAGTGACATCGAATTATTGTATGTCCATTAGCCTTGCAATGGACACAGTGGTAAGTTGATTTGGTGGTAATTAGTGCGGTATAAGGCGATCGATTATGGCGCAGAACATTTTTTGATGTCGATTTTGTGTACTCTTTGTTGGCACTGGTCTCGTTTGACTTTCAAGTCTGTGAGCTCGGGAACTGATAAACTGACACAGGTCATCCACTGTAGGAAGGTGGGTTGTTGTAGCCGCATCATTCCATTTAGCTTTAGTTACCGGATCCAATTTTGATACCATTGTGTATACTATAAGATCATCCCAGTATTTTACAGGTCTCTTAAGAGCTTCAAGCGAACGAAGATGCATCGAAAATGGTCATGTAGATTCAGCAATCTCTTTGGATCTGGCCACTGATAAAATTCGGTTTGTCAAACCTATCATGGAGAATTTATCGTGCGACCTCATAATTCTCATCAGATAATTCGATCTTAGCTATAGCACTGGCGGCAACAGCAGTTATTGATAATTTCAAATATTGAAATTTTGTTCGTTCACTCAACGATCGATTTTCATGAATGAGGCCATCAAAGGTGCCGATGAAATTACTCCATTCCAAATAGTCACCACTAAACGTCGGAAGTTCCACTATGGGAAGCTTGGCGCTAACAGTTGGTGGAAGGACATCCTGATTGGTTGGCCTTTCATTTCCAATGATAACTTTACGTTTCGCATCCCGCATTTCCTCTAACCTTTCCTCGAATTCGGTTACGAGAAAAAAATACGAATTTTCAATTGAGGTGCGAACATGTTCAGTGAGCAGTTCCGTATCCATAACTTCATAGGGAGGTAGCATTCGTTTGTACACCAGCCACGCCTCTTGTAAATCTGTCAATCGATGTTGAATGTGTTTGGTTTTTGCTGTTGCAAGGTTATCCGCCACATACTTCTCATAATGCTCCAATTTTTCAAGGAAATTTTCGATGAACTGTTTGGAGCGACGAACATCTACAGCAGGAGGCATCACAGAAGCAACACGTGATTTATTTGCGAGTAGTGTACAAAGCGGTATTTAATACTGGATATACACTGGATATACTGGATATACGCTATACTGAATATACACTGAATTTAGTTATTCTTTCACAACCGTATTAAAGTGATTAAACTACCAGGTCAACCCTTCGGAGTAGAAACCACTTTCACTGCACTACACTGGTTATTAAACACTATATAATTTATTATTATTTTTTATATGTATGTGTTACCGAGATACACCACAAATATCGAATATACACAAATATACAAACCACACACAAATGTACAAACCTAATTACAAATAATAAGACCCCACATCTGACACCAAATGATGGGGCACAAGCTTTTTTGTGCTGATGATAAAAATAACCACGCGGAAACCAATGTCCGTAGTATGGAATAAAACAAGGAAAAATGTTTATCAATTATTTGTAATTAGGTTTGTTTGTTGTTGTACAATGATGTTGTTGTACAATGATGTTGCTCACTCCAAAGTTGAGATGAAAAGGAACGAAAATCATCGCTGATGACCACAAATTAAAAGAAAAGGTAATAGAACAAATTAATTTATGATAACAAGAAGAAGTATGACGCATCAACGCGTGCATTTGATGAAACTAAGGCAATGCGTTAACACACACAATAAAATTAAAATTAAAACACAAAAAATTCAAGTTTCGCGTCAATTCCACGCAGTTGATTAATTAGAACAAATGGTATACATATATACATGTATAGATAGAAAAATATTAAGAAAACTCTCAACGATGAAATCTTGAATAACGCACACCTTGATTAGTATGCCAGAGGTCATAATTACTAAATGTGCCCCATGTAAACTCGCAGTAATTAAAAAATTAGGGAATTTGTTGATAAAGTTTGTGCTAGTTAGTCACAAAAAGCACGACATCGAGATATAAGGATGGTACACCACATGTTATATTTATAATTTGATGTCGTTTTGATAAGTAAATCTAATGAATTTATCATGGAAACCATACTGCTATTCTAAGCTACCTATAAAAACTTCCGTCGGGCCACTTTAAATTTGTTTGTTTATTATTATTTTTAGAAGCACTGGTTTTTATTAAATTATCTTTTCAATTCGTTGAGTTAATTAATAATAAATTTACAATTAATTAATTTTTCTTCAGTGGGCTTGTAGTGATTTCACCAGTATTAGTAAGTAATTTGTTTTCGTTTAAGGTTATATTTACTTCAACACTTTGGCCTTGCCCTTGGCCTTGGCCTTGGCTAGAAGGACATCCCTAATGGGCAGCATCCTAAGTGTGTAAATCTGTATATAATGTTTGAAGTATACTTACCAGAAGTTTCCCCTTTGTAAGGTAAGGCTATAGACCAAAAGAGTGTCTATGCCAAGTCCTTTTAAAAAAAAAAAAAGGTTTGAGTAATATATTTTATGCAATAAATTCACACAAGTTTGTCCCATATCTAGGCTCTGGAACGATTACATTCCAAAATGGAATGATTTATGCTAGATTTTTAAACCATGAAGTGTGAAAATGAATCATTTTACCTAAGAGCTTATACTCTGTAAATTTTATTTAACATCTAAGGCTGTTTTCGAAACAGACGTTTACACTGACTTATTCAAATAAGTCACCTATTGAGGTGATTTAGATGGCTAAATAATAGTTATAACAAATAAAAATGTTATTTTGCCACAAAAAAACGTTGGTGTTTGGGAAACAATAGTCTTAGTCTAAAATTCATGATGCCGCTGAAGTTTAGTTATTGGGAATTTAAATTGTGACGAATGTTTAATTTATTAGAATTGATTTTGTTGTATTCGATTTTAACATCGATTTCTATAAACTTAGGTGTGAAGTGTTTTCAAAAAATATACAAAATTTAAATATAAAAATTGTACTTAAGCACCCAAATAGTAATTTTAGATAGTGGACACTTATGTAGACAATATTGAACATTTAAATAACGTTTTTGCCATACAGAAACTAACATTTCTGAATAATGGACACTTAGATATTGGCGCAATACACACACAAAAGGTTACTATAAAAAGCGTTCGCTAATTTACAAAGAGAATTATACAAATCGTATATGTACACGTTTATGGTAACGTATTGCACCGATTTGGAGAGGTCCAATTGTCCACTATTCAGAAATGTTAGTGTCTAAAAGTTTAACTGTGGAAATAAATGATAATAGTAATTTAGAATAGAATAGAAGAATATCTAATTGATTTCGGATTTGAATATTTTGACAGTTTGATTGTATTTCTCAATAATTATTTTTAAAATTGTGTCGGAATCTCTAACATCAAAATCAGTAGTATGAGGAAACTGGTCAAAATATAAATCAACCTTACTGAAATCAATAGTTTTTTGTTCAATGTTTTTTGAAAGTATTTTACTTTGTAAAAAATGGACGAACAAGTTTTCTAACCAAACTTAACATTTCTGAGAGGATAAGTTAGATTCAAATGCATCGAATGATATTTTGAAACTGTGACCGTCCGTATCGTAATGATATCCTAAAGAAATCTGATCCCCGTTGTTTTGAACTAGTTTACAAAATCACACTAGGAATTGTCTACATTATCGACGATGTCTACGTTGTCGATATCGTCTATGTTGTCTATTAGGGTTGTCGATTCTACAACAAAATAGGGCAAACCAATTTATCATCTCTAATCACACACCAAATATTAATGCGGTCAAAGGCCGTTGTTTTTCAAGTTGTTGTAGCTATCAAAAATTTACTTCTAATCAATAGAAAAATCTGATTTTACAAGCAAATAATGCGGAATTGGCAAAACACCTTTCGATTTTCGTTCCTGTAATATACAAAGACAAACCATCTCATTCAATCACAGTCTTGGTCAATAGCTGTGCCTCGGATAATATTAAAAACTAAGTTTTCAGTAAATCCTTTAAAAAGTTCAAACACAATTTCTAATGTTTTCAAATATTGCTAAATCACTTTAGATTGAGTAACAAATCTACGTTGAAATATGTACTTTTTAAATTATAATTAAGATTTGATTCAAGCCCATACTAGAATTTTCACTGGAATTTTACTTGGAGCTAGAAATTTTCCTACACATGGAAAAGATAGACTTATGCCTAATATCAGAATCCTACTTTACAGAAGTGTCATTCGCAAGAATTAATGGATAGTTAAAATAGAAAATGGATCACAACGGACCGTCGCCGGTCTATAAGTGTGCTGTAGCAGCTGTCCACCAAGTCACCAACTGACCAAAAAAAATTATCTCGCGTTTCTTAAATCGCTTGGAACCACCTTCATAATTGGGGAGACTTCATTGTTAAGAATACATATTGGGGATTGAGACTATCAACACGTAAGGATAACTACTTGTTTGCAGTAGGGCAAGAATTAAACTGTGAGTTTTATTCTGGGGGTAAACCAACATATTAGCCTACCGATCATAACAAAGTATCAGACTAAATAGACTTCTTTTTGTAACAAGAGGAGTATATAAAACTACCAAAATTGGGATCTTATTCGAACGTTGATCGAAGAAAATACAGTACCAATGAAAACTGCGACACAACTCGATGACCAATTAGAATAATTAAATAATAATATATTGCAAGCAGCGTGGCAGAGTACGCCCCTAGTCAATGGTTAATGAAAAGCGGAAGGCTCTTAAAACCTGGCGGAGGAATAGAGAATCACAAAGTAAGTCGAGACTTAATTATTCCAGCAACAAACTGAAATTGCTAATCAAAAAAATTAAGAACAATTTATTTAGTGAATATCAAACCAGTCTTTCCGGCCAAAAAGACACATACTATTCGCTCTGGAAAGCAACAAAAGGACTTAAGACGACCGTACATTCAGGTTGCTCCAATCAAAAATGATGATGGAACTTGGGCAAGAAATGCTAAAGAAAAGGCAGTCTTATGTGCAGCCCACCTTGCAAATACATTTCGGCCCCTTCCGAGGCAATCATCGGAAGAAAACATAAACCCAGTTAGAAAAAAGGATAATAAAAACATCCAACCAGTAACATTACAAGAGCTAAAATATGAGATTACGAACTACTTAAGCTCAAAAAAATCACATATCTCAAATAGGTTACGACCTAATTTCAGGACAAGTAGTTAAAAAAACGCTCCGAAAAGGATTTACGAAAACTGCTTCAAGTAATAAACGCGACGTTTCGGCTGAAGTACGTTCCATACCAGTAAAATGTGGCAGAATTTCGGTACTTCCTACGATTTCAAAATTGTTCGAAAAACTATTGCTTAAAAGGTTAAAATCAGTAATAGAAGAAAGAAAATGTATTCCTTCACATAAATTAGGCTTTATAGAGAGGCACTCTACTATAGACCAAGTGCATAGAATTACCGACTTAATTGAAACTACACTATGGCACCGAGCACTATAGAGTATAAACAAACATTGCAACATTTGCGGATGATACTGCAATCCTAGCAATTGGAGATAACATAGAATAGTCAATTGGTAAATTACAAAATGCAACTAATTTGAGTTCAATTTTTAGCCAAACCCAATAAATTTTATTTCCAGTCCAATGATGCTGGAAAAAATTATAAAAGTCGATTAGAACTGTATCGTCCTGTGTTACTATAACTATTGGCTATACCACATGTCGGTCACCGGGTCAATTATTCCGTCATACTAACTGAACCTATCCAAATCCTCTTTATGTTATGTGTAAACGGGTGTTCATAGAGACCCGGCCATTTCCGGGAGATCCTGCTTAACCTGTGGTCGAACATTCCAATCAAATCAAATCAAATTTATGAAATAAACATTTTTGCAATAACTTTCCAATATTCGTTATTATGTCCATATATGGACATGTATATATATGAATTTTAAGAAAAGGATCAAATAATTAAATCTGTTCTAAACATATATTCAGTTTGTTAAATTAATCAAACACTAATTATGACAAGGGAAAATTATTTTTACAAAATATAATTAAACTAATTTCCATCTCACCCTCATCCCACCCACCAACATTCAAACATATATGTAAATGTACATATATAGATTTCAAAATCAATATAACCCAAATCAATTACACCTACTTAATTACCAAATTTAAAACACTAAAATAATAAGAATATACAACCCAAAAACTACTCGTAAACATACGCCGCACAAAAAAAAAATTGCCGAAAATTATTTTTAAATTTAAATTTTATATGTGTATGTGTGTGTGTGAACAAACCAATCCTTAAATTAAATATCGTATAAATAAGGATAAAAATTAGGTTGAATAATTTTCGAAGAATAAAATACAAAAAACAAAAAAAATACAAAAATTATTATAATTGGATTAATCAAGTAAAATTAGATCTTCTTTAAATATTTGTAAAACATTTTTTTAAATAGATTATTAAATTAAATATGTGTTAATTTTTTTTTTTTTGTTTTCGTATAATTTTTAAATAAATTATATTCATGCATGTTTTATTTTTATTTATTTTACTAAACATAAAATAAAAATTAAATTTTCATCATCGTATCGTAATTTTAACACTGTTGTATATGTATTCGTAAAATTAACAAACACAAATAAATAAAATTAAAAAGAAATATATATATTTATATATTATATAAATTAATCAAACGATAAAATAAAAACTTTTTTGTTGAGAGCTTTTTTTGTGAAACCACTCCACTATCTACTTTGCGATCTGATTTTTCTTTTACACACACACATATACACACAAATATAATTTTATTTTATAAAAATTACTAATTAGATAATTTTATTTAAAAATTCAATTAAAACTTAATTTAATTTTTATTTTCTATAATTTTATTTTTTTAATTTATCAAAAGAGATTATAATTAGTTTATATTAACGACAGATTTTTTATTTTATTTTTTACTTTTCCCTGGTTGTCGTTGAAATATAAAATTTATTTTTTTCTAAATTGTTTATTAAACAATTTTAATTTAGATTGATGAGCTTTATTTATACACAAACAGATACACAAATCAAAAAACGGAAAATATGTTATATGTGTGTGTGTGTGTATGTCAGTACAATATTGTGTGCGGTTTTTTAATTACGGCAGCATAAATTGCGGAATTTGTAATGGGTGAGAAAAAAAATGTGTATTGTACGATTGTAATAGGATGGATGAGAGTAATTAACTACATAAATAATTATTGTTCTGAGGATTGTAAATTTTTAAAATATTTCATAGATCGGTGGTGCTTATGATCTGAATTTTTTTAATTAAAAAAATACAGCCCGAGTTTCGCTAATTTATTTCAAATTAAATCTTAAGATCTGTTTGATGGATCTCTTTAGAGCCAATCTTTTATTTTCTGGAATTTAGTTTGTTCTCTTTAGAGTCAAAATTACAATTGAATGTTAAACTTAATTTCATTTTCAATTTTAAGTTTCAGCATTTTACTTGAAATTTTATATTGATTCCGTTCTAAAATCATTTGTATACTTTGCAATTTTTCTGTGTGAAAAATTGTTGAATGGGGGACAATCAGTACATAGATTCCGGTTGTGTGAAATTATTTTGTGGAATGAAATTTTGTACTAAATGCGATTTTTGCATTCTTGTTAAATGCAATGGGAAAATAAATTCCACTAATGTGGAATGAAATGTCAAAATTTCTCGTCGTGCAATTTAGTAGTGGAATTAAAGATGGAAACTCCTAGGGCCAAAAAAATTGGCAAAAAGGTTACGATAAATCAAAAAGAAATGTTGGTAACGTATTTAGAGGAAAATGTAGATTTAGCTCGTGGAAGGTAAGTTATGGCTGACATATTACGTGTTAAATTAAATATAATTTTTATTTGTAAAATTTTCTTGTCTTTGGTACATATTTGCTTTTATTATATAGATATGATAGTATGGATGGGAATAGGGAAATGAGGGATAAATGGAATGAGGTGGCGGAATTATTAAATGGAGCCGGGGTTGCGAATAAGGACGGCGAAAAATGGAAAAAAGCTTGGACGGATTTAAGGTTTATATATATATATATATATATATATATATATATATATATATATATATATATGTATATATATATATATATATATATATATATGTATATATATATATATATATATATATATATATATAAAATTACATAACCTCAATTTTTGATGAAATTAAATTTCAGACTGTACGTTAAAAATAAAGCCACAGAGATAAAAATCATTATCAACCGGAGTGGGGTTAATGGTTTAGGACGGCAAAAAAAATTTATCCGATTTAGAGGAACGCATCATGAATATTATGAGCTGGAACGCCGTATTAGGGGATACAAATGCGGCCCATGAATCTGGCTTACCCAAGGTAATTAGATTAACAGTAATGTTATTAACTTTTACTTATATTATTTTTAGAATTTATCACGAATGGATCATGTTCCACCAGCTTCGTCATCATCACAACCAGAAACTATTTCATCAGCACCCATTGACATTTCAGAAATTGTTGTAGAGCCGAATGAAGTGCGATCTGTGCTAAATGATAATGACCTCAATGCACGTCCCAATGTCCGCCGACCGACTGCAGTAGTTAGACAACCACACGCCACACTAAAAAGGCGCAGACCTCGACAGCTAGAGGATGTATCGGAGGAGTATTTACTAGTAGACAAAAAGCGAAATGAGCTTTTAGAACAACGGGTCGAGCTAGAAGAAGAAAAGCTCAAAGTAGAAAAAGCAAAAGTAGAGGCAATAAATAAATTAGCCGATGCTTTGAACAATAAATAGTTTAGAATAAAATTTAGATTCAGTTTTATTAATTATTAAAAATATTCTTGGATTAAATCGTCCCTTATTCTGCTACCCTCACTCAAATGTTGAGAGTGCTGAATCGTGTAATTGGCCTCGTCAGGAACGACAGATTCGACTTCATCAACAACGATATCAAGTTCACTGAGGTTAATTCGATTCGTGACCAAAATGTTGTGTAAAACACAACATGCGCTAATTATCACGCCACACACTGATGGCGAGTAACATAGAAACCTCTCTTTTGAGAGACATCGCAAACCTCTCTTTTGAGAGACATCAGAATTTCTTGTCGCCTTATGGACTACATTATAATGATCTTCCTTATCACTACTTGTATTAAGGAAAGGGGTCATCAACTATGGTTGTTGCGGGTAACCACTGTCTCCTGAAAAGTAAAGCAAATATTTTAGTATTCGTACAATTAAATAGTGCATACTAAACATTTACCAAGTAACCAAAAGTTCCTCTCGCCTATCTCGTACGTAATAGAGACGATTTACAAATAAATGCATCATGTGCTGTTCCACCAAATTTGGGATTTACAGATAATATGGTTAGATTTGCGTCACATACCTAGAGAGCGAAAATACAAATTATATTTAGTCGTATATCAAATAAAAAATAACATATCACTTACTATCTGAATATTTTTAGAATGCCCGCCTTTCCTGCAAACATACACATGTTCAATTGCTTTTTCGGGTTTCTTTATAAAGACATGCGTGCCATCGATGCACCCAATACCTCCGGGAAAACCATATTGTTGGTAAATTATTTACCACTTTAAATATAACGTGTATTTCATATTTACTTGGTTTTTTTTCATTTAATTGAGTCGGTGTTTGGGGAAATCGTATATATTTCTCAAGAAGGTTGTCATGAATAGCCTGAATGACATATGTAATGCAGCGACAGGTTTGGCTCATTGCGACGAAAAATCCATCCCCAACAATTCGTTGATAAGATCCTAAAATGTTAGAAAAAATGATATACTCATTCATATATAGCTATGTTTTATTTTTAGAAAATTAAAAAACAATTCTTACCGGTGGCATAAAATCGAAGTTAATATTCTTAAATTACAAGGTAATCCATGTATTTTTTGCCGGCTGTTTAAAAATATGGACACCTCGTCAATGAACTCGATGTCTAAATGTTTGAGAAATCGAAATAATTCCCGAAACCTCTCTTCAGCAATCGTAAAAGGATTACTGTAATCCCGTAACTCTCTCCGATGCCTCAATAAACGTAATCGTTCCTGTTTTCGTCTGATTAGTATCATCCAAATTTTTAAAGATGATTCCATTATTGCTTGAGGTTATGTTACGAGTATATATTATAATATGGATGTAAATATAAAACTATTTAATATATTATACTATTTAATATATTTTATTTTAAATAAAATAAACTGATTATATTTACACAAGTCACTCGTCGCGAACAACACAAACATAAAATGACATTAAAATTCCATGTTTGACATTTTTCTCGATTTAGAACTAATACTAAAAAGGATATCGCACAAAGAGAATGAGAATACAACTTTGTGGAGTGGAATTATTTGACGAGAAAACGAAATTCCATTCCATCTCATTAAACCGGAATTGATGTACTCATCTTCGTTAATAGCTGCTATAAAACAATAAGGAAATGAAACAGTCAATTTGTCAGGTAAATCAGAAAATGAAATAATAGTCAATTTATCAGTCAAAACAGGAAATTACACATAAATGGACGAGAAATTTCAAGAAATATGTAACTATATACCGGGTGTTTCTTTTAAACTGAGACGATCAAATATCTCGAAAAATAGCCACTCTACGGAAAAAATGTCCATAATCAAAATTTAATCATACCGCACCATGGGAAATACATTAGTGCAAAACAAATAGTCCCCCACCCCCGCTTTGTAGGTGGGCCGGGGGTAACTTTTAAACTAAGATAGGAAGCCGTATTTTTTATTGCAGATACGGATTCTACGACTAAAAGTACGTATGATTTGAATGAAATATTTTGTTCGGTTCATGATAGATGGCGTTGTAATCGACGAAATTCAATTTTTTCAATTTTTCCTTCATAGAACACACGCATTCGATTCTGCAATACGTTTGAAATAAAAAACATCACGTTTTCATTGGAAATACTCGAAATTCGTCATCAAAACAATTTATTCAGTTTTGTAAATCTAAAATAAGTGTTCAAAATGATGGCCTTTACTGGTGTTCCTCAGGGCTCCATTTTGGGATCTGCATTTTTTAGCTACTACGAGAACACAAAACCCATTTGCGGTGGTGCGCCACAAATTGGGTTTTTTCACAATAAATTTTAGTAAAAAAAATTATATTATAGATAATGAGAAATCACCTGCAGTGCAACCCATAATTTTTTTCCATCAATTCTATTTAAATTCAGCAGGAGAAGTGATAAACCACTTACTTGGGTCTATTGATTGACGAAAGATTATCTTGGAAAGGTCACATCAAAATAATAAAATGTATGATCTTTCACTTGAATGTTAAATTTTACGAGCTTTCAAGCATGGTCACGAAATTGTACTGCGATAGTGCGGTACCACCAGATTAAAAAAATAATTTTATTTTATTTTATTGGTACGATACTGCGCAGTACAATATTGTTAAACATAAATAAATTTAACTTTGTTAAATTGGCCGGATGTACAAATGTATCGCAATACATCGCCGGGAAGCTTCAATGTCATTTAAGTATATATGATAGTTAGTTGGCCATATATTGCTGGTTAGGTAAGTACTCGAGGAATAAGCGAGATGCCAGAATAAAATATTCAAGGACATTAGGAAATTGCCACCCTTAACTAAACAAATCTCTATTCCACTAATATTTTACCACTTGAAGTCTTGTGCTGATATATTGCATTATAAAAGATAGCCAATATATACCTGAATACAACACTCGAACAAGATCACATGTCTTCATAACAGCATCTAAAACTTATATCGGATTACTACTAATTACTACTATAATATATTTAAAATTCGCTTAATGTTGTATAATAATTTACACAACAAAAACTACTTTAATTTATAGATTTGAGTTGGGTAGATAATATGTGCTTGGTGTTTGGATTTTGTATCATAATGATTTACCATTATTATTATTTTCTGATCATTAATGCAGTTTATTAAGTCATTTTGGGTATGGGTTCAGGAGAGAGAGGGCAAACGGGTTCGTTGTGGTGGTGTGTCGGGCTGTATTTGACTGCGATAATCTCGATTTGCCTCTTCGTCAGTCTGGAAGTAAACTAGTAACAGATCATCGGGAAAAGCTACCACCGAACTACTTCACGTAGGGATGAAAGATCCTGTGGGTAATAAACAGTTTTAAGGCATAAAGTCTGCAGAATCTGATGACAATATTACTGCGGATGTCCAGCAAACTATTGGCTTGAAGTAACCATCAAAGATAGCCTAGAACTTCGTCACATTCTTAGTATATGGACTGAAGTAAAAATAATGTTTATTCCTAAGGCAGGAAAAGGTTTCACTTCAATTCCAAAAACCTTAGGCCTATAAGCATATCCTCTTTTCTATTAAAATCACTATAGAAAGGCAAATAGAAGCTAATATTAGAGGCTCAATCAACCCAGATGAGCGGACGAAATCTCAACATGCGTACTGTAAGAGGAAATCTGTGGATACAGCTTTCCACTCCGTTATTGATCCTATTCCTATATACATAGACTGGGGAGTATCAAATGCATAGAGCAATTCTTTGGAATTTGGTCTATGATTAATGACCTATTAATATTCCTGGAGAAGCAAGGCTTCAAGGTGGCTGCTTACGCATATGATGTTACTATTGCATCCTTTTTTTAAATTACGGGAATTACGTAGGCTGAGAGAGCGAATGCAATCGTTTTTTTTTCTAAGTGGGCCACCAGCTGTGGCCTAATTGCAAATCCACAGCAAACCAAACTGAAAACCAAACATCTAAGAAAGAGTAAAGAAATGTATAGCCTGTAAAAACGACATACAGCTTGAGATCGATCTCACTGGCTTTTCCAACGTTTATACTGCTGCCTTATCGTGGAAGTTGCAAATTATTAAACGTCGAGCCATTATCCAATCGAAGAATTAAAACGAGTTGTGCAATAGATCTTTTTAGGTTAAAATATCTTTTCATAATAATGATCAGTATATCATGCTTTACTTGCTTTTAAAAAAGTTCGCGCTATTTTGGTTTTAATTTTTCGATAAATGTATAAGTATTTAAGGCATTTACGTCAGATGCCCTTTTAAATTATTGGTAGTTTAAATTTATATTTATGTATAAATCATCGTCAGCATGGAATTAGTGTAATGCAGCAAATATGAGTGCAAATACAAGTGTACCCTAAATAATATATAAAAATGCATGATAACAAAAGTGCCTGAAGGGTAAATTTAGTACTATGACTGTGTCCGAAACCTGTGATAAAAAATCGTGAATTAATTTTTTGATATTTACTTGAAAATACCGGACACACCCAAATTATTCTAGTCAATTACTATGATAAATTTTGGCATCTATCGAATAATTTGTCTGGCATGTCCAACTTTTTATTTGTTTGACACACAAATATTGAAATGTTTCAAAATTCTGTTAAAATTCAAAATTATATTGAAATATTAATTATATATTACATTATATTAAATTAATTATATTATATATATATATATATATATATATATATATATATATATATATATATATATATATATATATATATATATATATATATATATATATATATATATATATATATATATATATATATATATATATATATATATATATATATATATATATATATATATATATATTAATTATTAAATTATATACGATATAATCTAATTATAGTATCGGCCAGTTTTATAGCACGATAAATCTTTGCGAAAGTTTGAATACGGAATATGTTTAGACTGTGTAATGAAGGCGTATGTTGTAAACAAGAATCCACACATTACTGTTGCTCAAATACAGGAACTGATTAGACGCAAGGGTTTGGAGCGAGCAAATTTCGAACGTGACCATAAGTTTATTGCAGCATTTGTACGATTTATCAAATGATATATAAGTGAGTCACGTTTCACAAAAATTCTACTGGATGCAATCGAGGTTTTTCTAAATGTGTATGGCGAATCGTTGGCAGAATTTTCCAACGAACTGGCTAAGCAAATTCTCGATCTGCTGAACCGATTGAAGATCGAGGAAGAGCTGACGATGGAATATTTAAATTTACAAGGCGCGTTTGAGTTATTAACAGCTGAAGGATCTGTACCGGAGACCACATCAAGTCCTACAAAAATGTCTTTGGCGTTAGAACCTTCGACCAGTGCAGGTCGGCATGCAATTATAAATGTCGAATAAACATTGTGTATAAACCATCTAATTAGTATTTTTTTTATTTTTTCAACAAATCCAACTCAATTTGAACATTTTCTAAACATTCATAAAGTTGTAATATTTCTACGTTATTCATCTCAAACTGCATATGTTCCTGATTGCTGGACGCAAATTCGATACATCCCACCGGAATTTTTTCTTTTTGACATCCGGCCGATGATAACTGAACTTTTAAATTCCATGATAAATCCTTCAACCGTTTTGTTTTCCCATTTTGTCCTTCCAACTTATTTAAGATCGGTTTGGTTTGGTAGATTCAATTTTTCATAAAAACTTCTGTCTGGTAAATCACTGGTATAGGCGGTAATCTAATCACCCTCGACATTATACGGTCGAACATAAAATCCAGCATTTTATGGACTATGTCATTTATTGTTGACCTCGGTATATCCATAATTCCACTGACCATTCTGTAACTGGTGCCACTTCCCAGCCATAACAAAAATGCCATTAGTTCAAGTTCTGGAGACCACCCACTACACTTTTTATTTAAAAACAATCCAATTTGCTGGAAGGTTTTGGCTGATACGCGTAATTGTTTACGAGTCTCACTGTCATCGTATGCCAAAATTCGTTTTATTATTGGGTTTTGGCTTTGTGGTGTATATGGCATCTTGTTTCGTCTCAACAACATCCTGGTATTTAACCGTTGTTTTATGTGCACATAATAATAATACAGAACCATTAAAAGTATTATTGGATCCATTATTTTAATATTAATTTTTGTAGATTTTCTATGAAATTTATTAGTGGTCACTTGTCACAAAAAATTTGAGGTTATAAAAACTAAAATTGACATATATGACGTGGGGAAAAAACTTATGAGGTGAGGAGATTTATTACACATTTCGGACAGCATAATAAAAAATAGTGAATGTAGGGGAATAAATATCAAGCAAATGTCAAAAAATTAATTCACGATTTTTTATCACAGGATTCGGACACAGTCTATGTATCGTTTACTGTAAATCAAAACATACGCGAACAAATAATATCTTCAACATGATTGGCACATCAACGTCAAATAAAAACAAAAATGATGCACCCAGTGCGATTAATTCTAATTAAACCTTCTTTTCAAACGATATAAATTCTATTAGTGATTATTGCCAAATATATTAAAGTTGGGCAAATATTGTGTAAACCCTAATACTGAAGTTATATTACTGTTTAAGCTCAACGAAAACGAAGCCCGGGATCTGCCCAATTATGTGGCAAAACTAAAGCATCATGATTGGAACAAGGTAATATTCAAATACGTAAAAGATTTTCTAGCTTAGAAGAAGGATGATGTTGATGTTACAGTAAATAATGTGAAGAATAAACAGCCTTCACTTATATTGTAGTATTCAGTATATTCGGTTATTTAACTGACTCAAAATGTTTAAACCGCTCAAAGAGAATAATATAACTGAAATAAAAGTAAAAAAATTTGAAATTGATGGTTTCAGAGCGCCAGTCAAACGTTTCGGTCAGAGCGGAAAAGATACCCTATATTTACTAACTAAAGTCAAAAGGGACTGACATGATGATATAGCTATATGTCAAAAGAGTAGAATGCTAAGTGGCATACTTTCGGTTCTCGCTGCGGAAGGCTTTCTTAAGTGTGATAAAAAAAGAAATGATAAGTCAGTGTTTACTGATGGATCACTATAGTAATTGTTTCGAACATCACACTGCAAAATAAAGACATTGTTCTGTATATCTGGATTTGAAGCGTATAAGAACAACCCAAAATTGAGCAAATATGAGCACAATAATTATCATTGAATCCAAAAAATGACCGCTCTACAAATAGTTATATGGAATACTAATAATCTTTGATAGCACAAAGCTGAGGTAAACACACATTTCCCATCGCACAAAATATAGATATTAGACTAATACCAGAAATACACTTTACAAAAAAAAAATTGTTTTTGAAATTAATGAGTATTGTCAAACATACGGATGGAGAACCACACGACGGCGCTGCAGTCTTGATAAAAATGAAAAACAAAGCGTTATGAACTTTACAAATATGATAAAGATCACATCTATAAACAATTAATATCTGTTTGAAGAAATAGTCTGCAAATTGTGTAATATCGGCTGTTTACTGTCCTGCACCGAAATACACAATTAAACAGCAGCAATTTATCGATTATTTTAACCAGCTGGGCCCTATATTTTTCACAGAAAATGCCAAAAACATAAACATACCAAAAACCTACCATCTCTTTGTTTTGTTCATCGTCGTTATTATAAATGTAAAACAAAGATAAGAGCACTCTCTTGCAGAATCTGTCGAACAGCAAATGTTCATGGTCCTTCGAGCTGGATCACGCGTTGACCGGTAAATCTGCATTACATCCACTAAATAAATTCGCTCTAAACAAAACAAAAAATCATCCGCCATTATATAATACACGTGGTCTACGTATAACTCGGCCATTATGTGCAGTTGGCTCAAGAGTGATAAGTGATTTGATTGTGCGTCCATTCAGCAGTGTTAAAATTCATCTGTTTAAAACATTGAAAAAAGAATTATTTATTACCAGCCGAAATACAAAGTTTAGTGCGGCTGTGATCAATGATTGCTGTTCGACGGTCACTTAATACCTATGTATTAAAGTAATACGTTATGTGTTTAATTGTCGGTTGATATGGAAGAACCAAAAATTACTGATTTTCTTTCATTCCTACAACGTAGAAATGATACACTGGTCCGTAACCACACTTGTTCTACGTAAATCGAATACTGAAGCTAGATGTGGCAAAGCCCTTAGAATACGTACAGGAGAGTCAACGATGTTACAACTGCTTAATTCAAAACCATTCAGTAACCATTTTCCCAGTATTAGCACGCTGTAAAAAGTCATCAGGACACACATCATACTTTACTACACATAATGCAAAACATGCAAAGAAAATGTCGTATACTTCTGCATTCTGGATCACAATTAAGTTTTATCATTGAGGTGTGTGCAAATAATTTTGGTCTTTCTAGAAAGACGTCTAATGTAAAAATAAGCGGTTTAGGGTACTCACAAGGTCAAACAACTAACGGTATCATGTCACTGAGAATAAAAGGCGATAAATCCAAGATGCATCACGTGGAAGCTCATATATTGGAACAAATTACTCCACACTTACCCAATTATAATTTGCATCTACCACCTTTGGAATCATTATGATCGATAAACTTGCGGACCCGACATTTTACAAGCCAAGTAAAATCAATATTTTGTTGGGAGCAGATTATTTTTTTTCAATTTTGCGGTGTGATCAGATAGAGATCGACAATTAACATGGTGCGACAATTAAGTGCTTATCAATGATGGCTTCGATCGATACTGAAGAAGAAGATTTCAACCAGACTGAATTTCTTGTCCGATTTTGGGAGTCAATTCAATCTAACACACCACTCCGTTCTCCGGAAGAAGAATTTTGCGAAAACCATTTTAATCAGCATACAGTTATCAATTCAGAAGGAAGATTTATTGTCAGTTTACCCTTCAAAAAATCACCAGTTCAGTTTGGTGATTCATTGCAGATGGCAAAAAAAACGGTTTCGATATTTAGAAAACAGATTCGCACGAGATAAACAATTTCATGCCTCATACACAGAGTTCATGAGTGAATATTTGTCATTAAATCATATGTTTCCGGTACCCGAAAAAGAATTGTCTAAGCACGCTTATTATTTGCCGCATCACGGAGTATTTCGCCAATCTGAATCTGGTTCAAAAATACGAGTTGTCTTTGACGGATCCGCATTCGTATTTTCGGATGTCATCGGAAAATGAAACTATAATGCAAATAATTACTGCAAAAACCAGAGTTTCACCGGTGAAACAATTAACGCTTTCTCGGCTGGAACTTCAAGGTGCTGGTTAGATATCAAAATTAATGAGCATTCGAGAAGTTCAATAATATACGTAAATATGCATGGACTGATTCACAAATAATGGTGGCTTGGCTTCGCAGACAAAACAAACGCTGGACTACATTTGTCGGAAACAGGACAGCTGAAATTATTAGCAGAATGCCGCGTGATTGCCGGAATCATGTCTCATCTGAAGAGAGTCCTGCTGATTGCGCATCTCGAGGAATGTCACCACGATTTCTTAAACAACACAATTTATGGTGCCCTACTGGCTGAAACTAACAAGAGAACATTGGCCAAAGCAACGTTCTAATTATCACAACCGTGATGAAGAAGTGTTTACCGTATACCAGTGATTTGATAACATAATTGATCAATCTTCATTATTTGGAAAGCTGCAACGTTAGTTTTGTTACATTTACCGATTTATTGAAAATACGCGAAAGCCTAAAGAGTCGCGAGTCTAAGGCAGTTTTATACGACGGTAAGAGTTATTTAGTTTCGTTACGGTATATTTGTCTGTACGACCAAAGTTTGTTTTTTCAACCCGAAATAAATTGTTTAAAAAGCAAACGAGAGTTATCAAAGTCGAGTATGTTACTTTCGCTTAAGCTAATGTTAGATGAATATGGGTTGTTACGAGTTGGTGGTCGATTGCAACACAGTAATCTACCCTACGACACAGAACATCCCATTATAATGCACCGTATAGCTCAAAAATTACGAAGTAAATATTATCTGACAACCACATTCGATTTCGTCATGCTGGGGCAACTTTGTTGACCCACATAACACGACAAGAGTTTTGGATACCAAGGGGTAGAAATGCTGCTAAAAATGTTATACGCGAATGTTTTATTTGCGCCAAAAACAAGACGGAATTGCAAACACAACTTATGGGCAACTTACCAGCGCCTCAATAATCGACCGCTTTGTGCTATCATTGAACCAGACGTTGAAGTTTTGACAGCATCGCATTTAATAATTGGACATGATAATTTATAGATTCCTGAAGGAGACATTTCAAGAGTAAAATTATCACACTTTACGAGGTGGCAAATGGTGCAACGTTTCTCACATAGTTTTTGGAAACGTTGGCTGTTTGAGTACTTAACTGGATTAAATCAGCGTATAGCAAATGGAATAAAATTTCACAACCAGTAGCTGTTGATGACGTTGTCATGATCAAAGATAGCAATGCACATACTTGTCAATTTCTCTTCTCCCGATTTCGATCGGTGATTAAATTGAAAACATATATGATTTATTGTGGATGGGTTTATTTTTGTTCATATCATGTTGTCGATGGGTCATTTATTTATATTTTAATTCAAAATAGGACTCAAAATATTCGTTACACATAATGATTTTCAATTTGCTATCCCGGGAACGGCATTCCAGATTTTCTTATAATCCTTTGTCTTTCTTGTTTTTAAGGGTGGTTAGGTGATCAACATACCATATTGAAGGTATTTATTCGGTCTGCTCCGGGTCACAGGACTGAATAGTTTAATGTTTATATCTCTGTCATGGCTGTTAAGTTCATCTTTCAAATTTTGGTAAAAATTTTGATGTAGGTGGTTTATATAGGCTTTTCAGAAGTTGCAATACGGTTTCCGATAAAGGGAGTTGCTTAAATCATTATTCCCATCACTTGTAAATATTATCTTAATGGTGAACATCATTAATAGCAAACGGTGTTGGTGGTTCATCTGTTTTAAACAAGGCTGGTTCATTAGTAAAAATTAAGTCTAATAGAGGCATAAGGTCATTGTAGTAACTAAAATTATGTCTGATGGATCACCCGCATTGGTAATTTCCATAATTGCATCACAGGCGGTATGTATACGACGTAAATGTATAGTGACTTTTTATTGATCGTAATTGTTTACACATAATGGCTCGATTGATTGATCTTTTACACCAATTAATATATTTGGTATTGATGTGTCAACAGCTATGAGTACACCGACACCATATTCTTGCTTGTTAGCGGTTACATCTATATATAAACCACATAATTGCTAGGAAGGAACTCAGAACTTATAATCTCGTTGTTGGATAATGTTTCACAGATGACGTAAACCGGGAAAAGCTTCCTTCGAAGATATTTTATTTACATTTTAGAACATAACCTAACCTAGTCATATTGGGTCAGCATTGTTTCATGATTACGGGTTCATGATATCGTTCCGGATTATCCTTGGTATTACCAGATTTAACAGTGATGTATTAGAATTATAGCGTGCAGTTGGTCTCCTTCAGTCGGTGAACAATAGGTAAACATATGTGAATGCCTGGTTAAAGCCACTATTGCCTGTGGTAGGCTGTCGAACAGGATTCTACTCGAACAGCTGTTTTTTATCGAATTTTGTATATGTACTAATGAACTGGCATTTGTTGAAGCTTACGGTTCTTTTCTTGATAATTGTGGCTCGGAATTCAGGGTAAGTTACCTATAGTGCATATACTACGTCCGCATGTTGACCTAGTTAAGTCTGTCGATATATGAATTTTGATCAGTAATCCTGCATGTACCATCCGACATGTACTCGCCATTATAGACAGTATCATATTTTTCAGGGAGCAATTTAATAAGTAATATGCGATCGTACAATAGGTGGTTTTGATTTTTTCATATGGGTTGTTAGCCTCTATACAGTGAATCCAAATTGATGATCAGATATTGGTTCATCTAAATAATATTTTATATGGTTGTCGATTTAGTATACAACTTCGAAAGATGATCTATCGTGTGAATACATACTACGGAATAGTAGGTGGATGATGTAAGAATCGGTGTGTCCGCCTTTTCTTGCAAATATAACAATACATCTAGTACTAACTCTTAAGTAATACTGATCTGTAGATTTTACATTAACGAACCCACTTCACGCATAATGGAAATGACGAAACTGTTGATGTTTTAAAAAATATTATTGCAAGGTAACAACAGGTTTCAGTTGTTGATAGTAAATATATACATCCCCATGCACCCAACCAATATTAAAGTTTGAAGCTAAACAATGTAAAATATATGAGTTTCAAAATATGGTGTGGACATATGGTCCATATCGAGAAAAACAAAGTTTTTTCATAATGTGGTGTAAATCCTCAGAGAATTTCAATTTCTCATCTAGTATAACTCCTATAGGAGATTAAAAACTAAATACTCTTTCGATTTGAAAACAATTACGATTACATACAATTCGACAACCAGTTTACGAAATTTTCTGATTAAACACCTTAAATCGTGATTTTGATCTTATTATCCATGTGGTGTGAATTAAACCATTGCCTAAGGCTAAATAGGACTACCTGCCACTGGAAAACTGTGATGTCTTAAATTAAAAACGGAATTTATATAAATTAAAAAAAGAAACGGGCCATGGTTTATTGGAAAAGGATTATTGAAGTCAAGATATTTTAATATAGGATGACATGTGAATTTGTTTTTTAATGGTTCGAATGCGGTAATATAATTGGGATTTCGATTATGTATTTTGAAATTTTTCTGGCTTAACCTGTTAAATATTTTATTTATATTATCAATGTATTCTTGCATTGACGTGCTAGAAATCAAAATGTCATCGAGGTATATTTTATTTATAAAATCTCTTAATAAGTAATTCATTTATCTTCAGAAAGGAGGGGGAGACCGAGGTGAAAATTTGGAAGAAATTACCAGTAATAGTGTTTTGTTTAAATCTGGATAATTTATAAACCCAGACATAGCCCTTAATACCAATAAACGGAAATTTTCAAAAAAATCAAGTTACGTCGAATGTGACAAGTTTCAATTAGAGGATGAATGGAGAGATATTCCCTTTAAATTTTCCGAAAAAGAAAAAGAAAATTTTATTAGATGTGGAAGAATTCTGGAAGACTAATGTACGATTGTTTGACATATGGCCCTATCTACTATATGGCCCTATCTTGTTAGAACCACATTTCACTGATGTCAATACTATCACATTGAGGCACAAAACAATTAGTAATCATATCTCTATACCGGTCTGCGATATCTGTAACGTTTTCACCAGCATCATTAATGAATACATATGGTCCGAGGATTATTTCTATCCATAAAGCGTATCCAAACGGAAATTTTTTTTGGATGTAATGGATTTGAACAATGGCTCGTGGATTACATATATTCACTCCAAATGCGACAATTCTGCTTGTTGATGTATGCATTCAACCAAAGATATTGTATGGAAAGTTTGCATCGATGCCAATATTGGCTTGTGGTAATCGTATGGTTTTAATTCCTGCACAAGTTCAATCTTGTAATCATGTAAATTAAGATCCTTACTCAAAATTCTCCACAAAGATGTTGGATCAAGTCTCAATTGTTGTGCACGATGACGGATTGATTCATTGGGATCCTCTTCAATACTATACACACTGCAGCTCCCACAGCCTGCTCGGTGAGCGCCATATGAAGTTTTACGGGACGTGTATTATCACTATGTGCGAAAGCATGACATTAAATAGACGTAGCATAAAATGAGCATGCAATAGACTAGGCATGTAATGAGTTTCACGAACTGAACCATTATTTTCAAAGTAAATTTGATCAATTTGCAAACGTTGCTCTGGCTAAGTCTATATTCATAATGAAATGGTAAACCAAACTAATCAACTGTCAGCTCTCAAATCGGCTATCACTGAAAAAAGCGTTGTGAACTAAAAGCTCTTTACTTCGAAATGAAACACCCTTTGAATTTCTCATGTGCTTAGGGGTCATAGCCCTCCCTCAACCACTCTTGTTAACACTCTTCTTTTACACAAAAGATATTCTTTTTTGACACACGCTTTGCCCCACAATAATAAATTGATTGATTATGTTGATCCTTTAAGTAAATAGAATTACAAGAGCAAAGTAAACATTAAAACACAAAAAGGAAATTCGGTTATTCCATTCAAATAGTTACGTGATTCAAAGGGTGCGGGGGTGTGTATGCATGCGTGAGTTTGTTTGTGAAATAGTGAGTGTGTGTGTACTGAAAGCATGTGTGTGTATGTAAGAGGGAGTTACTTTTGTATTAGAACCATTAATATGAATATAAATTGTCAGCATATTATAATGGTTGTAATAAGGTTCGCCCAAACAGTTCATCTAAACAAAACTGTTCCATGATTTTCCCATCTTAGCTCTCGAAATCCTTGTTTCTAAATCTTTTTATTTTTGATAAGAGCGGGCCGCGGGTTTCCTAAAACCAGGGGCCCTACTCTGACGTTGGCCTACTATTTTCGACGGGTATCGTTTTCCTATAGTAGGCGAAGGAAGAAAATAAACCGATATTATAAATTGTTTGCCTTTTCCTTACTATAGGAAAACGATTGCAATCGAAAATGGTAGGCGAAAGTAGTTAGTAGTAGCCAGTAGGGCCCTAGGATTCTAAAACCAGGATTTTGTAACCAGGCTTTCAAGCCTGTATTCCATTATGAAAAATTAGCTGGCAGTATGTTCTACTAAAAACGAAAGGAGAAAATTAATTTAAAATTATATTAGAGAGAAGAAGACATTACTTTTGTTTATTTGCATTTTATTATTAATGTTAAACCAACACTACAATACTTTAAAATTAAAATAAACAAAAATGTATCCTTTTCATACTAAAAGAGTTTTAAGCCAGCTTCACGGGTTCGGTAGACCTGTCAGGTATGTCTGTGCAAGCATACCTGTGCAAGCATACCTTTAGCACAGTTTTATGTGATGTCTGCTGTGCGCCCACACGTGCAGGTAAACCAGATATAGGATTCGATTGACCATATCATCGACAAGAGATGTTTTAACAGCTGTTGTCTTATTAATTGTGTGATACTCGAAATGCTGTAAATAATTGAAACCGACAAACAATTTTTTCCTATGTATAAAATTAAAATTCACGAATTATGGTAAATAAAATCCATAAACGACACCAAGGAAAACTATCCTTCCTAGAGACAACGAATGCAATTCGATAATAACAGTTTCATTGGTGCGTTGCATAATTTAATCAGGGTTGCTAATTTAGCACTTTCAGTGCCAGATTTAGCACTATCCAATTTATCTTAGCCCCATAAAAATCAGTTTTGCACCCAAGTGCAATTTGGCACTATTTATTTCTTTTTAGCACTAATCCTTGCACTATCGAGATTAATTTTTCATTTCTAAAGTTTATTCTTTTTTGTTACGTGTCATAAATTCGAGGGAATAAACCCACCTTATTCGAATATATGTATGCTAAAAAATCTACTACATTTTTCTACATTTTCAACAAATGTTCGAGTACAGTTAAACTAAACGTTCTTAAGTAATATATAAGTCATCATTCAATAGGGATTTTTATGCAAGCGAAGGTGGCAGGTGATCTTAAATATCAACATAATGAGCGCCAATTCAATTTTCATTTTCTCCTACCTTGTTTTTCGCCGAGTAAATGTTTCAAACTACGGATCAATATCGGTTATAACTTTCCGATAGATACATATATATAGACCAAAATATTTGAATAGATTTGAACAAAGCATTTTAATAGATTCTGATCCGAATCCGACATCAAAGTTCTATTATGAAAAGGTGAGCTTTTGGCAAATAACTTTCACAGTTGGAAATTACATTTTTGATATTTGTAAATTATTTGGTCCTTTTAAACGACAAGTGTAAATATTTTAATTGATCTCGATCTAACAGTAAACTTATTTTATTAATAGCTTTTTGATAAAAAAAATTTAATGTAATGTAATTTTTTGACCGAATTCGGGTTATGCTACTATGAAAGCGGAGCTCCGACATATTTTTCTTCTGGGCATTCCGAATCGCAGCCATCTTGTATTGACCTTGTTATTACTAATCGGATCGAAGGGGTTATGAATTTCTCTCAAATTGATTTACCTGGGGTTTCCAAACATGACTTAATTTTTTTTTCCTATGATATACCTATGTGTGAGAGTCAAAAACATTCCTATTTTATCAGAGATTATCGGAATTTGGATGTTGATACCATATGTGCAGATATTGTCAGTTCTCCATGGGACCAATTCTATAATTCCACCACCTCGGATGATACTCTCCGAATACTTAATACAGCTATTCTAAAGGCGTTAGAGAAATTTATTCCTGTTCTAGAAATTACACCTAGAACCAAAAGTAATTTATGGTTTAATGACGTCATTAGAATAGCTATTAAAAATAGGGACATGGCATATAGACTATGGAAGCATTCCCACAGTTCTGTAAGATGGAAATCATTCACCCAACTTCGCAACAATGTTAATTGTCTGATCAAGAATGCTAAGAGGGATTATTTTAATCATTATATTACATCCGATCTATCGACCAAAATACTATGGAAACGTTTGAAACAGAATGGGATATCTACTCCGGATAGTGTAGATATTCCGTTTGACTTGAATTCGATTAATTCTACATTTTCAGGGTCTGCTTCTCTGAATGTCCCTCAACATAGTGATAATACCATGCAAGGTCATCGTTCTCACACCAGTTCATCTTTCTCGTTTAGGAATGTTTCAATTGATGAAGTTGTTTCTGCGATCGAGAGTATAAAATCAAATTCCGTTGGAGATGACCAAATACCAATCAAGTTTATTAAGCTAATTTTACCTGCGATTGCTCCATTCATCATGTATTTATTTAATCACATACTCACAACATCTGTATTTCCTTCGGACTGGAAGATTGCTCGAGTAATCCCAATACCCAAAACGACCTATGTAAGAACTATGAATGATTTGAGACCCATAAGTATTCTTCCTGGGTTATCTAAAGCCTTTTAAAGAATTGCTCAAAATCAAATTAACGAACATCTAGCTTTTAATAATTTACTGTCACCAATGCAATCAGGCTTTAGGAAAAATCATGGAATTGATACAGCTTTATTACTCATTACCAACGATTTGATTTCTATGTTGGACGAAAAAAAAATTGCTATCCTGACTCTCTTGGATTTCACTAAAGCATTTGACTCAGTCAATCGAGAAATTTTAGCTGGAAAGCTTAGTGAGAAATTCGGCTTCACCTCATCTGCAGTGGTACTTATATCGTCCTATCTTTCTGATCGTCTTCAATATGTAGAAGCTAATGGGAAGAAGTCTAATTTTGCTCCCAATTTCGTCGGGGTTCCACAGGGTTCTATTTTAGGACCCTTGTTGTTCTCTTTGTTTATCAACGATTTACCTGACGTGGTACGTTACTGTAAATGCCATATGTTTGCTGATGACGTCCAGCTATATCTTGGGAGAAAATCATTTGCCAAAGAGGAAATGGTTAGTTACTTGAACTTTGATCTCCAAAATATTGTGCAATGGGCTAAAAACAATCAACTCTTACTCAATCCTTCCAAATCCAAATGTGTTATCTTTGCACAGCATGATATAGAGTATCATAGGAATAATATTGGTCCCATTAATTTACTGGGAGAAAACATTGAGGTTTGTCGGAACGCAACTAATTTGGGTCTAACTATGGATAGTGGTCTTACATGGAACAATCATACTAACAACATCTGTGGTAGGATCTATGGTGGTTTACGTTCCCTGTGGAATTCCGCAATAGTCTTGAGCCAGCCGGTCAAGATAATGCTAGTTAAGACGCTGCTTATGCCGCATATTATCTACTGTTTACCGGTCATGGGGCTTCTACACGATAATGTCTTCAAAAAGATTCAGAAAAGTTTTAATACCGCACTTCGGTTTATATACAATGTGCCTAGGATAACTCATATGACTGAATATGCTATACGTTTTTTGGGTTGTACGTTGAAAATTTTCTTGAAATATAGGATTTGTCTTTTAATGCATAAGATCATTTCGTCGCGTCAGCCTGATTACCTGTTCGACAACTTACGTTTTGGTAACAGCGAGCGTTTAGGCCGATTATTATTACCATGGAATCATAGCCGGGTCAAAAATGATTCATTTTTTGTGTATGGTGTATCTGTATACAACGAAATTCCAGTTGGTATTAGGTCAATAGCTTCACTCGCTGCATTTAAAAAAACATTATTTGAATTTCTATATGTAATGGTTAATAATTAATCTACTATTCTGAATTATTGTGAGATTTTTAAGATGATGATATGTATGGCCTTATGTATGTATTTTTTTTGGAATAAATAAATAAATAAAAATAAATAAATAAAAAATTTTGATCTGCGACCTAACTACGACTTTAATTAGAGAATATTTATTGTAAATATTTTATTTGATGACAAAAATCTCATTTTATGAAAAGTTCAGAGTATGGCTTGCAAAAATGCGTTTAATATGGGGATAAGCTTTACCCAAATTTAGTAAAAATAGTTAATTTTGCTTTGACATTGCCTCATTCAAACGTTGATGCGGAGCGTATTTTTTCAATGGCTACCGACTTAAAGCCGAAAATAAGAAATAGGCTAGGAGAAGAAACGCTCATTTCATTGTGCGTTTTTAAGTCGGCTTTGATCAAAAGCAGATAAAACTTGTTTAGCTTTTGAGCCAAACGATAGCCATTATGCTTTATTTAAATCAGCTTTATTCAGTTTGATAAATATAATTTAACGTATGAAACAAATGTGCAATTATTAAATTTTATGGCTTTAGATTTTATTTTTAACTTTCCACTGGAAAGGGTATTTTTTTAAGTTGAAAACTGAATAATAAATTTGTGATTCTTATTTTTATTAAATATGTCTAATTGAAAACCAATGCAGTCTCGTGATTGATTATCATTATCCGTCGCGGAAATTGTTCACCAATTGCTTTTAATTCAGTGCGCGATAATTGTTGAAGGCAGCTTTCATGAAACCAAAGATGTTCTTTCAGTGGGAAAAAAGAGAAAAATTGTATTATTGACGGAAAAAATTAAGTGACACTTCAAATTTTGCCTGTGGGGAAAAATGAGGGTAATATTCCTTACAGTTGAGAGAAAAAAAAGAGAAATTAAAGATGGAAAATGGGAACTTGGGTTTGAAAAATCTGCGGCAATACTGGTTTTTCTTTATTCTTAATAGCATTGGATATAATTGCTCGGACCATTATTATACTTAAATAATTTTTTTTTTATCCAATTTTTATAATTTTATTTATCTAATTAAATCCAAACCGGTATTCTTGATCATCTCTATTAAATTAACGATTTACTAACACTGACATGCCTAACCAGTGCCTAATATATATTAAAATAGCGTTTGCTTTATGTTCAGTGGACATTAAATATTCCCTTTTGACAATAGATGTCAGTCAAATCATGAAGTGGATATTTTTATACACACAAAATACAGGTGCACACTTTTCGCATAGTTTTATCAAACACACGCTAAGGTAGACCTGACATAATCTTTAAAATAGAATTATTTCGTGAGCGTTTTTATTTCCATAATACTCAATTATCGGGCATAAAACTCCTGCGCCAAACCATTGCATAGTCGGGGTCCACTGAATAAGATATTACTCCTCGATGTTTATATTCCATTAATATTTTATATATAAATGTAAAACAGTTTGTTGTATACACCGCCGCTGCTGTTCAAACAAAAACTATAGCAACACACAATAAAAATATAAATGTATCCTGTGTTTTGAATAAATAACACAACTATATACCAATTTAAATAAATAGAGAACGAAAATTAATTGAGTTGTGACGTTGTGTTTCGAAAATAATAATTTGTCGTTCACACTTTTACGCACGGAATATATACAATTCGTAAACAAAAGTGTTATCACAGATTTTTACGACTGAACAGAAATTAAAAACCAATTAAATAATCCAAACATCCCCATACACAACTAATTTTTTTTATTTGATATATCCTAGGTAAAAAATAAAAATAAAAATTGTTTAGCGAATATAAAAATTGGATATATGTATATACTCGACTCGAATACCAATTTATATTGAATTTTTATTAAAAATTATTATTTTAATTAAAATTGGTGTGAATAGTACGTTTCATTGTTCGATATATAGGATTTCTATTTATATACTACATCAAACTCGACCGGGATGCAAAATTTCAACTGGATTAAAATACAACTGTCCGTTGTTATTAAAAAAAGATTAATTAAATAAAAAATTACCACGTTGCCACACTGAAAATCTAAAGGGCATTGTACTATTACAAAATCGAAAATCTTATTTAACAGTTTTATATGTACGACTATAGGTTTGTACATAGGTGGAATCCAAAATATAATCATTATACAAAAAAAGAAAATGGAAAAACCATGGCAACAAAAATAAAACTCCCAACTACATAGCTATATATGAAAATTTAGTTAAATTTTTATTTTTATATTTTTAAATTGGATTTCTACAAATTAAATTGGTTTTAATTAAATTACAACAAAACAAATATAGATGAATAAAAAAAAAATAATCTGGTGGTATAAAAACAAAAATGTTTGTGCCGTAATGAAACAAGTCACACATAATACTACATTCAAAGTACCTACAAACAAACATACAAAAATTAGCGTATAGGCAAATTAAAAATGTATAGTAGCTCTACCCGAAGCCGTATCGTTCGCTTAGTCTGAAATTCCAAAATTCATTCCTAAATTATTAAACTCCATACTCAATTTATAAAAATAATTTTCTTAACACCCAAACTCCTTAATTTCAAAGTTTTTAAAATCCTAAAATCGATAATTCCTAAATATAAAAAAATTTGCTTCTTAAATAAAAATTATTAAATGTCCGATCATTAACAGTTTTAATTTCGATAATTGAAAAATGTTGATCTTAAATTTATCGAATTTAGAAAATTTTGGGTCGCTTGAACGATTAAATTTATGAATTATGAAATATGATTTGAAAAATGTTAAATTTTCTTGCGTGCATTCCAATAAATAAATTATTTTAAATATTTAAAAAATTCTATTTTTATATTCTAACACTAACTAAAGGACTATTAACTAGTGTTTTCGTTAAATTCCGTTAACCAATATCTCCTAAAATACTAACCAAGACATCGTATCATTTATATTTTGACACTAGACTGTGTCCGAAACCTGTAATAAATGTTTTTTAGTACAGAATTTTGACATTATTTGAGAATTATGCCGTCCGAAATGTGTAATAAATCTCCCCACCTTAAATGCCTTTTCCCCACGTTATACGTTTTTTTTATAACGTCAAATTGAAAATTGCGTAAAGACCGTGGTTGCATGCTGTGTGTATACAATATGTATTTGTATTACCGCAAACGATAATATCACCATAGATTGGTTAACTCTGGAAGAACCGGAACCAGAAATCAACATCTAACCGAAGTTATTAAGGAAAATGCCTATTCCCTTTGGCAGAGAATGGGATAGTTTATGAAAAATTAAATTAAAATTTGGATTTAGTTTAAATTCGTACTTTTGATTATTTTTATTTATCTTTTTATTATTTCATAGAAACATCATAAAAATCCGATCCATCCGGCATTTTTTTCTATTGGTCGGCCCACAACACAATGATTTAATTTATTGGCACGGATCTGTCAAAAATTATGATAGCGATAGACTATAATAATTTGGGTGAATAAGGTTTTTGCATATAAATGTCAAAATTCTGTACTAAAAATTATTTATTACAGGTTTCGGACACAGTCTAAGAGCAACATATCTAAACAAAAGTAATAACGATAGACGTTAATTATCGATAACGATCTAACGATAAAATTAAATAAAAGTTGTTTGATTTCAAAAGAGTGCGGGTGGAAAATATTTACAAATTTATAGAAGTCTTTAGTTAGGTTATCTTTCTTTTTTTATTATTTAGGACAAACAAATGACTAAAGAAACATTTTATAGCAAACGATTTTTTGTGGTTCTTGTTATTGCGCAAGATACAGGGTGTCAAATATTTGAAAAATGCCCGTTAGGTGTGGCATAATCTTTAAATACTTCCCTCTTTAAGTACCCGGAAAATGTTTGTTTCTCAATTTTTTAAAAATGTTATATTTTTTTTTTGTAGACTAATATTCGTACATATACCAAAAAATTAGAATTCGGATATTTGTTATTTTCGTGCAAAATTAGTTTAAGTATGACCCTTTATATGTTAAAATCGCATTTGAATATGATTAAAATTAACAAGAAAATATGTGAACTATTAATCGCACTAATTAGTAAATACCCGAGTAAATTAGAATTCAGAGAAACACCAAATTTAGTGATTTAACTTCGTTTTTACCATCATCCTCAACATCTTTGGTAACTGGAATCGAGCTTTTGGATCAGCAAATGATAGACCAAAGGAAGGCGGCTGTATACGTTTAGTTTATGGACCAACACTGCTGACCTGTCTTTCGAAATCACTAACAATTCCAAAACGAAAAATCTAATATTCTTATTACAAAAGAATTAGATAATCGACATACAGAACACTTAGCAGAATGATGCGGAAAATTTAAAATAAAAAAACATAATATTGTGGCAATAGTAACTGATAATGGCAGCAATGTAGTTTATACCGTGAATAAGGTACGCCACGTGATGGAATTCTACATATTATATGTTAGAGCAGTATGTCAAGCTACGAAATAAGTTAAATGAGGTTTTATTGGAGAATGCAATGTGCCAGGTATATTGACAGCAACGGAATTTAATTTAATTCAAAATATAATTTTAATTTAACATCCTTTTCGAGTATGTTACTAAAGATATTTAGGAAATAACGCTGTACGTCGAAGCATTGAAAGAACGTGTTTTGAAGGAACTAAACTACCGATTTGGTTAAAACAAACACAACTTCATTATGGCAATTTCAACAATTCTTGGTCCTTGGGTTTAAAAATATAAGTTTTCAAGATGACATGTCCTGTATACGCGCTATTTCTTATTTGAGGAGAATATTAAATGCCTCTAACTCTAATACCGCAACTGGAACCATGTCATCTGAATCAAATGAAGAATGAATGCCATACCACTGCATTTTCAACGAAATATCTGGCTACCAATTACCTACACACTAATAATTGGAGACACCACTGCATTGTTATCGAAATGTCATACCACTGCATTGTTAGCGAAATGTCTGGCAACCTATTATCTACCCACTAATATTTGACAACACCACTGCATTGTCAGCGAAATGCCTGACTCAAGTAACGCCATACCTACTGCCTAACCACTACATCGCCAGTGAAATGTCTGACTCAAGTAACGCCATAGCAAAATGTCTGGCTCAATTAACATACCTACTAGTAGGCGTTACTTGAGCCAGACAGACGTTTTAGTGACAATACGCTACCTATCACTTAAATTTTAGAACTGAATTTATGTGTGCTGAAATTTTAAGTGGAGCGTAGGAATGGCGTCACTTGAGCCAAACATTTTACTGACAATGGATTTTTAATGAATTTTTATTTTAAATTAAAAATAAATAAAATTAATTTCTAAATTATTCACTTGAGCTATAAGCTTAGGTACTGACATGGAGTTTGAATTTTGCTCAGATGGAGAATATATATAAATCAAAACTAAGATTCAAAAATTTGAATGGCCACATAAATGGAGTAGAGCTCATTAAAATATATAAAAGTATCTAACTCAAAAATTGTGAAAATATCGTTTGATACCTACACAAATACATTACCATTCTGCACATTTTTGACACCTTGTATCTTGCGCAAGTACTAAACAATAAAAAAGGAAACACAATTAAATTTTGATATAACTCAATGGGTGAGTTGACGTATTTTTGACCAGCGCCCTCAATAAAACTGTATATGTAATTCTTTTATTTTAGTTGAGGTCGTGTTCTGATTTCAGTTTATTAAAATAATAACAATACACATAAAATTACATTGACCTATATTTACTCACATCTCTTGTAAGTTTATAAAAGTTTTATGCAAGTCCCCTGAATGTTGATATAAAGTAATACATTTTGGATTGACTGTATCGTTGTTCTTCCTATTCACTGCCAGGTACAACCCCAAAATGCTGAAGGTATTGCCTTTCCAATTCAAGCAACACTACCAAATTACCCTGGTAGCACCATAAATATAGGTTTTACGGAAGCAAAAGCTTTGTGTACCCCAATGTTTGCATTTTAGATTTCGAAATCCATGTTTCTTTATTTATTATACAAAAAATGTTTATATTTTTTGTTTTATATATTTTATTTCTATTTGCCGTTGTTTCCTATTAAATTATCAGATTTTCATGAAAATTGTTTACCCTCTAACACAAACCATTGTTTTATGTGTGCAGAGCTTTTTTATTTTTATAAATTTTTTAAAAACAATAACAAAATAGTTTTAATTTTTATTTTACGATTTTTGTTATAATTGTTAACTAAATTACAATTTTATTTAAAATATATATGAAAAAAAAAAGGAATGGCTAAACCATAATCTCATTTTATACATACCCCAAATATACCATGAATGTTTGTAATTGAAGCTTTGTTCAGTTAATATTTGTCCATTGATAAAATCAGCTATATTCTTAAATAATTAAATGTCCATAAAATTAGTATTTAAGCTACGAGATAATTTTCTTATATATACATCCATACACATGTAAATACATTTCGATATTTAGTATTTGCTGTGTGCTCGATAATTAAACGAAAGAAAGCAACCAATAAGATAAGAATAAAGCTTTAAGCTTTTTTTTTTTTGCTGTTTTCTTTCTCTGTCTCTGTTTTTTGTGTTTTGTTAGGGATTTATGAACAATTAAAACATGATTAAAACTAAAACTTTTTTAATTGAATAAAACACATTAAAAACATTAAACTATTAGATATGTGGGTTTAATACATATACATACGTACATATATGTATATATATACACACGTATATGAGGCATTTTCTCATATACCCGTATATGCTTACGATTCGAAAATAAATTGAATATTTATCAAATTTAATTGCTGGGAAATTAAAAAAAAAAACATAAAAGTTTTTCATTCCCCACATACATAGCTATGTGCGGGGACAAAAAAAATGAATCATGAGAAAATATGTTTCTTGTCTTCGCTCTCTTTGGTATGTACAGTACATCTATAATATAGAGCGCATATATATGGTAAATTTCATATCATCAATCATGTTGAAATCAAATTAGAAAACAGTAATTAGCAATTTATCAGATTTTGATTAGATTATTTATAGAAACTTGAGTGGGTTTAACTATTATCAAATAATTAAGTTATCCATTATATAGAGGCTATGGATATTATAGTCCGGCTGTTTGATATATTTATGTGCAATAAATTGTGGCATCGAATTTATTAATATAGATACACAACCAAATAATATATTTTGTAATATTTTATATTTATATAACATAAGCAACAGTCTAAACTCTTATCAGATCACATAAAATTAAGCAACAAATTCTGTATACTGTACGAGGGTTTGCATATATAAGTTGAAGCAGTATAAAATTCTTTTTCTATCGCAAGTCGCGCGCATATATATAGTATTATACTATGTGACGCTTGTTTGCCGTCTTAAGTATATATATATGTATATATATATATATATGCGAGACATGAATAGAATAACAATGTTGTTCGAATAATAAATACACAACACTTCCAATTCTTATATTGGTTTGAATTCTGTATGCATATATTCCATCCCCATATACAGAGGAACGGGAATATGTGTACATATATATGCATGAATATTCGATTAGATAAAAATCTATGCACTGAACTTATATTCTTGTGTGTGCTTTTTATTGGCTTTTTTGTTTTGTTATTTGTTGTGCGCTTTCAATGCATATGCATATGCCCTCTCGTACTCGTATAAACATTCAAAATAATAAGACAGAAATAGGTTAGCATTGTGTAAGAAATTGTTGGAATTTTCTGCAATGCTGGTGTGTGCTAATGTAAAATTATCTACGTAAAACAATTGTTAGATGAAGAAAATGAGTTTATTTTTTAAGATTGTTATATACATACATACATGGAATGAAGGAAGAAGATATGGTGCTGAGTAAATGTCTTTAGAACAACAAGTACGATAAATAGCATTATTTTATTCAATCGGATCTAATGAAGATGAAAAAAACCAAATTGTTTGCTTATGTATACAGAATTTCTCTAAATAATTATGCTTTGAGCTGCAGTACTCGATTCAAAGGTTAGTTTTTACGTATTGGACGTGAATTATTGTGAAAATCAGAATTTCAGTGTTATACATTATTATTATTATTAAAGTTGGCTGGAACCCAAGCAGATTCCACACTCAATGCAACTATGGGCCCATGGTGCAAACCGAAGATTCTATCATAATTCGCAAATGCGCTCGGCTGCTTTGGCAAACTGTAACAACTTAAACCAGGGTAAAGATGACAATTGACCTACATTTAAAGATCTATGATTAAAAAATCGGAACTTAACTACCTCGAAAGCGGAACAGCCTTAAACAAAGTGAATGCTGTCATCGTCATCTTCAAGACAGTTGTGACACAAGGAATCTTGAACAATTCCCATTCTTTGTAAAAAAAAAATTCTTTACGTTCAGTTCCAATGAATTTCATACCTGAGCCTGTTTTAGCTAAAACATCAGCTATTTGATTACCTTCAATGCCACCATGAGCCGGAACCCACATAACTCGATTATTAGAGCAAAGGACGTTAATAAAATGTTTACAGTCCTTGACCAGTTTGGAAGTGATCACAGGATTTCGTAATGAATTGAGCACAGATTTACTATCACTGCATAGAATAATGTCCTTTCCGGAAACAGCTCCGTTTGGAATCCCGTGCAATTCCGGCCTAGACTCCCACATGATCCTAGGTCATGTGCAAGACAATATAGGTTCCGAAATTTGCACCAAAATTAGAGTGAGACCCGTCAGCAAAAACACGAGCGACTGAGCCACCCAGTTATTGAATTCTTGAGACAACCACGAGTTCCTCGCTAAATAAACCACCGAGAAAGAGATATCGAAGCAGAATTCTGGCAACAGTATAATTTCTGGTATATATGAACTGAATAAATTGTAAATTTGTCTATGCCCTGTGATCGGGCCGAGAGCGTTCCACGCACCAATGCACCGCAGGCTAAAGACAGCGGAGCATGCTGTGCCTAGAATGACTGACTGCAGTAGGGGTAGAAATAAAATTGTTTGCAAAGCGACATTCACGACTTTCTAAATGCTCTTCTACACTGCCAGAAAATGGAAATAACCTTTCGCAGTTTAATTACAATATGAGATTTCCTGGAGAGTTTACTGTCCAGAATGGCACCCAGATGCTTTACTGTGTCGGACCTAGCGATCGTTTTTCCAAAAAAAAAGGACCAGACAGCATCCAGTATTCCTACGTCTGGTGACGACTATCAGACTAGTTTTCGATTCATTAACGTACAATCCCTTTTCTAAACACCACATTTCCACAACTTGGAGAGCGCGTTGCGTTAAGTCTGATAGTACATTAAGGTATTTACCCTGAACCAGAACGACTAAGTCATCAGCATAACTCTGAGCAGTGAAGCCAAATTGCTGTAGTTTTACAAGTAATTCGTCAATAACTAAGAGCCACAGGAGAGGTGACAGGACACCTCCTCCTCCCTGGAGGCCACTTTTAGTAACTTTAACCAAAATAGAAAGGGAGTCCAACAAATACCCAATCCAAGTAACAATGGTCTGGTCAATTCCAAATATACATTAAAATTCAGTTCAAAAGAAATGTACCCAATATACATTGCCAATGAACGACTTTTATGTTGCCTTTGTTTGTTAAAGGCAAATTTGGTTCTATTTAAAAATTCCAGAGGAAAAATTTATTTAATGGAATTTTTTAAATTATTTTGTTATTTAAGAATCTATTGATGAAAAGAATTTAAAGCTTTCAAAAGTAAAAATTAACAATCGAAACTTATTTCTTGATTGTGCTCGACTGTATAAAAATCATTGCTAAAGTCCTAAATAAAATAAATTAAATTTGAAATCAACTGATACGTTATGGTCACTATGAGATTTATCTATTACCTTGAATCCGTTAGCACTGTAGTTTATATAAAAAGGGGCAAAAGAACAGATGTTATAATTTAATCCACAGCGAACCGGTGAGAAGGGTTTGGACAAAAATGTATGCGAGTGTACATATAGTGTAAAATATTTGTCAATTGTATTTCGTTATAAGCCGTACGGTCCTGAGACAAAATTTTCAAAAACTGGAGACCTTCTGCTCATCTTATATCATATACATATTCTTCATATTCGCGTTTTAAGCAAATTTTGGAAAATTTCGCCTAAAACCCCTTATTTATAGAATTCTCTCTATATAGAATTGTGAATCTTGTGGTAAAATAAATATTTATTTTTGGTTAGGGGAGGTATATAATATTACAAAAACAACAGATTTGTAGCTCCTATCATCTTAGGTGTAGCACCTATCATCTTAGATGAAGCGAGAATGATGGACCAAAACCTCCAAAACATAGTATATGGAACACGAAATTTACAACAGCTAGACGAAATAATTAATTCTTCAATACTAGAGCTATTTCCTAACATCCATATAAAAGTTTTGCAAAACAACAAGATCAAAGACACATAAAAGTAACATTTGAAGCTAAAGGAAATTGCATACAGAAAAACCTTTTCAATTATCATTTATCTTATCATACTACGCTATTGTCCAACATGCATACCCTGTCAATGGTACCAACAAAATTTCAAAACCCGGATAAGCCAACAATTCTGCCCTGGAGGCTTTACGAACTCACCCGTTTATCACTAAAAGCTTTATAATAAATATCCACGATCAATCATACAAAAAATTAATTTTATTAAAACACTGTATACAATAGACATGTACACACACCAAATTAGCAATTAAATTTCTCGCGTAATGATTCCAACTATTGCCTACAAAATATACCAACATTTTGATTATCGCACTCATTATAGTGAATAGTGATGCAAACATTCCCACTCCACGTTCGAAAGTGCGCACACATTTTCTTCATTCAACAATAGTCGTGCGCCAAGATTAAAGAAATTTTTAACAATTTTTCCTTCTCCTCGTTGTAGTAACACGTGGCCCCATTATTTTGAACGAAATCCAAATAAGTTTGTCCATTAGATCAGCACGCAGAACGTGACCGAGCCACTCGCTGAGATCTTACTTCATGTACAACATCGGGGATCTTCATCAGATCTCTGATCTCGAAATTGTACAGAGCTCGGTATAAGCTTTTGGTGAATAAAACTGATTTTATGTTGTCTATCTGTTTTTGTTTTGAATTTTTCTACCCTCTCGATGGCACCGAAATGTTTTCGAAATAGCCGACTCTCTAAAACAAACCGATATTGCATGGAATCTGGACGATCGATTTTATTGAGTATATACTATACAAATAAATCGAATAACATTTAAATTAATCCAATAAACTAAATATTGTTTCTCAATCCTGCCCAAACTGCGTTTTGGTGTAAGAATAAAAACAGTTATAATAAAGCAGTAGGGACCTCAATGGTTCAAACTCCGGGTCAATATCGGTAATAACTTTCCGATATACATACATATGTATATGTAAATCCAGAAATATTGAATAGAGTTGAATAGAGCATTTTAATTGATTCTGATCCGACATAATAAAACTTTTATGCCAGAATGGAATGATGAGCTTTTGGTAAATAACTATTACAATTGAAAATTAAATAATAATAATTAAGAATATTTGTTGTAAACATTTTATTTGATGCCAATTCGACAAAATATCATTTTACGAAAAGTTGAGCTTCTTGGAAAAAAACACTTTCAATTGTTCAGCCAATTGGAAATTAATTTTGTAATAATTTATATTCTGCTTTTAACAGAACCAGAGTAAATTTTTTATTTGTTTCCGATCCGAGATAAACGTTACAATTTACACTTATGATAAGATGAGCTTTTTAAGAATGGTTTTCCAATTGTCCTAAAATTTTAGGTATTTATAATCATATGCTTCGATAGTTAAAAAATAAGTTTAATATTCTGATGTCACATAAAAGGTATTTCTTGATAAGCTGAGCTTTTAAAAATTAGTTTCACAATATTGTCCTTCGAATTTTAGATTTTTTAATTATCTGCTTAATTAAACAGAACAAATATGTCATTGCAGAAATGAGCTTTTTGGAAAAAGTTTCATATCTGCCCTTCAAATTGGAAATTAAATTTTTAATATTCATAATCATTTTTTTCTAAATTAAAAAACAAGCGTAAATATTCTAGTTGATTCCTATCCAACATAAAAGTTCAATAAGGTTTTTTGTGAAAGTTTCACAATTGTCCTTCTAATGAATTTAATTTTTGTTGATTATCTGCTTTTGTAATTAAACAACACGTCTAAATTGTTTATTCAATTACGATTTTAACCTAAAAGCTATGGTATTTTTTTAATTGATTCTAATCTTACTAAAAAGCTTTATTGATGGAAATCTGAGCTTTTTGAGTATATAGGTTTAACAATCTCTTCTTCCAATTGTAAGTTTACGTATTCGCATACGTTATCGATTTGTCAGTGATGGTATATACTTGGCTAAAATTCATTCGTTGGTAAATAGGTTTTCGGTCATTAGTTGGATTTAAGTTGCCGCTATTCGCTGGTCAAACGATAGGAAGGATTTGCTGATTTTGATTTAATGAACTCATAGTTTCACGTGATTATGAACTGCGGAATTTTCCTGCATAAAGTGAATTGGAAATTCCTTTGGATAGAGAGTAATGACTGACGGTCTCATTATTTTCTTTAGGATTTCTAAATATTCCCGCCGGTTTATTTGTTGTGAAGATGGATTCGACGTAAACTCCACTACAATATATTCTCGTTGAACTTTATTTAATATTTTTCATCTTTCTTATAATTTACAATTGTGGAATGTATCCGATGGATTTTTTTATGTAGGATAATTATAGCCTATTTTTGTGCAAATTCAGTTGGTTTTTAATTGAATTATTCCATTCTATACTGTTAGATAATGAGATAAAACTTTAAACCTGTTTTTCTGTATTCATTGCTGTGAATGTGATCAGTAAAAACTAAGTAGTTTTATATTTTCATATGTAACCAACTTTTGAATTTCAATAGAATACAGACAAATAATTTTAATGGCCACGAATGTAATTTTAATTGTGCATGATGACGAATCGATTCATTTGGATCCTCTTCTATACTACGCACTACAGCTGCCACTGTATATAGGGTGTTATGGGAGGCGTATTGTCATTTGAAATAAATGTGGTGCGAAAGCAAGCCATGTATAGTTAATTGAATTAACTGTTCTGATGGACGATTATGTCGACCATAAAATGGACGTAGCGCGTGATAAGTTTCACCAACTTAATCATTATTTTCGAAGTAAATTTGAACAATTTATAAACGTTGCTTTGGCGTTAGTCTATTCATTATGAAATGGCAAACAAAACTAACCAAAATTCAACTGTCAGCTGTTAAATCGGCTGTCACTTCAATTGATGACGGGGCGACTAAAAATCTTGTCTATATTTTTTATATATTATATTGTAAATACGATCAGAAATTTACGAGTAAACACACATTACCATTTATCATTCGTCAATACACAAAATAAAAATTTTCAAAATCACAGAACTTTCAAAAACAAATCGTAAAAACAGGTAGAAGGAATACTGTAGCCAAAACGATACACACAAATGTATTCATTACTAAAAATATATTATTGCTATCAAATTTTAGCCTACGTCTCCAATCACTAACATAGTAAAACACACGAAAAAATGTCTTGTATCAGCGCTAGACAATTTTTCGTGTGTTTTATTATCTGCTTGGCAAGGCCAACTAAAATTTGAAGTAATCGAGTATTTTTATTTCAATCTACATACTATAATTCATAAATAATAATAAAAACTCCCAATCCAAAATTTTCGCCAGCCGTTCCAAGCACTCAGTTAAGACACACGAAAAATGGTCTTGCACAAGTGCTATATTTGTTTGATGGCGATGGATTTATGTTTTCATAAATTAATTTGTTCTTAGATATCACAGTGTGGGTAATGCCTGTAGTTTATATGTATAGGTGCAAAAGAACAGAGACTATAAAGTAATAAAGCGAAGGATTTATTACATTTATATTTATTTCATATACGATGAACAAAATTAGGGATTTAGGTTTATGGACGTCCGGTGTAAATGAAAAACATTCATTCCACATGATATTCTTAATTTTTAACACATTAAAGTGACTAGAATCAAATTAGGAACATATTCATATATACATAATTAGAAAATAATCAGGTACATAGTGTTAAGCGCCGGACAAACCAATATTTGAATTTCTCATTATTTATAACCGACCTTAAACATTCAAAATGCATTCACCTTTCACACTTTTGGGTCTATAATCAATACTGGAAATAAACGCAAATTTGGATTCGAATACCAAATTAATTTTGGTTAATTTTTCAAACTAAACTTGGCATATTTATAGTTATAAGTGTAGTTTAAATAAAATATATTCAACTGATTTCAAACTATAATTTGAAAGCCCGATTAAATTCTTTAAAAATAAAATTTGTAATCTAATCGAGAGTCGAATTTAATTCACAGACCCTCAAACCTTCATCAATTCAAACGTTCAAAATTCTTTCAGTTAAAGTATTGTTCCTAGAATATAAACTGGTACGAAGGTTCGGTTCAATTTGCTTGCATTTTTAAATTACAAAATGTACGCAGCTCCAGCTCTTATTATTTTAAGATGATAGAAAATTTTAAATGATTGCATCTTCGAACAAAATAATCTACCCTTATATACATGTTGATTGGACATCTATAAGTTAAACCACATATAATTATTTAACATCACTTTATATAAATAATCTCTAGTCTAGACAAAATTGACACTAGTATCTTTGTAATCATTACATTAATGTAAACATGTTTTTGCTATTGTATATAGTCTTATAGAAGTTTGATAGAACATGCCACGTTTTCAAAATAGGCACTTGACGGTCTTTAGATTTATGTATGTATATAAATTGCTTTTCATTTTTATCAAAATTATTTTAAGGCAAAATTTTCTGTGAAGGCGTACATTTGTCAGTAAACAAAATCAATTTATGTATAGTGTATATATGTAGAAGAGAATCTAATAAATCTAAATCTCCAGGGACACTTAATAAAGTGTTGAAATCGTAATTTTGCGTTCATATAAAAAATTTATTAAAGAGATGAGCCCGGTCCCCCTTGCCGGCACTGACTTTTCCGTCAGCCATACACGGAGAATTGGGATTTAATATTCCACCGGAATGATGAATCATATTTTTTGTAACAACCTGGCAATGCGCGTCTCGCCGCAACACGCGATACTTTAAATAAAATCCATGAGTGATTTTAATTTTTTTTGAATACCCTTACGGTGATGTCATGGCGATAAATGGGTCAGGAAATAATTCTTATCGAAGTTCTGTCCACTGTAGATTTTATAATGACGTACATACGGTATCTTGAGCGTATTCATGCATATGTCATGGACTTCTGACGTATGTTGGGGAGAATTGTCATTCTGCCGACATTCTATTCATTTCCGACAGCATTGGTGGCATCTCGAAGATGAATGTATTCCTCGGAACGAAGTTTTGCCTAGTTCAACCTGATAAATGTTAATCGCTCTGTTTCAACTTAGACGGACATATCCACAGCATACTAGTGAAATCGACGCCGACATTTGAAGATGTGATTGTCCTCATTTTCTAGAACCATCAGTCTTTATGAAAAATAATTTATTGAACTAACTTTTTTGTTAGTTTCGGCGCCTGTAAAAAATGTTTTGTGTTAATAAGATAAAGTATCGTTGTGGTTATGGTAGTAAAAGTAGATTGGTTATTTACCTGTTACTGGATTTATCATCTTGATTGAAAAATGATACCCGCATCTTCACCTTACCAAATTACGATAGGGTTTTGTAACCGTTGGTAGGCGCAGAGGTCGTTGCAGGCGACGATGGCTCCACGATGTAGAGAACGACTTGGCCTCTTCAGATTGTCTAAGACAGTATGAAGACCAAGCTCAGGATCGAAACCGTTGGAGCCAGATTGTTGATTCAGTAAGGGGCCAGTAATGGCCTTTAACACTGTTATTATTATTATTATTTGTAACCGTTGATCGTTCCGCCGATGTAAAACAATGTCTCGGTTTTCTAAATTTTCACCCACGATGACAATAGCGAATTCAATTGTTGGCGCATTAAAACGTCTTGCGTGTTGTTCATACAGGCGTTTTATCGGCTCTGATGACAATTTTGTTGGTTTCAGATGGCATGCGGTCTAATGCGGTCTTGAATAATGAAACCTTTCGTCTTTTCACCGAATTGTTGTGTGCACAACGCTGATCGACTTGTCTTGCTGAATCACCCGTAAAATAAGTTTGCAAAAATTTGTAGTCACTATCCGGCGTTGGCACCTGTTCAATGATATATTTGATCCTGAATCTGGCAGGGTAAATCGATGTAACCGCCATTTGGCTAGCAAACTACGTTGGCAGTACTGCCATTCCCCATCAACTACTGTAAACTTACTCAATTCATAGCTACCAACATAATTTACACCATGTCAATTGAAAACCACCAACGTATTATGCACCAGCTACATGGAGGTAAAAGTTTTTTGTTTCCCATTATGTTTACCTTGAGAAAGCAGGCATAAAATTGTCTCGAATAACTTTTGTTGCACAAAATTACGCCATTTGAAAGCAATTATTGTATTGCTATGCATCAAAAAGTGTTTTATAGAATCTGGCCCATTTCCGGAAACCAATGAATGTAGTGGCTCTGGTGGCGGTACCAATGGTGTCAATTTGACTTTACCACTGGCGAAACACAATCCAATGGCATTTTGAACAAAGTTCATTGTGCAATATTTTGGTCTGAACTTGCTGTTCATTTGGTCCAATAAAATATATTTGCAAAAATTTCGCATTTTCATTTGGCATTGGATACATTGATCCAATGAGGTGATAAATTTGGCCTTGAATTTTAAAAGTTGATGCAAAATTACGACCAAGAGAATCAAATATGCAAAACAAACAACTGAAGAGCAACACATCCCAAGAGTTTCATTTTTAAATTTTAATGGATGACAATAATTTCATTCTTTGAAAGAATGTTCTCTTCTGTTCCGCTCGTATTGAGCGTTCGATGCTCTTGTCGCAGCTGGAACATTTCTATTCGCTTTTCGAGTAGTAACTCTTCGAATTTCGGTTATATTTTATTGTTGAATTTCACGTTGTAAGTTGATAATTGTTGGCCAGCATTAATATTTTCTTTATATCGTCTAATCGCTTAGTTTCTTCGCGTATTGCAACCAATATTTGAGCGTCGCATTTTTATGAAAGAAAAACTTAATTTTACAATACAATGGAATTATCTTTAACTCTCACTTCGTGTTATTGGTAACACAATCAATAATTGAAAATGTACTCTTTGGCGTACTCTTTTATTTTTGTAAAATTTTAGTTTTAACCGTAATTTTAAGTGCACCTATCGGGCCCAAGCTTTCTGCGATGTTCCTGAGAAAGGCTATTGTTATCATTACAGACACCATTTTTATATATTAAATTGCAGTAGTATTAAAATATATTTTAAAGCTTAAATTAAAACCCTCAAAACATATTATATATATACATAAATCTTATATATGTATGTACATCTGTATAAATAATTCAATTAAAATATCTAAGTATCTTAGGTACGAGAATAAAAAGTTGTATCTCTTCGAAGATATTCTAACGATATATATACATTACATACATTTTATACAAATTTTTTGACATATTTATGGATATGTTACACAACATTTAAATTCTTATATACGAAGACGTATATATGTACATATGTATATGTATGTATGTAAGAGATAAGGGGTTGGAATAATATTAATTAAAAATCATATTTAAAGTTTATCATAAATTATCCTTATTTCAAAAACAATTAAATAACCATTATATCTACATACATATATACAAGTACTTACATCTCTACACGTACAATCATACCGAAATATGAAAATGTGTGTTTGTTGTTTATTTAACTAAAAATAGAAACATAAGCTCGTCTATATTTGAGTATACGGTATACCAAAGCCATCTTAATAAATCAAGCCTCCATGTTCAAAACGAACTTTTATTAGTGAGTCTAAAATGACAAAAATAATCGCTCTCTTCATACATTTTACATGGAGAGACATGATTTTCGTTTATAGAAATATTTGAATGAAAAGTAACTCAAAATTATAATTTTTTGAAATCAATTGAAACTATAAACATTGGTTTTCACCTGACTTGAAGGATTTTTCCGTGGGGTTTTCCATTTTATTGTATTAATTAAAGGAAAATAAGATACTTTATTCTCTAATAAAGCTCAAATAGAAATAGAATAAAAATTTGTAAGAAAGGGACATTGTGTACATAACCAAAGCCATCTTAATATATAAAGCCTCCATGTTGAGCGATATTTTCAAACGAACTTTTTTTAGTTAACCAAAAAATGTGTAATTTACAAAGAAGTCTATGCAATCCCATGGCAAAACATACAAACTTATTTTGAATTGTTCAACTATTAATAGTGAGAGCTTTTAATATTTTATTATATAAAGTAATAGATAAAGAATTGAATTAGGTGATGGCCAGGGTTATTTTTCGAAACTATATTAATTAAACATAATTTTTATGATTATAAAATTGTCATTAATTTAATTTATTTGCGCTTTTAAATTTGTATATACAAATATATATCTGATATATTCTAATACTCTCTTTCAATACACTGCATTCACTCCAACACAGAAATAAAATAGTTTGATTCAAAATCTAAACATCGAAAAATATGTATAAAAATTATGATAACTACGATAAATTAAAATTTAGGAGATTAATCGGATAAACGCTGGGAAATTTCTCATTAAACCAAAATAAAAACATTGATCGGATCGATCAAATAAATGATAAAATGTTGTGTTTTGTTTTGAAGGTTACAAAAGGTTACATAATTTGTATACAATATGTCAATTAGGATTAGGAGAGGGAAAATTTGATCACGCTCTCAATATTATTTTTTATACAACAATTTTTTGTTGTTGCTATGAAATAAAAAATTGTGTTCATATATTTTTTCTCGTTTTTTGCGTTGTTTTATGATCATTATGTTTGTTCCATTTAAAAAAAAAACATTGGTGTTTTCTTCTTTTGGTTTATTTGTTTGATGGGAATAAATTATTTTGTTGGTTATGTACACAATGTCCCTTTCTTACAAATTTTTATTCTATTTCTATTTGAGCTTTATTAGAGAATAAAGTATCTTATTTTCCTTTAATTAATACAATAAAATGGAAAACCCCACGGAAAAATCCTTCAAGTCAGGTGAAAACCAATGTTTATAGTTTCAATTGATTTCAAAAAATTATAATTTTGAGTTACTTTTCATTCAAATATTTCTATAAACGAAAATCATGTCTCTCCATATAAAATGTATGAAGAGAGCGATTATTTTTGTCATTTTAGGTATCTTAATAAAAGTTCGTTTTGAACATGGAGGCTTGATTTATTAAGATGGCTTTGACATAACCAACAAAATAATTTATTCCCATCAAACAAATAAACCAAAAGAAGAAAACATCAATGTTTTTTTTTTAAATGGAACAAACATAATGATCATAAAACAACGCAAAAAACGAGAAAAAATATATGAACACAATTTTTTATTTCATAGCAACAACAAAAAATTGTTGTATAAAAAATAATATTGAGAGCGTGATCAAATTGTCCCTCTCCTAATCCTAATTGACATATTGTATATAAATTATGTAACCTTTTGTAACCTTCAAAACAAAACACAACATTTTATCATTTATTTGATCGGATGATCAATATTTTTATTTTGGTTTAATGAAAAATTTCCCAGCGTTTATCCGATTAATCTCCTAAATTTTAATTTATCGTACTTATCATAATTTTTATACATATTTTTCGATGTTTAGATTTTGAATCGAACTATTTTATTTCTGTGTTGGAGTGAATGCAGTATATTGAAAGAGAGTATTAGAATATATCAGATATATATTTGTATACAGTGTTACCGTTTGGATACGATCGTATCCATTTGGATACTATTCTTCATAAATTTTGGAATTGGATACGTGGATACGCAAAAACAAAAATCGGTTAAAATGGATACTATTTATTCATTATGTCCTATTCGTTGAATATCATCAATAGAATGAACGTAGAATTTCAATCTGAAAAAATTCGCATACATATAATGAATGACACGATGGAAACCAATTTTAAATTAATTCTGAGCAATTTTATCAAGCCAAATTGCTTCCTCACGGATAATATTAATGACATCGATTTCACAAACGAAGAAAACCACCTACCACTGGTGGAAATCAGTATGGGATATGCAGTCCAATCATTCATATCACTGAATATATTGCAAGACGAGTTTCTGGTTCTGACAAACAATATAAAACAATTTTATATTAAACTAGCTGAACAGATAAAACTACGATTTAATTTTAATGACCCGGTCATTAATCACTTAAAATTAATTAATCCAGTTAATTTACTTTCGTCGAATATGTCATCAATAACAGCTCTAATAAATTTATTTCCCAATTTGGTAGAAAATGAAAAAGAAAAGGATGATATATTGGATGAGGTAAAAATCCTTTAGTTTTCTCCACATTTGGTTCAAAGCAACACTGATCAAACAAATATCGAGGAATTTTGGTGTAAAATTGGTTCGGTGAGAAATTCGATCGGCAGTCCCTTATTTGGAAAGTAGGCAAAATTTGTGTACAGTTTAATGAGCTTACCTCATAGTTCGGCGGCAGCAGAAAGAATTTTTTCAAATTTAAACAATATTAAAAACAAACTAACCAACCGATTGTTAATTAATAATATAGACTCAATGATGGCAACACAAGAATTAATATCGGAGAACGAGAAAAAGTCTATAAGTTCCAATAAAATAAGCGAAGTTTGGGTACCGCGCTTGGAACAGAACTTAATTTAATTTTAGCAATTGCATTTGTTAATTTTTGATCGTCGTGCAGTTTGGACGTAAAATCAATGTGCGCGGAATATAATTAAAGTAAAATAAAATTAAAATAAAAAGTGCAGTGTTAGTTCTTTTTTATTATTTTTTTAATATTTAATTTAATTACTGTGCATATAACGAATAATAATTAGTGCTAAAATTATAAGGGGCCTATTTTCCCCCAAAAACAATATCAGCATTAAATCAGAATAATGCAATGCATGCAATGGGTAAAGTGGAACATAGCCCCAAAAAAAATATAATAACGCAAAATGAAAAAAGTGCTTCGACATCAAATTTAGCAAATTTGGTAATACCACCTTTTAACTCAAAAGAAAATACTAGTAAAAAAATAAATGTTGCAACAGCAAATGAACATGAAATAAATAAAAATGCAAGTGAAAAAATAAACGCTTCAACAGCAAATAAACTCAGTGCAGTGAACATGAATAATGACGATGAAAAAAACAATGAAAGTGCATCAACAACAGATGATAATAAAATAAACAGTGATGTAGGTCAGTGTTTAGTGCAAACAGGGCTGGACAGGTATATTACTGTCAGCTCAAAGCGAAGGAGAAGCCCTCGATCAGCGGCTAGTGCAAACGTGAATAAATTCACCAAGCTAGGTAGTGTTGAATTAACTCAAAGCAACCGGTATTCTTGTTTGGTTGTTGAAGACCCACCGGCCGAAAAAGCTCCAAAACCAGAGAAACCGCCACCAATCTATTTGAGGGAGGAATCAAATAGAGAGCTCACAAAAACAATCGAGTTCATTACTAATGGAGAATTTTATATCTCCGTGATAAAAAGAGGAGATATAAAAGAAACAAAAATTCAACCGCTGAATGTTGACGCTTACAGAGCGTTAGTTAAACATTTCGACGAAGTTGGTAAACATTACTACACTTACCAACTAAAAAGCCAAAAAGGCTTGGTCGTCGTGTTAAAAGGTATAGAGGCCTACGTGGATGCAAATGAAATTCGAGCCGCTCTCGCTGAAAAAGGATTTCAATGCAAATCAATCGCCAACATTATTAACCGTGAGAAGTTGCCTCAGCCATTGTTCCGTCTGGAATTAGAACCAAATAATAAAAAAATCAAAGAGAAACATTCAATATTTGATTTAAAATATCTACTGCATAGAAGAATTATCGTAGAGGAACCCAGAAAAAGAACTGGACCGGTACAGTGTGTTAAGTGCCAAGAGTATGGACACACTAAAGCGTATTGCACTTTAAGCGATATTTTTGTTATCTGTGGTGAACTCCATAACTCAAATGCATGCAACAAAGAAAAAACGGAAGCATTAGTGAGAAAATGCAGCAACTGTGGCGGAAATCACACTGCAAATTATAGAGGGTGTCCAATTTATCTAGAATTGAAAAAAAGAATCAATCCAAGGCAACGAGCAGAGCAACGAATGCTTAATCTTCATTCTTCCACTAAACCAAACGTGCGACCAGAACTTTCATATCATAACGCACAAAATAACCAACCAAAAGCAACTGTTAACAGTAGTGTGCATCCAGAGGTTTCCTATGCAAGTATCCTTAAGGGTACCACTCCTAAAGTGCAAACAAGCGAACAAGGAAACATCGCAGCAGCTTTAAGCAAGTTAACTAACATGATGCAAAGCTTCATGGCGATGATGGAGAGAACTATGAATCTAATGATGCAGAATATGAGCGCGCTGATGCAGGTAGTCGTTAAAAACCAAAAATGACTGTCCTCAAAATAGCCATATGGAATGAAAACGGCCTAGCACAACATAAAGCAGAGGTTCAAGCATTCCTCACTGAGCACAATATTGACATAATGTTAATATCTGAAACACACATCACCAAAAAAACCTATTTCAAAATTAATGGGTACTCTGTTTATGATACAAAGCACCCAGATGGGAAATCACATGGAGGCACAGCTGTACTGATAAAAACAAGATTAAAACACTATGAATTTATCAAATATGAGAAGGAACATATCCAAGGGTGGTCTGGAAACTGTGTCATATCAGCAGTGTACTGTCCTCCAAAACATGCTATAAAAAAACTGCAGTTCATGGATTATTTCAGCCAGCTAGGTAATAAATTTCTTGCGGGGGGTGATTTCAACGCCAAACACACCCAATGGGGTTCCAGATTAACATCGCCGAAAGGCAAACAACTTTATGAAGCTATAGAAGAACAGTCCCTGGATTACTTATCTGCCGGTCACCCAACGTACTGGCCCACAGATAAAAAGAAAGTTCCTGATTTAATTGACTTTTGTGTAACTAAAGGCATTCCACGCACATATGCTAAGGCCTCCGATTGCTATGATCTGTCTTCTGATCACTCACCTGTAATTGTAAGAGTGAGCACCGGCGTCCTAAGAATAGAAACGCCAAAACGGCTTACAAACAAACAAACTGATTGGGATCAATATAAGAGGCTAGTCGAACAAAATTGTGTACTGAATATCCCTCTTAACACACCAGCAGATATTGATGCGGCGGAAGCAAATTTAAAAGATGTCTTATCATTATCAGCTGAAAAGGCCACACCCATCTTAAATAGTACTGAAAAAGTTAATAAACTGTCACAAAATATACAGGAACTAATCCAGGAAAAGCGGAAAATTCGCCGCCGATGGCAAGAAACAAAATCACCGTTGTTAAAATGGAAATTAAATCGAGCTATTAAGACTCTAAGATTTGCATTGCGGGAAGAAGAAAACCAGAGCGTCCAGAATTACTTAAATGAACTCTCGGCAACCGAGAGGACAGATTATTCTTTGTGGAAGGCAACAAAAAAGTTAAAAAGGCCAACAAACTCGAATCACCCGATTAGACTACCAACTGGAAACTGGGCGAGAAGCGATGAAGAAAAAGCCAATGCTTTCGCTGCTCATCTAACAACAGTATTCGCACCACACGAAGAAACTAATAACTTCGTGTTACCCGACCAAATAGATGATGGTTTGTTCTTCAAACCCATACCTACAATATAAGTGGAAGAAAGTTAAGAATACAATTAAAAATTGTATAAGTCCAAAAAAGGCACCAGGGCATGATCTTATTACTGGAAAAATGATAAGGGAATTGCCAGACAAATGCATAAAACTAATAACATTCACATTCAACGCAATCATGCGGACTGGTTATATTCCTCAAAAATGGAAGATATCTTTGATCACAATGATACATAAAGCTGGAAAAAATGAAACCCATATTTCATCATATCGTCTAATAAGCATGCTGCCTACAATCTCAAAACTATTTGAAAAAATGTTACTAACGAAATTGAAACCAGTATTAGAAGAACGGCATATTATTCCAGACCATCAATTTGGGTTCCGAAACCAACATGGTACCACAGAACAAGTACACAGAATCGTAAATGCAATCAAAAACACCTTTGAGGAAAAGAAATTTTGTTCTGCTGCCTTCTTGGACATTGCACAAGCCTTTGATAAAGTTTGGCATGATGGGCTAATATACAAAATTAAAGGACTTCTACCGAAGAAATTTCACTCAGTTCTGGGAAACTATCTCCTTCAAAGGCAGTACATGGTTAAACAAAATAATGCAACTACTTGTTTAAATGATATCAACGCAGGTGTTCCACAAGGCAGCGTTCTAGGTCCAATATTATACTTGCTGTACACAGCTGACTTACCTGTAACCAACAAGGTAGTCATATCAACCTTTGCCGATGATACGGCCGTCCTGGTGTCACACGGTAATCCCGAAACTGCCTCAAAGGAATTACAGAATCATCTAAACAAAATCGAGAACTGGCTGAAGACATGGCGCATAAAAGTGAACGAAAACAAATCAACTCACGTCACATTCACGCTAAACAAACGCACTTGCCCACCAGTGGAATTAAACAATATAAATATACCTCAACAAACCAAGGTCAAATACTTAGGAATGCACCTGGATAGAAGGCTAACGTGGAAACATCATATCGAAGCAAAGCGCAAACAAATAAAAATAAAATTTTCCAAAATGTATTGGTTGATGGGAAGAAAATCTCAGCTGTCATTAGCCAATAAAGTTTTATTGTACAAAGTGATAATCAAACCCATATGGACACATGATATTCAGTTATGGGGATCCACCAGCGCGTCAAACAGAGAACTCCTGCAACGAACCCAAGCAAAAATACTTCGTAGTATTACCAATGCTCCGTGGTACATTCGAAATAGTAATATTCACGATGATCTTGGAATTAAAACTATTAAAGAAACCATTAAAGAATTCAGTTCGAAATATTACTCAAAACTAGAGACACATCCCAATGAATTGGCCAGGGATATATTAAAACAGCCGCGATTTAGGCGACTTAAAAGAGCAGATCCACTTGGACTGATGAACCTGTAAATATATTAAACGTTTAGGTTTTACATATAAATGTAATCTAAATTAATTAAATAGTGAGCACAATAACAAGTATTAACATTGGTTAAGACTTAAAATTTGTAATAATTTTAGCTTAAGATTTGAATACTTCTTGTTAGTTTCTTTTGTAGAAAGATTCAAGAATAAAGCCATTGGCAGCATTTAAAAAAAAAAAAAAAAAAAAATTTTAGCAATATTAGCCCTGTGATTTAATTTTTATTTTTATGAAAAATGTGATTTTATTTAATTTTATTAAAATGTGATTTTATATGTACCTTGAATTAAAAATATATTTTTTATTTAAAAGTACTCGTAATAGAGTAATTATAATTTTTTTTTTTTTGTATATACAAATTTAAAAGCGCAAATAAATTAAATTAATGACAATTTTATAATCATAAAAATTATGTTTAATTAATATAATTTCGAAAAATAACCCTGGCCATCACCTAATTCAAATCTATTACTTTATATAATAAAATATTAAAAGCTCTACTATTAATAGTTGAACAATTCAAAATAAGTTTGTATGTTTTGCCTTGGGATTGCATAGACTTCTTACGTAAATTACACATTTTTTGGTTAATTAAAAAAAGCTCGTTTGAAAGTATCGCGCAACATGGGCGCTTTATATATTAAGATGGGTTTGGGTATACACAGTAAAAAAAAAATACATATAGATCATTGGAAACAAAATGCCCCCGATCTGTATGTAATTTTTACATAATGTATGTACACTACGTAAATGTACGTAATTTTAAATATCGGGAATATGTTAATGTACCCTATGCGATATGTAATCTTACATAAAAATATGTAGAACTCATTACATATATAAGATACATTTTTACATCATTGTATGTAGAAAAACATATAATATATGTTAAAATTTTACACATTTTTATGTAAAATTACATAATTACATACGAGAAATTTTAGTATAAATTTATGTAAATTTACGTATTATTCCATTTATATTAAAAATACACCAATTCAAATTGGTAAAGTACACTTTATTTCAAAAAGCAATAAAAATTGAAAGTTATAAAAACTTCAAAATTTAAAAAAGTCTTAAATAAAATTCAGAACCTTATAGGTATTATACCTTTCTATGTGAAGCTTTATACCATTTTATAAAAATAGCTAATTAATCTTAGATCTAGTTTATCTAATCAATTTTATTTTCAATCTTTTTGATTAACTTATCCACTTTGCTTATCTGATTCATATGACGCTTTCCTCCTCTAACACTTTTATGGTATACATTTAAAAAACACCTTTAAATTCCATTATCAATAACACTGATTTTGCATACTTAATGTTTAAAACGTAGTACAGCGACACCAAAATATTTATTGCTTCAATTATATTTGTAGCTTCCGAATTAAGGCTCTACTTTACTCAATTTGCGAAAACATGTGTATTTTACAAATCGTTTTATGGCCACATAAACTTAGGCATTGGCTTAGTTTTTTTTATAGCAAAGTTAAATATATTTGCAAGTGAGTAACACACGTGCTTTTTTAAAAATTCGCTATAGTTTTCTCGTAATTGTGTCTCAAAATGCATCAATTTTGGATAAAAACCATTCACTCACAAACCAAATTTATCAATATTTTTCCACTAATCTGTAAATGTTTTATATATGGGTACGTTCAGGAAGATATCATCTAGCGATTAACACACGTTTTTATAAAAATTCGTTCTAATAAGCGAGACAATTGAAAATTTAATTGAAAACTATTTTATATCGATAAGCTGACAAATCAATTTATTGAAAAAAATGTATCTTCGATGAAAAAATGGTTTACGAATCAACTAAATATCGTGTATTTTTTAGTTCATTCCTTTTTAATTAGATGTCGTAAGTGGCAAAAAAACAATATTTTCATGGAATATTTTGTAATTTTCGATAGCGGAGATTTACACTATTTCAAATTTTATTTTAGACGCATATCGACATCAAATTTGATTTATGTTCTAGGTAAAGTAGAGCCTTAACTAACTTTTGCTCTACAAAGCAGTGATAAATTTGGTTATTACTGGCTTCCTACTTAAGCTGAAATTAGAATAAGATTACTTAAGAGATGTGGTATGAGCCGATTTTGACCTAGTATAACTTTCGACTACGATTTTCGACGACGGTCGACGTAGTGGTAGGGCATTAGGGGATTTCGACACAAAATATTCCAAAATTTATTCAAATAAATTAAAAATACTCCTTAACTTTATTTGAAAATTATTTCAGGACTCGGTGTGTGCCCGAAACCGATTTTGTTGACTAAAATACTGGCTATACTGAATTGATAGTTCGCTCAATTCATAGGGGTAGTGCCATCTATCAATAATAAGCACCACCATTGTTGATATAGTCAATGTGTTGTTTTACCCAAAATTGGAACATCTTTTAAATAAATAAATTATTTTGGTTAAAACAACACATTTCATAAAGTATTTTTAAATTACTTTTTGGCCATGCGATAAAAATTAAAATGATAGTTTAGGTCTAACCATAAAAATTAATACACAGCGTTAATAATTGGTCTTAGTAAATAACACAAACCTAGCAATCCAAGGAGTATTTACTGGTGAGCGAATTTAATTTAAATGGCGATCAATCTAAAATAAAACAAAAGTTAGTAAGTTATTTATTTTAAAGATTTTATTCTGCCTTACTTCAAAAAACGAAATAATTTGGTCCACATCTTCGTGAAAATAGGAGCCAGAGCTTTTATACAATCAAAATCAGTGAAATTATCATAGACATTTTTTTTAAGTTCTCTGTGTATTTTAGTTGATGCCTGCCCCAATTAAAAATGATTGGTTTCATAATTCTAAAATTAACTGATAACTCTGTTATCGGTTTCCCCATCAATTCTTTGAAATGATAAAATAAACATATTTGTTTAAACAGAAAAGGCCACGCATCTACGGTTTGTTCAATCGGTGGTACTGGGTTTTGATTATTCAAAAATAGTCGAATTTCTGGATAGTGCAGCACATCATTTCCTCGGTGATTTTAGTTTCATGTTCGACTGTTAAATTTAATTTATTTTTCATTGCACGTAACCATATTTGTTTCTGTTTTAGACTTTCTGCATTTTGATTACCATAATTTTTTGGCTGCCAATTCGTACAAGATGCACTTACAGAAGAAGAAGTTCTTTTTCTTGGTGGTATATTTGGCTTTAATACGTTGTCCTTATTTGATTAAGGTTAATTTATGTGATATATTAAGTATAAGTTTTAGAGCTTTTATAATATGTAGATATAGGATAAAATTATTTGTTTTGTTGCGGTCGGTTGTTGATATCAATGGGAACATAAACATTTCATGTCGTAACCATACACTTAAGAATTTTGTGATTGAGCTAAAAAAAAAAAAAAATGTCAGGTTGATATTCGTACGGAGAATATTTTTTTGTGTATAATATGGGCCCTGAATTTTTTTGGGGGGTTTTAATACAAATTTTATGCAAGGACTTCAAAGAGTGTAATACACGTATTTACGGCGCATATTATACAGAATAAGATATTCCGTCGTTTGTTCTCCACCACGCCAAGGAGCTAACAAGGATCTGTACCTGGTTATGATACGACATGTTGACGCTCCGACTGATATCGACAACCAGCGGATTTTTCGTTCTTGTGTGGACAAAACACTCTTACCAACGATTTGAACATCAGCATTTCACAAGGCGAATTATTTGTGATAATAGGTGTGTTCCATTGGCATGAGTAAACTACTCACAAGTACTTGTATCTACACGCATCTACTCATACTCATATGGTGGTGTAGATGACAAAAGTAGTTACGCATAAAATTTACGATAGGGTATTTTAGTTTAAAAAAAATCTAAAAGATGGATTTTTGAATCATTAGGTTATGTTGAACTGTCATTTTATGTTTATATTTGTGTTTGTCAGAAGTGTAAATTTTCAAGTTCAACCAATAAATTAGCGTTCCATTGAACATCTACTCACAAGTACTTGTGAGTAGTTTACTCATGCCAATGGAACACACCTAATAACATTATTTAAATGCATCAAGTAATAGTAAAGTTTTAGGTTACACACAACACTTCCACATAGAAAACTAAATCAAATAATTGTATCCAATATCTTCATATTGTTGAAACTCCAAAACGCTTTTATTTCAAATAGACCTCTATAGAATTTTGTACAAAAATTACATACCTTTTAGGTAAAATATTAAGTATTAATACTAAGTATAATTAAATTGTTTTTCTATTTTATTTAAATTTTACTGTAATACTGCAATAATTGTTGAACTGCATGCTTGTTTGATACTTAACCATAGAGAAGGATATAAGAGTACTTTCTTTCATACATTAATTTGGTATTCGATTCACCAAATAGCTTATTTTATAATATTTATTTACCTATTATAGCGAAAAGAGACCATAACATTTATTTTTCTATATATCTATCCTTATTCATACTTCTTTAAAGATCAACAAAACCAAAAATTTGTATTCCTATTTATTTACGCAAAAGCAAAACAAAAATGAAATTATGAATGAACCAAACATTTCAGTATATTTAACGTAGTAAAGCGCAGGTGTTTAGCAATATCTTATAAAAGTAAAATTTATTTAGACAGAGGCCATGATGGTGTTATTAAAAACCGGTTTTGGTCAGTGTTTTCATCAAATTTGGCAATGAATATAGACAAAAGCAACAATAAAAATTAAATTTACATTATTTTGTTGTTGAATATCTAGTCCATGAACCAAATGACACAAAGCCACAAATGATTTGTGATTGTTCGATAAAACAACTAAATTAACAATCATTTTAAAATTGAAGCTAAGTTAGATTTGGATAAACTTTTAATTTTAGATCACGCAAAACAAGCAAATCATTCCGTTTCAAAAAACGTGTAGAAGTGAGAGACCGCATGTTTCATGGTAAACGGAAAAAAAATCGTGAAAAAAATTTAAAAATAATGATGGTTACGAAAAATATTACAATATTTTCCCGGAAGTTAATTTTTTCAACGGAAAATATAATTTTACAAGAAAAAATAAAAGAATTGTCAATCATTAATTTAAGGTGCACACAAATGGAAATCTATCAATCTTGTTCAATTTTAAATCAAACTGTCGATTTTTGAATTACTTAAGGTAGATTAATTAACGAAAAATTACCACTGAAAATAATTGGTTAGCCTTATGGTAAGACTTTGTTCTGTAAAACCTCTCCTATTTGAAACTTGCGATCATTGTCGATGATTTGTAGTTTCGACGATTCATCCGCGAGAATAATTCAAAGACTTGTATAATTTCACTTTCCACCATTACCTAATTTTTCCACAAAAACATAACGCAAGCACAATAAATGTTTTTTTTCGAATACTCTTGCATTCTCTTGCATTGCTTTGTTTTGTTACTATACTCACCACATGAGTAGTTGTGTGTTATCAATTCTATAGGATTAAATTTATTAAAATTTTCAAAAATGTTTAGTTCTGCAAATAATTCAGTTTCTTTGGAGAGCAGTTCTTCTTCAAGTAAGTTTAATTAAATAAAATGATTCAACCGGCGTGTTATGGCTAAGCTCATCTTTTCCACCAAGCGTAATTTATAGTGTTTTCTATTATCACGATTTCTTAAATAAAACTATACCTTTTACAATATCTGTAATTTTTAATATATTTATTTTATTTCACAATTATTTAATGTTGTTCGTTTAGGAATCGAACGCCAATTGATTATCTTTATTTATTGAGATTAAATTACATAACGCAATTTCTAACAATACATAAATTTAGTATATACAAATAATACATTCTTATTATATACAAGTAATACATAGAAATAATACTTATGCAAATATTTATGCTAGTGTACTTATATATAGTATACGGCAAGTAATTTGTACCCTATGTACAGATAACAGGCGTATAGTTAATACATAACGATAAAATTTGCGTCGGTATCGCTGAATCAATCAAAATCACAGGAATTTAACTTATCGATTGAAATGACGTATTTTATTAGAAAGTCATCGGTGTTTTTCGAAGAATAAGGTTCCTTGAATTTCGAGAATAAGGCTGAGTGTATTAACCCCTATGGTGTCGAACGAGTACACTTGTGAAAAGTGCCATCGATGATATAACGTTGTTATATAATTACTCAACAAATTAAAATTTGGCTTGGCACTTTATGCACACCTTTAATTTTTCGCTCGGCACTAAATTCATTAATTATTCGAATGAGTGATGAAAAGAATTATTATTGCCACCCAAAAATAGGGTTTTAAAAAAGAAAAAAGCGGTATAGTTTTGGCCCACACTATCTCTAAACCTAAGATACTGTACCAGTTTTCTTTTTTAACACTATTTTTGGGTCTATTTTTGCTAGTTTATTACACGCGAGTAAAATAAGACACTTTTTCTACTCCTGCTAGTATATTTTATTCCTCCATTTTATTTTGTTTCACATATTTAAAGAACTGTGCCAATATTTATTGACGCATACCGAAATTTATCGTGCGCCGAATTTAACAACAACGAAAAATAATGAGCTGCACTGCACCTCCGTGAATAAAGTCGATCATAACAAACGTATTACTTATATACTGGGAGAAATGGAGTAAAAAATTAACAAAGAGGCACACGGCTCAATTTGGGATTCTAAAAATCAACATTTTATTTCCAGTCTGATTCAGAATATTGAAATTAAACAATTGTTACAAGACACATTAAGGTTAGACAAAAATTTATTAAAAAATAATCGCGTGAATTTTGTTTTATTTGTTAGATTACAGGTAAGCAAACACGATAACAACAATTTCCAAACAGGTTTTAAAACCGAAAAAATTAAAAGAAATGAATTTCGAAAAATATTACCACAGATATTGTACTTCTACCAACGTAACCAAACTAATAACTGAAGAATGCGTAAACATGATAGAACACCAGTATGTTGCATTTTTGCCTGATCCGACGAACGTATGCTATCAACATATTCGAAGCATAATTCAGTTTTTTATTTTAGTGTTATAATAAGAAAAAACTGCAAATGGTCCGTTTTGAATAATGAATTTTTAAAAACCAAATCTCGGTCAGCTTCCAAACAAGCATGCAGAAGATTAAAAATATTGAAAAATTAAATAAATATACAATGAATTATTAATCTTATGAATTTTTATTATAAATATTTTAATGAAAACTCCACAATAGAAAAGCAATTAATTGTGGTACATGGGGTTTCCAAACCATTCCAACCATTGATGATTACCGAGGTATTCACGCCTTAATCATACACCATATCAATCTCAATTGATTCTCATCTTCTATAAAGTCCCAATTTGAAATATATATGTATTTGTTTGACGAAATTGGACATATTTAGATGGTAATATTGGGAAATATTTGGTTTTAGTTAAATTTAGTGGAAAATTTTCATAAAAAAAGGAATATAATTCGCTGCATTAAAACAAACACAATTTCATTAAAGAAAGAAGAGTATTATTTAACTACAGATTGCCTTTTATGTGAAACTGGGCCTTTATATTATATTAATATTTATTTACCTATTAATGTTATGTGAAATATGTGAAACTGGGCCTTAGTACTTGAGCTACTTCCAACCCTTTATTGTATGCATTATGAATCAATAAAAAATTTAAAATTTATAATGAAAAATGCATGTTTTCGATTAATATTACTGCTTGCGTGAATTATGGGATAATCTTTTTTTTACCAAAAATTAGTTCTCCATATTTGTCTAAAAGGCCCAAAACTAACAAAAATGTCTAGTCCCATTAACCCCTTATAACACAGAGAGCATAAATAAAATTGTACTTTGGACTTACATTTTAATGCGTTTTATAAGAGAAAAAAATTGAATTTTTCATAATACATATGCAATAATAGCCGTGTTTCTTGATGTATGATCTGATCCGGATCAGATCATATCTGCTTCCCTTTCATTTGTATAGTCGCGTTTCATGAAATCAACATAAAAGTTGTACTATTTTTTGTTTTTGTATCAAAATTTTGAACCAAAATGCTACTAGAATCAATATAATAACCTAAAAACAAAAAATAATACAATTTTTGTGTTGATTTCCTGAAACGCGGCTATACAAATGAAAGGGAAGCGGGTATGATCTGATCCGGATCAGATCATACGTCAAGAAACACGGCTATTGTTGTAAGCCAATCGTGTATGTATACACATGACGAACATCACTAATTTAACAACTCATCGTTATAGGAGAATGGTTGTTAATTTTTAAAAAGAATTAAATCTAACTTTACTTTTCCTTGGAAAAATTAATATTATATTAGCCAAAATATTTCCAACAAAATTTTTCTCAAGGAATAAAACGCATTTTCATTCTCAGCTCAAAATACAAAACTTTCTATACATTTGTACTTTCGTCTTTCTCTTTGGAATAGATAAAACAAGACAGTGTAATTTTTGTTTTGTTTATATTGATAAAAGGATTTGATGAAAAAAATCAAAAAACCGACCAAAACCGGTTTTTAATAACACCATCATGGCCTCTGTCTAAATAAATTTTACTTTTATAAGATATTGCTAAACACCTGCGCTTTACTACGTTAAATATACTGAAATGTTTGGTTCATTCATAATTTCATTTTTGTTTTGCTTTTGCGTAAATAAATAGGAATACAAATTTTTGGTATTGTTGATCTTTAAAGAAGTATGAATAAGGATAGATATATAGAAAAATAAATGTTATGGTCTCTTTTCGCTATAATAGGTAAATACATATTATAAAATAAGCTGTTTGGTGAATCGAATACCATTTTAATGTATGAAAGAAAGTACTCTTATATCCTTCTCTATGACTTAACCACAAATAAAATACATGCGATCTTTTTTTTTCTTGTTTCGCTTATTGTCCCTTCTTTGATATCTTCTCGCTTCTCTTATTATTATTCAGAAATTTTATGTAATTTGAGGTTTTACAGAACATTTAACTGAATTTTACATAATCAGTTACTGACTTTGTTGGTTAATATTTTTACTACGATTTATATGGAATTTTACAGAATTTATGTAAATATTTTTTACTGTGTATAGCATAAACAACGTATTTTAAGTGGCCGTTTTTAAAATCATCTGACGATGTGACATTACGAACCATTTAGAATGTTTAAACACAAACTGAATGAATTCATATGCTAAAAATTGTTAAAGTAAAGAATAATAGTAAACATTTTAGTAAGTGGACATTTTTAACCTATGGACCGATTTCAAAATTATCTTTTGAATATTTTCCCACTTGTCCCTATAATCCTCTGTGTATGTTCAACAAAAGGATTCAACTTTTATCTTTCAAATGTTAGGGCAAAGGGTTTGCCAAAACGACTACTTGATGCACAGAGATGAAATAACTGCTTATTCAATTCCAATGTACAAGTTAATTTGGCCCAAAATTGCGTCCGCTACTAAAATATTCATAAGGACTTAAGAAATTTCACGCTGCACACTTTGGCCGAACCAACCAAAAATAATAATTTCAATTACGACTGTCAAAATTGTAGGGCTTTTCACAGATGCTTATTTTTTATGGTCAAATCATATATAAACAAGTGCGGATTGCAACAACATCTTGAAGTAATTTCCAAAATTAAGTTTTACAACTTGGATTGAATAAAGAAGGAAATTATTCAAAAGAAGTATTTGGATATACGGTGAAGCTATTTTTGATTATGGTGACATTTTTGGTGGTTTGGTCATTTATGCTAGAACATGTGTGAAATATGTACCTATACAGACTGAATTCTACGAATATGTCTAATTTCGTTGAAGTGTATACAATGCAATTGAGTAATTTTCCACCCTCTAACCTGGTAATTATTTATCGATTAGAATATAATTCTTACGTAGAAAGCCTTTTGGTTATGTTATCAAATTATGGGCTTATAGTTTTTATTGTTGATTAATTTCTCCTGAAGAGCCGTTTCAAATGTGTTTGATGGTATGGATAACTGTGGAAGAAGCCTTAAGAAGGGCGGTGGTCCCAATTTATAAAAAATATTATAGAACATGTTTAGATAATTAAAGACCAATATCTCTTTCATCAATCTTTTCGAAGATATTTAAAATCTATACAAATTAGAATCCATGATTTTTTGGATAAACGCTATTTGGCCCATTTTCCGGGTACTGGATATACTATCATTAAAACACATGTATGTTTACAAGGTTTTAAGAGAATTTTTAAAAACAAATTCCAAATTTCAAATTAGAGTACAAACTTAAGTTTTAATCATGGCAAATGTCACATGTTCAATGGAACGAAAGTTGTAATTATTTTACCACTTTTTTAGAGAATGACATTGTACATGTTTATGGTTTTAATAATAAAGTTGGTAATGAGTAGGGCAACCAAAAATATGCAATTACATATTTTTTTCCAGTGCTCGAATTTTGTAAAGAGCAAGATACAAATCCGTTTCATGAAAAACTAAGCATTTTAAAGCCTACTTGTTAAAGCTCGGGCAATTCATTTTTTTACCTAGAAATTACACATTTAACATGTGTTGCACACGGTCTTCATCGTGTATGTGAATATATTCGTGGGGTTTCACCTAAGGTGGATCGTTTAATATCCAATATTAAAAAGGTTTTCTTAAAAGCTCTATCAAGAATAGAGATTTTTAAAGAAGCCAGATATTTATGATTTATTGCAATGAAAGTTTAAATTAAAAAATGTAAAAATACACTTTTTTAGTTAACTTTTGATTTTATTATTTTTTTTAGCATGGAGCTTTTTGCATTTATGTATAATTTTTTAGAGCATATTTTTAATGCATAAAACCATATTTTTAAAGCATATTTTAACTGCTTAAAACAATTTTTTTAGTGCAAATTTTTGGTTGCCCTAGTAATGAGTTTAAAAAAAATAAAAGTTCAATTCTTGAAATCAGCTATTCTCAAACGATCGTCAGACTGCAAATTTGGAGTAACCGCCTTTCTCTAATATCACAAACTTACTAACAAATTAGATCGTTTCTGAATACCAACAATTTTAAAAATATGTTAATAAAATCATCGATCTTTGAATTTTATGATCAAATTTTATATAAATTACGAATTTGAAATTTCAATGTGAAAACAATAAATTTAATTTATCAAATTTCGATAAAATATTAAGGACAAACTGGAATTTTGAAATTCTGCAAATGAAATTTTAGTTTATGTAATTTTTGGAACTTTACAATTCTGAGTCACAAATTTTAATTATTTTAACAAACTTAGGTTAGTTTAGGTTAGAGTGGCTGCCAAGGTACAATTAGACTGATAACGGCCTCCCCACGCTTGCTCTTTCTTATTGCAATTGGAGAGTTATTACTCCCAGGCATATGAGTATAGCATATGGCCCAGAGACCCAGACAATCCAGATGTTGAAATGTCCACTCATCTCATTCAGAGAAGAGTGGCAACTCAACGCCACCGTTGACGACAGAGAAACTGATTCCATCGACTTGATTATCGCCTGACTGTCCACATAGATTGCAATATCAATTGAGGATATCACATTATGTCTCAACCAAGTCAAGACCTCCTAAATCGTTATCAACTCCGCTTAGTACATACTGCAGTAGTCAGTGAGATTAACAGAAATATTTACGTTCAGTTTATCACAGAAAACTCCTACTTTACCGTCAAGCTACGAGACCATCTGTGAAAAAATACACAGATTAATTTCCATCGTCCTCAGCGCCCCACTTATAAGCATACAGGCCATCCTTTACACCTTCTCGAACCTAGTCCAATATGTTGTTTTCTCAAGAGCTGGCCACCACACACACTCCATACATAAAAGTCTCACAACGGTAGTGAAAAGCCTGGGTACCAGCTCCGGTTTTAGACCCCATCGTTTCCAATGCCGGTCCTGCATGACTATATAACTACAGTAGCATTGTTTACTCTTTATAAAGTATTAGGCTTTCAGCTAATAAGTTTACAGTCCAAGATCAAACCTAGAAATCTTGATTTGTCAGTAAAAGCTAGGTTAATTCCGTTTAAGATAGGAGGATCAACTACTGGAATTTTATATTTTTTCATAAATAGTACCAGCTCGGGTTTGGACTGGTTAATTCCTATTCCACATCTGCTGGCCCATCTCGTAATTTTTGAGAGCGCATTCCGCATTACCTGCTTAATCGTGTTTATGTATTTTCTGGAGACAATCACGCATGCAGAGCTGTATCTACCGATTTCCCTTTACAGTACGCATGTTAAGACAATGCCCAGTGTTTTTAGCAGGATGTATGATAGAGTTATAGATTATACCGCTTTTGGGATAAATACCACCCTGTCGTCTGCCTATTTCTTCGGAATATAAACCAGTTTAAACACCAGTTGAAGATTAGCTCCAGCCAGGGGAGGATAATCCACGAGTGGTTTTGGATTTCCGCAGCTATGATTCGATCCGGACCAGCCGATTTATAGGGTTTGAAAGCCTTATAGCCCCTAGAATCCATTTTTTTAGTCATGATATCCTCTGTAAGCAATTAATGTGTTTCTCGATGAGTACTAGACTCCGTCGAGTCGTGGAAAGTGGGTTTCGTTAAGAAACTCAAGGATACCATACTAGAAGCAGTCCATGAACTGTCCGGTTCAATTGGTTGGTTTAGTAGACAAAATCGGCCTAAGGCGAGAAGTATCGGAAACCTCCTTCATTCCATTACAGAAGAGTTTTCTAGACTTCCTTTATGATTTCCATAATTTCTTCTTATAAAATTTTAGGTCCTTCTATATAGCAGCCACAAGTGCCTTTGGCTTTATTAAAGGCTTTCCTACAAACTTATGTTTTATTTTAGTCTTTATAATTTCCTAAATTCAATTTTAATATTTTTACAGTTTTGGACTAGAATTTTCATTGAGTTTTACCCATAAAATTTTAAATCTTTTGAAATTTCGAAATTCGTAAATTTACAATTCAGAATATTAAATCGTGCAAATTTTGAAAATTAAATTAATTTTGACTTAAAAACAAGTTATATCTCAGTAATAAATAGTTTGAGATTCGATGCTCTATATGAGTAATGGCATCATGAAAAATTCATCTATGATATTCTGCGAACTGTGTTTAAACAAATTTTTAATTATTACTAAATTGTGTTTAAATTTAAATAAATTTTTCCGAATTCATACTTCATGATTTGCTTAGTGGAAAAGCTACTCTCTTTTAATTGACGACGGTTAGGCAAGCGTGCATCATTAACTCCAGTCGTATGACTAAAGAACATAGCAAATGTTGGCTAGTTTCACCCGGCATGTAAAGGGTTATCCCACAAGAACTGACAATTTAAGTTTATTAAAAATCGAGGCTTTATTTGAGAAATGGTGATATTTTTATTATAATCCAAAGTACAAACTTCACGATTAATAGTGGAATATACTGCCAAGTGACCTCCTCGAGTGCCCTTACTTTTGTGAGAAAATGTATCCATATCAAGTTTTACATAATGGACATAAATAGGCCCAATTTCAGTAAAATAAATAGCACTAAAGAAAAATTCTACTAATGGAATTTTGACAATTTCTCATCAAGCCTTATACTCGTATTTGACATTTTTTTTACTTAGCCCGAGAGGTAAAAGTATAGCAACTCCATTTTACTGTCGAAATTTATAAATTGAATGAGCTTTTCCAGGTTTTAGAAAATTAAAATAATTATTTAGTTATTGAGCGGAAGAATTGAGCTTTTTATTACAGCGCATTCCTAAAAAAAGCTTTAGAACCAAATATTTTTAACAATATAGAAAATATAAGATTTTATCAAAAGATAAATTAAAGCTTTCATCCTTACAGGACCGTTTTAGCCTATTGAAAGCTTTTATTATTATTAAACTTTCCGAAATTGAATATATTCATAAAATGTGTACCACGCATAAAAACCAAAAGGTTTTTGTTTACCAGAAATTACCAAATTGCAAACTCTATAGCTAATGGTTTAAGATCCTCCATGTAGAAACATAAAAACTCGAAACGATTTTAAACAATCGAATAGCAATGATATTAATTCAAATCATGTAACCAAAAATAATAAAAACGCAAAAAATAACAAAAATGAGGTGGAACACCAACAACAACAACCAAATGTTAAGAAAACAAAATTACCAAGAATGAAAACGGCAAAGAACACGAGTAAGAAGATCATCATTATAAAAAACGACGAAATGAAAATGGATACACAGACAGAACTGTATACGTATGTGAAGTAAAGGTTCATTCTACTTTCGACTCGAAAATCGTATTAAATTAAAGTCTTTGCACGGAATTGCCATTCATATTGTTAATAGATTTTTGCAAAGTTGTTGGTATTGTCGAATTGATGCGAAAAATTATACACGGCTGTATATATACATATATATATATATATATATATGTAGGAGACCACAGTTTTAATAAAGTTTACAACTCTCTATCTTTCTCTCTCTCTCTAAAAGCTTAAATAAATAAACATAAATCTGTGTGCTACAATGTAAAGTTCTTGTATATACAGTATATATAGTGTATAGTTAGTATATTAAAAACTCTTGTCTTGATTAGAAATGAACGTTTGTTAAACAATTGTTGTTGTACAAATAATAATTTGAAAGTTGAGCAAATAATAAATTTATATTTACATTTTTGTACATAAATAAAGTTTAATTCTTATATGAATCTTGTTTTTTTTTTTTTTTTGCTCCCTACTCTCGTATATCGTATTTGGGTTCATAAACTGAAACCATTTTACTACTTAGCTTTTTTGTATACATATTTCTGTTGATTACATAAACACAAAAAAAAAAAAACTATGTAAGGGTATTGTTTGTGTACATACATATATACCATAATAATATATGTGTATGTTTAGTGCACATTTTTTTTTTTTTTTTTTACCAAAACTCACATAACTTTATGGAATTAATAATTTTTATTATTATTTTGGAAGCTGGATATATAATATTTAGTTTTATAACTAAAACAACAAAACATGATAAATTTTAAATAAAAATGAACATAAAAACTCCTAAAAATTCTATTCTGAATTAATATTTGAACAATGATAGAAATTTAGTAGGGATATATACGAGCATATTATATGTTGCAGAGGTTTTCTTCATATTTTTTGGTTTATCGTTGTTTGAGTTTGGTCGAATAATTTTCATTATTCAATTGGTTTTAATTGAAAATATTTATTTATTACCATACGTCCATACAGCAGCATGTCTATGCAATTGGTTACAATAATATGTAATCTTAATTAATTTATAACAAATATAATGCTATATAAAATGTACAATGTGGTTAAAGGTTGCACCGCAACATCAATGAAAACAGAAATATTATGACAATTGTTTCGCGTTCGCTCATTTAAAAAGACGCATAACCAAATTGGAAATTAAGACGCATAAGCAAATCGGCACAATCTACTACTACTTTAGCGCTGGGACATCTGCGCCTAGAAGCTAATGTTTGGGCCCCAACAAAAAACAACGGTCAATATAAAGTGAAAATTTACAGTCGTCACGCACTAGCAAAAATTACTTTTCGTTGCTTTCAGTGCTAATGAGCGTATTTACACTTGGTCTCATGAATCCGGATTCTTTCTTCGTATTTCCCTCCTTTACCTACAAAACCGGTTTTATTGCAGCCATGTTGGGGATTCATTTTTAAACCAAAATTTTTTGTATTTCTCGGGATTCATCGCACTACCAAAAACAAAAATGAAATTAAAAATTTTCAAGGACATATGATTCCCAGTGAAAAGCATTTATGAAATGAAAAAGATTTGTAGCAGCTCGAATATTCAACTCACCGATATTCGATACTGCCACAAACAAAATAATTAGTGAAATTCACATATAAATCAACTTATTAGAATTAAGCGTTCACTAACCCCATCACATATCCAATAGCCGAACCACTACTATAAAACATTTATAGTAAAGCATGTCGCCATCTAACAACATCACCACGAACTAACAATGTTCGGTGATGCAACACTTAACATAAGTGCAATGTCGACCGCCGCCGGCGCATCAAAATTCGACACGTATTTTGGAACACGAAGGCGACGTCACACAACACAATAAAAAACTTACTATTCGTCCATTACCTTTTTCTCTTCCAAGTCCAACGTTTGGTGTGAGTGCAACGTGCAAAAAAATAACAATAAATAATAATATTGGTGGTGTAAAAATAAATATAATTAGAATTAAGTAATAATTATAATTTAGTGACACAAATAAATTTAATTAAACAATTGTGAATGTATTGTAATACAAATATAAATACTTACAACTAATTAACAATTATGTAAAATAAATATAAATGAAATTAAAAACAATAATTAGTACATACTCCTATAAATAAATAAAATTAATTTATATAATAAATTGATGAATGGATTGTTTATATCAAAAACTCCTTGTGTAATTGCGTGTTTCATTTTGAGAAATTTTATAATTGGGAGCAACCTCGTACAACAGATTCATACACATACATAGAAATGCATTAAATGAAACCGGATTCATATGAATCCTTGTGTAAACGACGATAGGATTTTTGAAACCAGAGAATCCGGATTCATGATACCTAGTGTAAATACACCCAATAGTCGTATACCATATAACGCTGGCGTACTCGATTTGCAAACGAACAAATGAAGTGTTCAATGACCTGAAAATTAACGTATCGTAGTTATTATAATTATTAAAATTGACTGGAACCCACGAGGATTCCGCACTCAATGGCACAAAGGCCCATGGTGCATACCCAGAATTCAGCAATTCGCAAACGCGCACTTCTGCCTTCGCAAACTGAACAAGTTTAGACCAAGGCAGAGAGGACAACTGATCTAAATTCATAGACCTAAAGTCAGTCATCATCTTCCTCAAGGCAGTCCTCGCAAATAACATCATGAGCTAAACACATACGATGTAGATGATCTTTAAAACGGCAATGTTCTGTAAGAATCGCTACCAAGATTCTTAGCTGGTTCTATTTTAAAGATAAACCATAATTCGTTGACCTCAAATTGGGCTCCTTAATGAAGTTCTTCGCCTTACGACAGCTAAAAGTCGCAAGCCACTGAGACCTTAGAGCTGAGGAGCTGCTAATTCAGGACCAATTAAAATTAATTGGGAGCCAGCTTTGGCTTAACAATCCGCGATCTCACTGCCGGTACCCACATGACCGTAACTTTATTGTTAGAACAAAGAAGGTTCATGAATTGTTTCCTTGACGAGTTTAGAAGCAGCCAAAGGATTTCTTAAAGAGTTAAGTACAGCTTTACTATCTGTATACAGTAGAATACTTTTATTTTTAACAGCAAAATTCAAAGCCTCAAACACACTACGTATTATGTTTCGTCTGAAAAACAGTACAATGCGAACCAAGACTACCGAAAAGTCTCAGATCCGTCCAAGGACAGTAGATTCCAAAGCCTGCACTGAAGTTAAAACGAGAGGCATCAGAATAAAAAACTATGGACTCATCTAATTTGTTAAGAAAAACATGCGAACTCCACAAATCTCTCACATGATAGGCCACCAAGGAAAGATTTGAGAAATGGAATTCGAGTAGTAGTCTGTCATTAACCACATCGATTTCTGGTAAACATGAAGGATAATTTTTAAAAATTTGTCGTAGTCCCACCGTAGAACCGAAAACATTCCATGCCCCAATGTATCTCAGACGATAAGCTGCAGCACATGCTGCTCCTAAAATAAAGGTGCATAACTGAGGCAAGGAAAGAATGGATTCCATAGCAAGAAGTAGAGTCGAGGACATAGCCCCAGTTATGGCTCTGCAAGCAAGATTTTGTAGACCATTAAGCTTGTCTACAGAAGCCTTCAGGTCAACCACTGGCAAAAAGTACGATAGTAGCGGTAGGCCCGGTTATTTATAAATGAAAGAAAGCATCCTAGGGCTTAAGCCCAAGGATTTCCCAAAAGAATTTCTACATTAGCAAAAATTGCAGTAGTTTTTTGAATCTTGTATAGTCCAGGTGATTCTTCCAGGGAAGTTTAGTATTTAGGACAACACCAAGGTACTTGACGTGGTTACATTTAGTGATCATTCTCCCGAAACGGGAGGGAACAGATAATTCAAGAGTATTCCTCTTCCTTGTAAAGACAATTAAATCAGTTTTAGAAGGGTTGACGTGTGGACCCTTCTCAACACACCACGCCTCCACAATAGTTAAAGCATGCTGAGTTAGGTCGGATAAGACACTGAGATGTTTGCCTGAGACGGTCAAAACAAGATCATCAGCGTAGCTCTGTGCAATGTATCCAGATTGCTGCAGCTTTACAAATAACTTTACAAGAGCACACCTCCCTGAGGTCAGCCTTTGGTAACCTTAACAGAAACTAGCACCCCATCCAGCTTCACCTCCACAGTGCGAGACTTGGGCATGGATTCAATCCATAAGATAATGGAGAGATCAATACCAAAATTGGTACAGTCAGTGGTGATCGTAGCAAACGAAGTGCTATCGAAAACTCCCGCAATATCGAGGAAAGTACCCACAAGAAAGTCCTTATTATTAAGCGATTTTTCAATCCTGGTTACAAGTTCATGTAGGGCGGTTTCACAGGACTTACCGACTCTATAAGCATGTTGCATGTTACTGAGTGGGGAGGTGATTAGAAAATGATCTCTAATGAATCTATCGGCAATTCTTTTTAGAGCTTTAGGAAAGTTTAAGATAGACTAATAGGCCGAAAGGACTTAGGATCCGTATAATCGGACTTACCAGCTTTCGGGATAAAAACAACTCTCAGAATTTGGAACAGTGCTAAAAGCAATACACGCTTGAAAAAGGTGGAGCAAATGATCCTGAATTAGAGGAAAGCCCTGCAGTAGTTCAGCAGGAAAAATACCATCAGGGCCGACAGCTTTAAAAGATGCAACGGAAAGTAGGCTCCATCGCAAGACATCACGATTGATCAGCTTGTGAGCCAAACTCCAAACGGGACTTGCAACAGACGTCCAAGTGAGCTCGTCAGCAACATCATCCGAGTTGACGGTATCACAACCAGGAAAATGAGCCGAAAGATGCAGCTCACCAATTTCCTTGCTGTAGGAGGTAAGCTGTCCGTCCGGTAGACGAAGAGAATCAAGTTTACACATACTGTTCTTAGCTAAAGCTTTATTGAGTCCAGCGACAGCAGATAGAAGGTTCCTTGTCTTCCTCGCAGAAGTTCAACCACGACGCTTTTTGAGCGGATCTTAAACTTCTTTTATATTCCTTCTGTGTTAACAAGAAGTTATCCTAATCAATCTGTTGCTTAGACTTTTTTGCTTTGTGCTGCAGTTTCCTAGTTGATTTCCTTAATTTTTTAAGGTCAGAGTTCCAGAAAGGTTTGTTCCGAATCTTTTGATTAGTGATAAGAGGGCATGACTTTTCAAAGGCTATCGTTTGACGAAGCAACTGACGATGCTTGATCTTCGATGTCCTTCCGCGACCGAATAACCTTCGGTGGCGCAAGTAAAGAACCTTGCTTGAGAGAGAAAGGACCCCAATCGGTTAATTTCCGATTGCGGTAAGGTTCAAGAGGCTAAGGTTGATATTAAACAAGATATACAACTGCAATCAGAGGTGAGGATGTCATCCGTCACTCTCCATTCTAATATTAAATCAATAATGGACATGGAGCATAGGCTAATGTCAATCACCTCCTGCCGGACAGAGTTGCCAAAAGTAGGCTCGCTTGCAGTATTGAGAATTTCAAGCTCAAAGGAGTTTATATAGTTAAGCAGAGAAGAACCCCTGTGGTTCATGTTCGTACTACCCCAGATCAAGTGATGAGCATTAGCATCACAGCCAATCACCAAAGGGGTATGCTTGTTCTTACACCATGTTACAAGATTAGTGAGCTCCTCAGAGGAAGGACGTGAAGTAGTGCGATGACCAGTTTAGTGCAGGAATTAGCGGATACCAGAGTTATGAGAACAGCCGTAATATTGGCCGAGCTACACTCGTGAATAAAAACTGCATTGATATTATTGCCAATAAAAATGCACGCTCGAGTTTTATTGACAGAATTCTTACAGAAGATTCTGGCATTAAATAAGTTCAATCCAGAAACAGCATTATCAAAAAGATATGGTTCCTGGATTAGATAAATATCTGTATGCATTACAGAAAGCAACATCCTCAATTCAAAAGAAGCAGACTAAATGTGTTGTAAGTACGATTATGATGAACACCATATGTTTCCAATAGCTCTTGGAACTGTTTAGATATGAACTGTGTGCGTATTATCTGTGGTAATAACATTGGGTACTGAGAATAGATTAAATATCTGTTGCTCCACAATCTCACTCAGATGAGATGCAGTTGCTTTGCGTATATAGAGGTTTTAATAAAACAACCGTGGAATAATGGTATAATATAACAATTACCATACACTATTAGACCTAGGATATGGTCCCAAGAAATCAGCGTATAAGTGCTGAAAAGGTCGACATGATTCGCGTGGTTTTATCATACTTACCCGCAGTAAAATTGTCGCTGTAACAACTCCAGAGTTTTACTGATTTCCAAATGTGCTGACGTAGTAGAGTTATGTGCGAGCTTGATCAGATTTTCTGTTAACTCAATATATATAGATTGCAGTGTAGCGTTTCCTTTAAGAACAAGATAATTACAATTTGAAGTGTCCGACAGATTCAGAATAGCTTGGATTTGTTCTTGATATTCATTTGAATAGAACGCTTCGGAGTTGATATCGATATTTAAGGGAGATCGTGAACCGAAAACTCAGTATCATTAATCGAACATATATAATTTCCTGTATTGGAACCTAGGTGACACTCGTAGTGTGTGACCCAGTATAAATCAATAGCCACATTCACAGCTTCGCAAAATACTCTTGTAAGTGGGTCAGCTACAATGTTATTAGTTTCCTTACGGTAGTCGATTTTGAAATCATAGGACTACAGCTTTAGACTCCATCTTCCCGAACGGTCTTTTTGGGTCATCAAATATCGTAATGAAGCATGGTGATCCGTTTACATGGTGAATGTGTACTAACGGACTAACGACCGCTGCCAAACACTCTAATTCCGTGATGGAATAGTTGTTCTGTGAGGCAATTATGATCAACTTGGAATAACACAGTTCCGATACTATCCTTGGCAAGCCTCACATTGGATATAGAAAGGCCAAGTAAAGTTAGGGTTTGTTTAAACTAGAGCACTAAGAAGCGAATTCGCAGAGTTTATTCGCGACATTAGACTTTTGTTCATTAAATTCCATAAAAGCCGGTAAGCCGTTCTTGTAATTTTTCAGTTTGACAAATTACCAAAAGTTTTTTGGATTACATCGTAAATTGTCTTCTATAATAATTATGTAATTGTTGTACAAAAATCGAAGACAACTGCTTACGTAGAGACTAGAACTGATTATAAGCCAGGCTTGATCTTGTTCGTCTTTTTTCCATATGATATTTGTTGCGCATAGTACCTAAAGATGGGAACAAACTTTGCTAGAGCGATGATTAACAATTCATTAAAGATATTTACTGATATTTAAATTCCTCGCATGATTGAATTTCAAACGATCGATTGTTAAAGTATAAAAAATCAAATCGAAATAAGTACCACGACGTTTAGGTACATTATTTATCTGAGAAGTACCTAAATTTGCCATATGGTTACATATTAAAGTAGAAGAATCGTCTGTATTAGAAGGAATTAAAACAGAATCACAAAATCTATTCTATCGTTCATAAATGGGATTAGCTTACATGAAATACCGTCAAGGAAATTGCGAACAAGTCATATTAGATTAGGATTACAAGGGAGTTATACTACGCTAACTAATATTTGATATGTATATCTCGTTTAAGTTTGACCGTAATACAATCCAATTCACAACAGAATTTGTTCCCGAATAATAAGTACTCCACCACCTCTTAGATTCGTAACAAAGGTATAATGGTCACGACGGAAAACACAAAAATTCGATAAAGAGAAAATTCAGCTGCATTGAAGCTTGCTGTGACCCAAGATTATGCCAAAAATGCCAAGGTACAAACTCATGGATTTTTAACTCATGCCGCTACAATTGAAATAAAAAATAGATAAATCCAATTATTTCAAATATACTTAAATTAATTTCATTTAACCTTTATGTTTAAAACCAATTACTTAACCTTCTTCTTTACAACCAACATACCCGGGTAAGTATGAACAGTTCCATACGTTTCTAAATATATTAAACTGTTAAACTAGTGAGACAAATCGGAAAGGTGTTCAAAGTTATTTAGCATGGAATGTCAAACACCTAAACGAAACGCAACGTATTCGGCAGACAATAACCGCCACTCAGTTTGACGCCTATCTCGGTATCATTTTATTTGCTGGTGTGAGCAGATCAAGGAATGAACATACACAAGATTTATGGAGTTGTTGTGTTCATTCCCTTTATCGTGCTACAATGAGTCATTTTGATAAAGGCATCACTCGTATAGCAAGCGCTTACAGGGCGATAAAGCCGCTACCATATCAGACATCTTCGACAGTATATGGAATCAAAGTGATGGTGGATGTGTAATTCGATTACATCATACCCAATAAAAGGACAAATGTATATCGGAAGGGACGCATTATAGGGCAAAGGGAAACAAATCAGGGCGAAAGAATAGTAAATGATTTATGCAGCAATCTATTTCGTGGAAGTGGTCGAAACATAACCTGCGACAATTTTTTTACCACTTATAATCTATAGTTTATAGTTTGATACTTAATTTTAGCTTATCAATACTAGGCACGGTTAATAAAAGACTTCGTTTTATACCTCCAAATTTCCATATTGTGGAAGGCCAACCTCGACCTGTTCAAGCATCTGTATTTGGATTCAGCAAACAATATCACAATGTGTTCCTACTTTCCAAAGAAGAACAAAGCTGTAGTTCTCTTATCAACTATATGCATTACGACAAAGAAATCCAAGGCTCGGTAAATAAACCAACTATGATATTGGATTATAATAGGACTAAGGGCGGAGTCGACAATATAGATAAAATGCTTGGCGAATATTCATGTAAAAGAAAAACTAACCGATGGCCGTAAGCATTTATTTACAACATATTGGATGCAGCAGCATTAGCGACTAATTCCCGACGCAGATTTTTACAAAAACTTTGTGAACAATTGGTTATTCCAGGAATAACCCAACGTTCCAACAAATTTCAAATTACCAGTCATTTTTCCACAAAAAATGGAATAGAAGCTATGTTGGGCCATACATTCAACTTTGGATCTAGCCTTCTTTTAGACAGTTCGTCCTCCGCTCTACAAGAACATGATGCTGCTGGTCGAATTACACATAAAGGGAGCTGTAACCTATGCTCTAAAAGAAGAACGTCACGTTAACTCTGTGCAAACTGTGAAAAAATTGTCTGTGTTAGCATTTTTTGAATGGCACCAGTTGCGTTCAATGTCAGAATTAATTTAATTTTGTTCTTTTCCCAAATGAATTTATTATATTTATTGTATATTTAATTATTTAAATAAATAATTACTGAATAAATGCTGAATTTTGCCTTAATTATTCCTTCTTTCTTGACATATTACTTTAAGTTGTATACCTATACCTGGGTATGTTGGTTTTCAAAGGTAAGGGTTATTTCTAAAAAAAAATTAAAAACAATTATGGATAAATAATTAAAAAGCTACTGAAAATTTCAAGTCGGTACGACCTCTAACTCGTAGAAATTTTTGACTTTGAGAATTAAAAACTTACCCGGGTATGTGATTGTAAACATAAAGGTTAAATTCATATCGATTCGAGTCGACTCAAGTGAACCCAGTCAATTCAATAAATCCATCCTATATTATATTGACCAAGCGAATACCAGATACACCACCGATCGATTGATAGCCAGAAATGTTTGTTGGCATCTTACAATCAACTCTACGATATCTTTCATTATTTATCCAATTTGAACTACTCAAAAAGCAATATATTAGATATTGCTTTTACCAAATATTTTACATATTTAGATTAACTTAAATAATTTGTTGGCCCCTTTTGGCACTAAATTGCTGCCATCTTTCAAATCATTTTTAATTTGTTTGGTATAGTATTGTTCTGGAAATTTCACCCAAAATTCCTATAAGAAATGTTGTTGACCTTGTACTTTACCAATAGATACTTATTTTTAATATTTGGTAAAATCTTCACTCAGCTGTTCCGAGGTATAAGCTAGCTTTGCTGACTGTTTATATTTGGACAATTATAATCGTATACCAGACAGCAGACTAATTAGTTCTATACGAATAACGTATATACCTTCTACATATTCTTCAAATATTCTTATAATTTAACAGATGTAACAACATTTTGTGTGAGAGGCAACGACAGTGATTTGTTCAAAGGAAACCCCCAGCGCAGCTATATATAAATTTCCCAGAAGAACAAAATGACATATAATTATTAAAATGAGAGGAGGCACATTTCTAAGATTTACTTCAATTTTGTGAACAGTAGGTACTTAAAAATTCAACTTGACGACGTAAATATGTATATAATTCCAGAAATGAAACTGAAATAAAACGATATGCAACAACATAAATTTGTTGCTGCGCGTCTAAAATGTCAATTTTTGAAATTTCGGGAATTACGAATACCGGATGGATTGAGAGATATAATAAAATTTTACAAAGTCTTTGTTCTTAACTTTAAAAATTTATTGCATTTTAAACCCAGTTTAGTCCCATCTTTAAAATAATCCTGACCAAATTAAGCGCATAAGTTTTGTTGGATTTTGAGCAACAGCCTTGTTTTGATCTAACGTTCAAAAAAGATTTATAGTTTAAAAATAATCATCTGTAACCACGTTTACCAAATTCTCGGTTACCTTTAGTTTGTCATAGTATAGATTAAGGTGCGTTTAACTGCGTATTAATATTTAAACCGTTAGTAAGACGCTATCAATTGTCGTTGATCGGTTTCTTTTATTGTGGTAAGTTCTACGGGTGTCAACGTGGCAAAAATAATTGAAAAAATTACAGATAATATTTTCATTTCACTAAGAAGTTTGAAAGATTCACTCACAAATCCGAGTCGCGTAACCTTCTCAGGGATCAATGAGGTTGCTTTAAAATCATCGCAGATAGTCTAAATATTGAATCGAGAGCAGTAGAATTTGAACGTAACATTTAACCAAGCAGGTCGTAGTGAAATTAAACCGGTGTTCGACTACGCAAGGTTCAATGTCACAAAATTTAAATTGCTCAAGCAGCTAATAGAGAGAATGGACCATTAATTAAAAATATTTTGGAAACTGAGGCCAAGATGTCATACATAACCGTATTCATGGATCTGTCAACAGCAATGAGCGGTTGAACACATGATATAAGATCGTTAAATGAAAAATCAGATGAACTTTTAATTGGAGTACGGACTATGGGTGATGAGGCTTAATATAGGGATACTTGGTTTCTTCAGATCCTTCTCCGCAAATTTGATTAGGAATAGTGAATTTCTCAATTTGAATTTAAAATGTGATGGAATAAATAAGAGGATCTCTGAAGTTAAACACCAGCAATCTGGACGTTCTCAAGATCCGTCAATAAATCCATTTAATCACGAATACTTTACTTTGTGTTTATTGTAAAAGAACCAAACATCCTTTAAATCAGTGTATAAAATTCAGATTGTTTACCGGAAATGCACGTCGATCGGGTCTGCAAGAATTGTCCTAAGTCAGCAGATCATTTATGCCAACATGGTTCTTCCAAGCAACTGACCACATTAGGCACATATCAAGATTCTGATTGATTCACCACCAAACCAATCATCATCATTGCATCATCAGCCGCCAACATCGACTTCACAACCATCAACAACACAAACCAATCAAAGCTAAGATCACCAGTCCATATAGCTAGACAAATTCCAGGTAGTAGAAATTTATTAAGGGGTGGCCTGTTATTCAATGGCTCTCCAACTGGCATACCAATAAATTTATGTTTATTTCAATTGGAAACCGTGGTAGCCTCAACGAATTTATCAAAAATGATAGACAGCTCACAGAAATTAACATCGCATGGTAGAACGATTTAAATATCGGGTGCTGTACTCAGTCAGATATTGCGTTGAAAATTCAAACACGAAAGCAACATCCTTACGAAACATTTCTTAAATTCTAATCCTGACCTTTTTATGCCTATTAAGCGAACCACTCATGCACAAGACTATATGAAAAGCACCCGCAGTTGATGTGTTAATAAGAGGCATCATAATAATCTCAAAAGCTGGCACATATTTTGGATGAATCATTCTCCTATAAAAATTCCATCACCTTAGTAACTATATAATACAATTGATTCTTGTTATTCAACCTTCTTGGAAATATTTGTTCAATAGTTTATGTACAATTGAGTTTCTGTCAGATAAAATCACATCGCGTGAATAATATATTTTGCCTACACGAACGAGTAATGTTGTATATAATCGTACACGCAAATATACCTTTGATCTCTTCATAGTTACACACGCGCACCCGGTTCAAATCATAATTAAGAGCGATGACTGCGATGCGAGATAATTTATAGATCTGCTTTACATTGATTTTATGAATTTTTCCTCGCTCGAGTATAAATTAAACAAATAATAGCAGAATTTTTTATTTAATCCTCTTCAAAAAATAATGAAGCAAAAAGGGCAACGAAATTAAATCCAATTCCAATCGCCTTGTATATATATATATATAGATTATGTATATACGTGAAGTAGAAAGTGACTGTCTGTTTTTTGTGTTGAATGTATATTTCTCTATTCCCATTTAATATTTTATCACAAGTGTTCTTGACATAACAGAAATAAAAATAAAATCTATATAGAAGTTAAATTTGATTTACTGATATGCTATTTCTTATCATTCGAAATCTACCCTTTTTTTTTTTTTTTGGATTTCTAATGATAACTTTTATCTCTAAATTGCTTTCTTCGTTTGTGAATTTCGAAAGATGAAAAACAGATTCAAAATCAATAAAGACGATATTTTGATTGAGAACTTTATTTTTTGTGTGCTGTAAGCTCTCGATGTACTTACATACATACTCGTACATACACGATTGCTGAAAAATGATTTGCAAAATTTTCTTTAAACCAAAACCCTATAAAAATTATAGCAAGCATATATACATGTGTACGAGTATATGTATGTACATATACCGGGTATAATAAAGTGGATAAAATTAGTCGGTTTTCAGGCAACAAAATTAAAAAGCTGGAAAAAATATTTTTTTCGGACCGACAAAATATTATTTGCTTACCATTTATGTCGATTTTCTTTGGTCAAAAATAATTGATTATTTTGACAAATAATTGATATTTTTCAGGATTTCATTTTTCTTTGGCGAAAATAATTGATTATTTTTTGATGTATAATCAATTTTTTCAAATCATGATTTTTTCTATAATCTACTACCACTACATTGAAAAATAGAAATGTCAAATATGACAAATAGACACCTCGCAATTTTTATGTCAATTCAATGGTTTTCTTGCTGTGTGGTTATACTAATTTGTCCATAATAGTTGTCCATAATTTTGTTGACGAGGTAGTCTGCATTGACAGTGGCGATTTATGGGATGAGGCATCAAACATTACCTCAGATCGTACACAAGATCAGCAGATAACATCGACAGAACAAAATGATTCAACTGATAACTCGGGAGAAAATGCAACTGGCAATGTATTGAAGCATTTGGTCGAAGTAAAACGCAATCGAATTGCTTCTAGTTTTTAAAATTTAAAGCAAAAATATTACAAATAAATTAAAATAATACATAGATAGATTATAATAAATAAAACACAAAATGATTCATTATATTTATTTCATTCACATGAAATTCACATTAAACTGACAGAAAACAAAATGTCAAAATACCAACACAAAGACAAAAAATAATCAATTATTTTTCGTTTTCGATTGGCAAGAAAATAATTGATATTTTTTGTAAAACCAAAGAAAATCGACATTAGTGTTTACATACGGATATAATATAACAAGAGTTTAACACAGTAACTATAAATAATTTTTATGACATTTTTAATTGTCATAAGAGAGAGCAGATTCCTTTTATATCCATGTTTATGTTTGTATACTGTATTATCCTGTACGGTTGTATACATATGTACATAAGATAAAAATTCCCTAAATCTGGTTGTAACGATTTTATATAAATTGTTGCATATTTTTTGGCATCACAATTTTGTGGAAAATTGGGTGAATTAATTTTTTTTGTGCTGGAAATTAAAATAATTTAATTTAGTCATTTCCGGTTTCAAGAGTGCATATATGGTTTTTAAGTTGTGGGGGTACAAAATTGGCTTTGCAATCGATAATATAAACTTAATTTCTATAATACCGGATTAATTGGAATCGGAATAACAAGTTTGCTTTAATCGGGCTGTTATTTTACTATGAGCTGATAATAAACTAGGCATCACAAGCACCATCAAGTCTACCCGCATGTTTATCTATATTAGACAGTGACCCGTTATAACCTCTACAACCATGATAAAACCGTCGAAGCAATATCCAGTTTTGGCCAGCTCTGCCTAGTTATTACGCATACGAGTTGTCGTTAGAGTGTTAGACCATTTATCGTTCGTTGGTCTCATATCTTCCTTTCCTTCTGAAGCAGCAGTTTACATGTAGCGTGCGATATTACAATATTTACCCAAGCCATGTGGATGTTGCACTGTGCAGACATCTCACTTAAAGATGAGAGACAATCCTAGGATATCTTCGACGTAAGGATTACTGATTTAGCGTTTGTAGCGTTTTGATGCAAGCCGTAAAAATGATAATTTCCTTTGTAGATATTACATTATACATAAACCCAGTCCATCACTTCCATTATCGCGATAAGTTCAGCTGGAAAGACACTATACAAAAATAGAGAAGACGAAAATAGAGGTTTACATTCAGTGTCTCACAGAATACACCATATCTGACGTTTCTATTTCTATTTGAACCATCCGTGAAGAAGCTCAGCACCGCACCTTGTCCATAACTGCCTCATGCAGTTCTTCTCTGTGGTGGGAATCTCAGTAAGGAACTTCATCTCGACTTCATCTGTTGCGCATAACCAATGAGATGTCCTAGGTTGTTACAAGTCCACATCGAGCGGATTTGAGCCTTATGGCTGTGCATGCTGCCAGTTGTTTGGCCGCAAGATTCAAAGGGGTGACATGAAAGAGAATTTCTAAAGCTTAAATCCGACCTCTGAAACATAGAGCCAGTATACAATGTGGGGCTCCAATCCTCAACTCTTTCTAATGGCTTTCTTACAGGCGTAGAATTCTATATTAGCTTATTTTGTGATCCTTTCTAAAATGTTTGGGTTACGGCTCAGTTTGCTATCCAAAATAAGCTCGAGGTATTTATCTGTAAACGTCAAGCTGGCACGATTTAATGTTGGCGGGTTTTCTGAGGACGTCTGTACTTCCTAAGAGTTCACCGGTCTTCCCTTACAGTACGCATTTTGAGATTTTGACTCATCCGGCTTGATTGAGCCTCTAAGGTGAGCGTCTTTTCGCCTTTGTCATAAAATTAGCAGAAGGAAGGATACGTTTATAGGCCTACGATGAGGACGACTGCAGGGAGAACGGGGCTTTAGGTATAAATATTACTTTTACTTCAGTCATTTTGATATAAATGGGACAAAGTTCTAGGCTCTATTTGAAGATAACTTCAAGCCAGGGTAGGGTAACCATTGACTTAAAATAAGTCTGTTTAATGATCAGAGGAGTTTCTTCTTATAAATATATAACTCGCGGGGCACACAGCCCTATTTAATTGAGAACGCTCTGAAGCCAAAACCAGGCACGCCGGAAAGTGCGTCTCTAATATTAGCTCCAGAGATTCCTCACCACTCGTAGTCCATGATTCATCCGGTCGTTGGAAATAACTCGGGATCAGTCTCAATCCGCAGAAGCTTTTGGTTTCTTAGCATTTTTAAACAATCTTTTACATTTTACAGTTCCCTCAACCACCAAGATGGCCGGGACTTACCCAAAGGCCTTCTAAGAGGGCATGCACCTCAAACAGCTTTGTTAAAGCATTTGTTAGCTCGTCTACTAATGTATCAACCGCATGTATTGATGCAGGTGGATTTAGAACTGACACCGGCAATGAATTACCCAGAATGGTTCGAGAGGTATCCCAGTCGGTTTTCCTTCTGTTTCTGAAAATTTGTTTTCTAGTAATATTTGTAACCACTTCATACTGAAGATAGCAATGGCCCGAAATGGAATGGTCTTCAGACATGACGTGAGACATGCGTGATGCCTAGCACGATGTTGGCTTGTGCCCAATATTACATATGTGTATAGGTTATTTCGTAGAACAAAATGAAGGAGTAACTAACCTGACCCATTTATGTCTGTATGAAACTTATCATAATTTATCAAATTATTAGTTGGGAGTCCCGAGTCCCATTACCCGATCATCGCTAACCCATCGCTTCGTGGATCAGAACAATATCTATCCTTTCAGCTTCCATTTAAAACACTAGAACATCCGAGGCTCTCTTGCAGTGCTGGAGGTCGATTTGCATAAACTTCAGCATCTTTAAGTATTCTTTCTTTCACCACATTTGAATTAGACTCACCTCCAGATAGTGGGTCCGATTGAGAGTTTACCTGGAGTGCACAGAAAACCACATGTGTTCTTGTCGTTGAAGGTTGGCCGAAAACTGCAAAATAGAATCATCTTGTAATTCAGATCACTTCGATTTCCATTTACGTAAATTAAAACCTTTTCTCTATATCAGACACAAATGCGATAGATGTTTTACATGAAATGATTTTTACAAAAAAATCTTTGTAAGCCAATCAAAGAGAAGGATTTCGATCAAATCGTCGTTCCATAGATAAAAGCCCCCTAATGGCTGCTCATTTGGAATGACCGAAATTCTATACTCTTGGTATCATAATAAGTTAAATTTACCACATCACTTCCATTACCTTCTCGATGAACGGTTGATAATGATTGATAAAGAAGTTCACATTGATCATTACTCTGGAGTTCAGGTTTGCTGTCTGGTGCTTACAGTTGGGTTGAGAAAATCGTGATGAGGTTCAATGTTATACTACTAGGCCACTGACAGTAAATAATGAATGTGTACGAGTCAATCCAAGACTCGGTAGGAGTTGTTCTGAAATAAATGAACATTGGGACCCAGAGACTCATCACGAACATGAACGAGCGCGGTTGGTAACAATATTGAAGACAAGTATTGAAGACAAGCCACTGTGCGATGTATTTTGTGCGTCTGCTTACAGTGATTGGTGGTTGTTTTGGTCTCTTGACTGTAGAACTGGAACACGATATAGGATTCGATGTAAACGATTAATAATTTATTGTTTCCGGAATTATATGGCTAGTTTGGTTTATCTTTGGAAAATACATATGGTCACAGGTATAGGCTGAACATATTCCGGTACAGATATAACGGGTTCAGTATATGAGTCGAGGAAAATACATTTTGTGGTTGATTAGGCTATGATGGTATCTTACACCATCATAGCCTAATCAACAACAAAATGTATTTTTATTAGATTTTAACCTAGTGCTTTCAATTCTTCTGTTTGTTGTTGGTACAGATCCATCGTTCACTCAAGGTCAATACTTGCTGAACCATTTGTTCGATCTGTGACTTCATAAATTTCATACCGAAAATATGGTCAGCATCGTTTACCTGCTGAACATTAATATTAAGTGTTTTCCGGTCAATAGCGTTAATGATAACTGCTTGGATGATCCTGAACATCCCGCGCCCTTCGACTCAACCTAGTCAGAAGGAAGAATAGAAATGTTTGTGATTGGTCGGGTTATTTCGCTAAGTTTAGTTTTTATATCCAATACCCATCCAGTCATTTGTTTTCTTAATATATGTTGCCATCGCGATATCCGATTTTCTATTTGTGCAGTATATTTGGTTTTGGTAACAGTGTAAGTGGATGGCCAATTAAAAAATGTCTCGGAGTTAGGGAATCCATATCGGTCGCTGTCATCTCAAACAATGGTCGGGAGTTAAGTATATGGCCTCTATTTGAATTGGCAAGATGTCAGTCGCGCCTCTCCTATTATTCGTTTCAAATGATACTTTATTGATTTTAAGGCTGCTTCTATGGGAATCAACCTCAAAAATTAGGACCAGTTGGTGGGATCAAGTGACATTCAATATTATTCATGACGAAGTATTTTGATATAGACGAATCTTGGATTGCCACCGTCATAGACTTGCTTGTATCTCTCGTTCAGCTCCAATAAAATTAGACCCATTGTCACTGTATGAAAGTTTGCATATTCCTCTTCGCCCATGGAACAGCGACGTAAAGCGGCCAAGAACGCCTCAGTATTCATGTAGCTCATTAACTCTGGATGTACAACCGTGATTGCCATACAAACGGAAAGCGCCAAAGACGCGTTTATAATTTTGGCGCCTCGTACCCTAAACGTTTTGATAAATAGTGGTCCGGCATAATTCACGAATTGCATTCTTGCATCTCATGATGTGATGTGTTGGCCTTAATATTGCCATCAAAACCTTACGACTTACATGCAACCTTAGAACCTGCATGCAAGTGATTGATATGTTCATATAATTATTGTACATGCTTCATCTAGTATGGAATATGTGCATTATCCATTTGCCACACACTTGCAATAAGCCGTTTTTATCTATAAATGGAAAAAGATTCGTCAATTTCGAAGGAATATTATTAATTATCGCGTTAATCTCTGAAGCAAAACAGCAATGCTCACGTCTCATCACCAAATTGAACACGTCTGGCTTAGTTTCATTATATTTGCGTGATAATTATAGGCTCAGCTGCTCTGGTAGACGCTCTATCCGAACGCAATACAACACTTGAAAAATAATAGACAGCAGCTTTGAAAGTTTGGAACATCTTTCAAAGAGGCTGGGAAGCCTATCGTTCCTGGTTTCAATTGTGACCAATGCGATCGCATTTATTTCCCGTTCCTTTAATGCGTCTTCTGACCTTTCCGAAATTGTCGAAATGTTATTAGGCCATTGTCTTTCTGACGCATTCACCAGTTTTAACTGTCCCACCATAAACTGTGGTCGATTAACTCTTTCGGAGACTCGCCCGAAGGGCGATCAGCTGGGTTATCGGGTTTGTGTGTTGTAGGACATATGACAATCTATATATTATGCACACAAATGTCTGCCATTTCCTTGGACATGACGTGTATAGCCCCGATTTCTTCCGATCTATATAAATTTCCTCTAATTGCATGCATAAACTATAGATGGTAACGGATCATCCCAGGGTACCTAACAGCCACAGGTTCTGGAATAGTATTTTAATCACGACTATGGCTGGCACCAACCACCCATATGATCAAATATTTTTAACATCTCGGATAGATTAAACCCTCCTTTTTTCAGCAAACAGCTCAGATGTTTAACAATATCTTCAGCATTCTCGAAATTGCCCGTTCAAGACATTAAATCGTCAACGTTAAAATCGTGTTTTACGATATCTGCCTCTAGCTATTCGTTTCGATAATCTGATGCTAGTTGGTTTAAAGTTTATCTCGTCAAAAAAGGACCTGATGCCGTACCAAAAAATTGTTTGATATTCACTGTCCTTTTTGTTTAGCCAAACTTGCCGAAAGATCTTTTCAATATCAGCAGTGAAATTGATTTTGTTAATACAAAATCGCAGCTATTATTCCACTAAGCTTGAGTGAATGGCCATTTGTCGCCTTGGCCGATCACACACATCTGATATTTTCATGTGCTCCAGTAATTGATATTCCTCGAAAAATTCCGTATATCGATCTTTGAACGATTGTTCACGTACAAATCGTTTACAGCCATTTATATCGAATTCCGAAGATTCGGTAAATTTTTTTGAATGGTAGATTTAAAATATATTTTCCATGTACCGCTCTTCGAACCGTATCCCGATAATGCTGAAGACAGAACTTCTCCTCCACAGTGTACTCACCGACATTTGAAATAACTTCCATCTACCAAAATTTCCCTAAAGATAAATCGACCTCTAGATATCGATTTACTGGAACCGTTTCTGTGTTACCACCTTCATTTTGTATTGGCGTTTCTGTTATATGTTTCGACTAGAGAGAGCTTTATGCCGTAACATATTATATCAAAAAAAGATCACGTCCATGTACAATAATATGTCTATTTTACCTTTAACCGAAAAATCTGGATGTGCATGATAGATGGTCCTCAAGAAATGTAAGCCTCTCACTTCCTTGACTGACGGTTGATACGAGGAAATAGTTGAAACAATCAATAACTTTGCTGAAATTTCAAATTTATTATCTAATCTAAATTTGATACTCCAGAAGTTGTATCATTCAAACCTTGAACATCATCAACACCTGGAAACATTCCTCTGTGACAAAAGACGTTTGAGACCCAGAGTCAAAGTTGCCAGTCAATATATTATGACGTTCGACTTTTATTTGGAAGGGTTGGAAGGATTTGCTACTGAATTGGTATGATAATTGCTAGGCCAACTACATCCGACCTAACGTTTGCTATTGATCTTTACATATCATAATGATTCGCGTTATTGATTCTTTCAGGTTTTTCTCATATAACAATAACAATTCCACCCATGATAAATATAGGCGTGTAGAATCCGTAAGTCATATAGTAAAAAAGCGGACCTGATGGCATTATCCCTGCGGATATCCTGCGAACTATTAACTTAACACTACCCTGGCTGGAAGTTATCTTCAAAGGCAGCCTAGAACTCTGTCACATAGGAAATGGACTGAAGTAAAAGTAATATTTATACATAAGGCGGGAAAAACCTCTCACTGCTATCCCAAAAAGTTTGGGCCTATAAGCTTATCCTCTTTTCTGTTAAAATCACTGGAAAGACAAATAGAGGCTTACATTAGTGGCTCAATCAAGCCGGCCGAGCTTTCGGGATCTCAACACGCATACTGTATAGGGACGATCGGTGGAAACAGCTTTCCACTGCTTTATAGGCCTGATTGAAAAATCACTTGAATACAAGGAATATTCAATGGTAACCTTTTTGGATATAGAGGGGGCCTTAAGCAACGTCAGACCGGGGCCAATCACTGGGGTCCTTGAGTGTCTGGGGGTAGACGATTCACCCAGAGCCTGATTAGATCAAAGGCTTAGAGGCAGGATCGTGACAGCTTATCTGGGTGCGACGCCTGCCGGCAGATACGTGAGTAGAGGGACACCTCAAGGTGGGGTTCTACCACAAAAAACAGGGCTGGTACTCATTACCAGGAAGCACAAACTTCCTCAGTCAGTATGACCCGCCAACATTAAATGGTACTCGCTTGATCTTTACGGATAGAGTGAAATACCTCGTACTACTTTTGGACAGCAAGCTAAGCTGGAAACCAAACATCGTAGAGAGAGTAAAGAAAGCTACTAGCTACTATAGCGCTCTACTCCTGTGAAAATGCCATTGGAAAGAGATGGGGTAGGGAGCCCCGCATAGTACACTGGCTGTACGTCTCAGTGGTCAAACCTATACTGCTGTATGGGGTTGTTGTTTGGTGGCCTGCGTTAAAAACTATGGCTAACCTTAAACTATTGATTAAAGTCCAAAGAACGGCGTGCTTGTGTATAAGTGGGGCTCTAAGGAGCACACCTACTCAAGCTCTGGAGATTCTCTTTCATCTCACTGCCTTTGATATTGCGACCGAGCAGCTTGCATCTTGCACAGCCATTCGGCTCAAATCCATATCTATGTGGACCTGTAACAATATAGAACACTCATCTATCCTATGCAACAGGGGTACTGCTGAAGCTACCGACTACGCTATCCTTTGCCATCTGTTGTGGTGAGATTCCAAACTGAGTTTCTCACCAGAGAGGACTGGGTGAACGAAACGGTTATGGACAATAAGGCGCTAATCTTCTTCATAGATGGCTCAAAAAAGGATATAGGGGTAGGTTGCGGGGTGTTCTGTGACCCATTAGGGGTCAACCTCTCTTTTCGTCTTCCCGACTTTTGTAGAGTTCTTCAAGCTGAACTTATTGCGATAATGGAAGTCATGGATATTCGCAATTTTCCGAACAGCCTGGATGCTAATTAAACGCTACAATCATACTCCCTGACATCGAAGGTAGCCCAGAACTGTCTGGCATCTTTAAATGAGATGGCTGATCAGTTCAACATCCGCTTGACGTTGGTGCCAAGGCACTTCAATATGGCAGGGAATGTAAAGGCAGATGAGGTGGCTCTTTCAGGAAGAAGCCATACAAGAAACGAACGTCAGATACAGCGTACAGTAGAACAAAATTTATGGGCACTTCCCCATTCAACGATCTCACGGATCTTAGTAAGATCGGGGTCCAAGACTTTAAACGCTTCTTGGTAAGCTCAGGATGGTTTAACGAGTGATAAGAGGAGGCAGCTCAAATGTGGTATAGCTACGGACCAACTATGTGTCTATGTTAGCCCTCTAGGACGGCCACCTTCACCTAACCTAACCTATAACAATTACACAGATTTTCATTTATTTTGTTTTTGTCAATCTACACTGTTTAAGGCTGTATTGCCAACGGAAATAGAAATTACAACTAACTAAATTTTTGAACAAAGTGAGATAATAGAATGAAGGCAACACATAATCAGTATAGAAACCTTATTCAAATTGTGCCATTTTGAAATAGAAAATACTTCCATCAGGCAATAAAAATGAATAAAAAAATCATAAAATTTTTCCAGCACGTATAGAAAAGATAATTGGAGACGATTAAACATCATTTACTGCAAATCTTCGTTTGTTGAAAGCAGAAGTTCGAACTGGAACTAAACCGGAACATTAACCCGTAATTAACCGAAATATTTACCATAAATTGGAACCGATTTAAAAAAAAAATTAAAAACGAAATTCGGTTTTGGTTTTTTTTCGTTCCTGGTTTTAACGGAATAAAAACAAATCAAATGACAAATAATTCTTAACCGAGCATATAGCACAGTATGGTTAACGCTGAATACTATTCTCATCCCATCCGCAGAATTTGGTACGATCGTTTTAAAAATTTGTAAACAACGTGTTAGATTATATATTATTGTCGTACAAAGTAATTGGCACAATAGGCATATGCCCCACACATTATAATCTTTTGGAACCTATCCCTTCGAAAATTAATAGTTGATAGATATATCCGTTTAAAGGAGGTTCAAAATGTCGTATAAACTAATTTATCTTCTGTCCACTTTGTTTGGGGTTCCTGGTTTGTATATTAGATCATAATTGTACTCCTCATTAGATTGGTATCCGTATGATTTGAAACCAATCACCATACGAAATTTCTAGATTGAAATAGGAGTATTGTAAGGGCTGTCTGAACTACTTATAATGCCATCATTGAAAAGTTTTATGATTGTATCAACTACTTCTGCTCTAATGTTGATTGGGTATGGGTATTTAATGGTGATAATTGTAAAACAAAAATTACGCGCATTCCATACTATATATACGGGAACAAATATAGGGGCTAACACATAATATTGATTTAATAATTCAAAAATCAAAAACATATTACTCCAATATTCTCATGTACTTAGTGCGTGTAAAAAAGAATATCTTGGGAAAATTGCTTAGGCTCGACAAACACATACCCACGCACACCTTTCAAAAGGAAAATGCTATCCACTTTAAAATAAATCGAAATAATAACTTCGTATGAGATTTTTCCCTCCTTTTATTATGATTATTTTCCCTATTATGCGACTATTGTGTTCCGTTTTGTGAACAATTTTCTGCTTATTATTATATGAATTTTCCATTTTGGGGTTCTAGTCAGTTCAATTTTCATTTAAAATAAAATAAAAATCCGTATATAGATAAGTTTACGAAATGTGTGTGTATAGGGGGATATATATGTATGTACATATTTTGAAGGGTGTTATATGACCATAACAACCACCTGGTGTGTGTGTATACACATATATATATATACTATTCAACAATAAAGTTTTGTTAGCGTGAAAATGGTACGTTAAATGATGAAAATATATATGTTGATATACATATTTAAATAACATTCAAGCCGAGATGGGATTTGAATTGTGTATACGAATAATATGCCATTAATAATGTTGTCAATCTGTGACACAAAATTGAAAATCATTTTCATTAAATAATTTACTAAAATAAACTCAATGCAGTTTCGTATCTGTTACGTATAATATACTGTCTAGTGAATGATCTCGTTTGTTATACATATAGACATCCCGAATACGTAATAATCAATTTTCTTGGAAAAACTCATTCATCAATCTTTACACCAACCAGTTATTGAAATTTCTATATCCGTTCGAAAATATATACACAGATGTCTGTGTGTATGGATGGTTAAAATTCTCCACGTTTTTTTGTATCAAATTTCCATGTTTGAGAATTTTCCATTTTCATCGAATAATTTATAATTTTCTCTTTTAAAGTATGTATAACCATTTTTATGGTTTCGTAAAAAAAAAACTTTTGTGTAATTTATTTGAGTAGTTTTTGAAAAATTATGTTGTGGTTAAAGTTAATAGACAATACACTTAACAAATTTTTGGTGCGGTTTGTTTTAGGTCATATGGAAAGTTATTTTTTAGAAAATTCTAGAGTTAAAACGGGTTGAATGCACTGTAAAGATAAAATTAATTTGCTATTTTGTTTTTTAACAAATCGACACGTCTTATCAATCATTTTACATCACATTCATATATATGTATAACCAACAATATGCTTTAGATATACACGCAAACAAAACCCAGTGTATTGTTATTTTATGCATAATCTTATTCTAATTAATTTCCAAACAATAAAATTTTCCTAATCATAATAGTCGAAATAATAATAACAATAATAATAATAACAGTAATAATAATAAAAGTAATAATAATAATAATACGAATACAAATTAGAATATATAAAAATAAAAATAAAATTGAATTTTCTTTTGTTTAATCCAAACATTTTCTTTTTTGGGAAAAATCAAATCAATACGAATGAATATACAAAAAAACATTTTTCTTTTTAACAATAACACAAAATGATAAGAATTTTCCGTTCTTCTTAAAAACAAAACTTTTTGTCTTCATCTTTCAGAGCAGCATAATACCAAGAAGTATATGAGTACATGTATACATATATACATATAAAAGAAAACAAATCTAATCTTTCCATTATCGTACTCTTATTGTTGTATACCGTACTGCTTAAAAATTTCATTGCATGACGTATATGTACATTTGTCTTTTGGGGTGAAAACAAAACGACGTTAAATAATCATGCCTGCATTCCACAAATCGAAATAAATTTATTTAATCAAAGTGTTTATGGACAATATTAATTATTTCGAAGCGCACATATATATATATACTCGTGTATATGGAGTGGCACAACACAGCTGGGGTATCTTTCGAGCATAACAATTAAATGTCGTGTATTTAAAATAATTCCTTATATTTACTGTGCTTTTACAATTTTAATTTAAGAATAGTTAACACAACAAAAGCAGAGAAAAACAAAAAAAAATTGGTCGGTTTTAAAATCAAATTGTCTGAAATAATTTTTATTTTGCGCGATGAAAAATTTTTCTTCAAAAAAAAAATAATTGAATTTTTTTTGTTTGGGGGTAAAAAGCTCTCTATGCACTACTAAAAAAAAATTAATGAACCAGAAACTAATATACATCCCTATATATACATATAAAACTTTAAATTTTATGATGATGTCGCCTGGAACGGGAATGGTATACTCATTAATTTTCGGGAAATCGCGCACAACACCAAAAGATGGGAGCACATACATATATTTTTGATAATATTTACTTCGCTTCTCGAAAGCTTAAACGGAAAAAGCTTTTCTATTGTTATTTATTTTATTTATATGTATACGACGATAAATAGTCACTCACTTAACATTGTTTTGTGTATTGGGAGCTTGGGTCGTAGCCTATATATAGAATTCGCGCAGTAGGTTTCGTTACGATATAGAACAATTAGGTTAGGTTAGGTTAGAGTGGCCGTCCTAATTCACTAGCATAGACACAAATTGGCCCGTAGCTGTACCACATTTGAGTTACCTCCTCTTCACTCGTCGAAGGATCATCAATTCATAATTATATATTCATTTGTTTGTAATTGCAATTAGTGAAATCCCGCTATAACAAACACCGGTTATAACAAACATTCGTTTATAACAAAATGTATGATCAAAACTTTGGTTATAGAAGACTTCGACTATATAGGACTATAACAAACACTTTTTATAAAATTTTAGTTTATTTCAATGTAATAATAATTCGGATATAACAAACAATTTGAATTATGTACATGTATTGTATTATATAAAACGGTTTGAAATTGCATACATATACATATGTACATGTATTTAAATTACAATACGTGACAATATCCTATCTATTATATTGTAACCTAAGCAAATGTTTTTAACACGTGAAAATAACATTCCTTGTAATTGGTGGATCTAAACTATGACAGGACCTCGCTGCATAAAATTTATCCTTTGACAACAACTTCACCATCAACGTCAAGCAACCATTGCTTGGGTTAGTAAAAATTTGGGTGACCGCTAGGGAACATCATAGAAGAAAATCAGTATATAATGGAATGGAACGAAATCTCCCCCCGGCATGCCAGTATGCCTTATCCAGCAGCCCTGGAAACTGGATTCAATGGACCAATAATTCATTAATCTGAAACAAAACTGATTACAGAAACGAATACTAGAAGAAATAATAACACAAACCGGCAAAATCAAATATCGACCCTTGGCTATCGTACACGGACACGCATCGGGAACTGAAACATCAGAACTCTTACAGAAACATCAAGACTAGCACAAGTAGAGAAGGAAATGAAACGTTATCACATCGAGATTAGGCCTCAGTGAAGTCAGATGGAAAAACAGTGGAGAAATAAACACAAGCAATGGCAATTATATGATATTCTCTGCGGTAGAGACGACACACATGAACAAGGCGTGGGCATATTAACAACAAATAAAGCGAAGAAAGCACTGATGGAATGGAAACCAGTTAACAGCAGAATAATTGTGGCAAGATTCCATTCGAAAATAAGACACACAACCATCATTCAGTGCTATGCCCCAACCGAAGATGCAGATGAAACAACGAAAGATGAGTTCTATGACCAATTACAAACCACATTAGCAAGTACGCACAGGAATGACGTCAAAATCATACAAGGAGATTTCAATGCAAAAATTGGAACAGACAACACCGACCTGACAACTGTCATGGGTAAAAATGCATTGGATTCTGTGCGAAACAACAATGGTGAAAGACTCGTCGACTTCTGTATCATAAATCAGTTGTTCATAGGTGGCAGTAGGTTTCCACACAAAAATATACATAAATATACATGAACATCACCGGATGGCAGAACCAAAAACCAGATAGACCACGTAATGGTCAACAAAAAATTCCTCACTTCACTACAAGATGTCAGAACAATGAGGGGCGCTGACGTACACAGTGATCATCAACTAGTAATAGCAAAATTTCAAATCAAGCCAGCAGCTGTGAAGCATACAAAGACAAATGGGAGGAAATTTAACACAAACAGATTGAGAAATATTGAAACAAGACACGTCTTCAATGAAACGCTCCAACTCAATCTCCATAGAAATGAAGCCACCAGTATAGAACAAAGATGGAACCAAATTGAAGAAGCATATATCAAAGCTGCCTCGGACATACTCGGCTACCAAGAACTCAATCGGAAACCTTGGATTAGTGATGATACATGGAACAAAATTGAGGAACGCCGTCAACTTAAGTTACAAATGCACCAACATAACACGACAGAGGTGAAACACAAATATGAGGAAATAGCGCGACAGGTAAAGAAAATGGCAAGGAATAATCGTAGACAATTTGCAGAGAACATTCTCAAGGATGCTGAAGAGGCAGCAGCAATCCAAAATATGCGAGCACTACACCAGTGTGTAAGAAAGGTCACAGGGAAAATTACAAATATACCACCTATAAAACATGCAAATGGTCAAATCTTAACAACGGACGAAGCACAGTTAAAGAGATGGAAAGAAAATCCCTGGTCGTCAATTGGCACCAATAACGAAACTAGCAACACCCATCCACCAACGGAGCGGGAAGTTAAAAGTGTCATTGAGAAACTGAAGAACAACAAGGCTGCTGGAACAGACAACATAACCGCCGAAATATTCAAAGGAAATTCATCTACAACTGCAAGTGCACTAACACCTATAATTCAAGAAGTGTGGAATTCTGGCAAAATACCACAAAAATGGAAAGAAGGTTTGACCATTACAATCCCCAAGAAAGGTGATCTAAGGGAATGCAAAAACTGGCGAGGTATCTCTCTCCTCAACACAACAATAAAGATACTCGCAATGATCATCCTTGACAGAATCTCACCTACGATCAATGCTAAATTAAGAAACGAACAAGCTGGTTTTAGACCAGGAAGAAGTTGCACTGATCATATCAACTCAATCCGTATCATTACTGAGCAATCTAACGAATGGAATTCACCACTGTACCTGCTATTCGTCGATTTCGAACGCGCATTTGATACGATAAATAGGAACGCAATATGGCAGACACTTTATGAAATGGGCATCCCAAAGAAATTAATAGAACTCATACAAGAAATGTATCGGGATGCTGGAAACCGAGTTCAATATAAAGGAAAGCAAAGTGAAACATACTATAACAACCAAGGAGTAAGGCAAGGTTGCGTACTCTCACCAACGCTGTTCCTGATCGTACTGGATGGTGTAATGTGGAAATTAGACACTACATCCCCTAACGGCATACAATGGGGATTAACCGGTAGACTCAATGATCTGGACTATGCAGACGACATATGCCTGCTCACACACAAACACTCAGACATGCAGCAGAAAGTACGACAGCTATCAGATTTAGCTAACAAAGTTGGTCTCAAAATTAACATCAGGAAAACCAAGATAATGAGATTCAACACGAATATAACCACACCGATCCACATCAATGAAATACAAATCGAAGATGTAAACGAATTCGTATACCTTAGATGCACAGTAGCAAAAACAGGTGGGACAGAGGAAGACATAAACAAACGCATAAATAAGGCCAGACATACATTCAACATGCTACATAAAGTCTGGAATACCTCCGTCCTATCACGCAAGACCAAGATACGAATGTTCAACTCGTGTGTGAAATCGGTATTACTGTATGGGTGTGAAACAAGGAAACACACAGAAAAAATCAGAAAGAAGCTACAAGTATTCGTAAACAAATGCCTTCGACGACTACTGAAATGCTTCTGGCCTAACGTGATAAGTAATATCGACCTGCATAGAAAAACAAACCAGTCAGACATTGCGACAGAAATTAAGAGACGAAAGTGGAGATGGATTGGCCACACACTGCGGAAATCACAAAGTGATATAACGAGGATGTCATTGGACTGGAACCCGCAAGGGAAAAGAAAAATCGGAAGACCAGCCATGACATGGAGGAGAACGATGCTAGCTGAAGCGAAACAACTCGGTAAATCATGGGAGGAAATAAAAGCTGTAGCCCCCAACAGAGTAAGATGGAAAAGCCTAGTAGACGCCCTATGCTCCTAAATTGGAGATTAAGGAAAAAAAAAAATTTCCTATGATAAATAAATGCAAAAACGAAAAAAATGAGATCTGGAAATTATCCAGGTTTAGATAAGGCCTTGATTATATGGATAAAAACTATGAGGCATGCTGGTGTTAGCATAAACGGCATAATTTTTAAAGAAAAGGCACTACAACTTAGTAAGAAAATGAAATTAAATAATTTTAGTGCTATCGATCGTTTCAAAAAACGAAACGCTATTTCATTTAAAAAAATAGTGGGTGAAAGTTTGTCTGTGCCACCAATAATTTGTGGCGATTGGATAAAAAACAAATTACCTGGGATTTTGGAGGGTTATGAACACCGAGATGTATTCAATTTAGATCAAAAAGCGTTATTCTCCAAATTATTGCCGAATAAAACGTTGGCTTTTAAGAATGAACTTTGCCGTGGTGGAAAAGTTTAAAAAACAAAACCGCAAGGTACTTTTCGTCATAGACAATGCTCCACCACACTTGCCGATCGAAGGGCTGGGCAACATAAAAATTGAATATTTACCAACCAACACAACGTCATTGTCACAACCCATGGACCAAGGGGTTATCAAAAATTTTAAATTATTTTATAGAGAGTACGTCGTAAAGGAGATAATACATAGAATTGGTGAAGACCCTCAACTAAATGCATCAGATATTAATATAGTTCATTTTGTAACACGGACTGGGGAACGGGTAGAGCCTGAAACTATCGCTAATTGTTTCAAAAAGGCCGGGTTTTATTTAGCGACGGAAATGGAAGAAACCGAGTGGGGATTGATCGTTCATGATAGAGAAGCTATTTTGGAAACACTTTGGTCAAATCCAACTTTAAGCTACATTACCAACAATATCGATTTAAATGATTTCGTAACAGCGAATGATCTAACTACCGTATGTGAGGAATTAACTGACGACGTTATAGTAGATTTAGTGCAAAATATCCCCAAATGTACGTCGGACGATTCGGATAAAGAGCTTGAATCAGTTATTTCATCTCGCATAACTGGTAAATTATGTGGGATCAGGTTAAAAATAATTAAAATCCCCACCCATCTTTTATTCATATGAAATGGTCCATATTCAAAAATTCAGGTAGCTGGCACTTTTGATTTGTCGTTTAACCGAGCTATTGGTTTACATAGGACAGAAGGCTAACATAGAAAAATCATATCGAGGCAAAGCGCAAACAAATAAAAATAAAATTGTATTGGTTGATGGGAAGAAAATCTCAGGTAAATAATAAAGTTTTATTGTACAAAGCGATAATCAAATCCATATGGACATATGGTATTCAGTTATGGGGATCCACCAAGAATATATAATAATTTTAGCTTAAATTTAGTTTAGTTTCTTTTGTAGAAAGATATAAAAATAAAGCCATAGGCAGCATTTAAAAAAACCAAGAAAAATTTTATTTACAAAATCATAAATCCATCCACATCAAGCAAATATAAAGTTTAATTAAATTTTGATAACCACTCACCTAGTAAAACACAAGAAAAATTGTCGACAATTTGTTGCTAATTTAGCACTTTCAGTGCCAGGTCCAGTTTATTTTAGCACCATAAAAATCAGTTTTGCACCCAAGTGCAATTTGGCACTATATAAATCTTTTAAGCACTAATTCTAGCACTCTCAAAATTTTTTATAAAATGTATTGCTATACAAGGTATAAATGGTCAAAACAAATCGGATCTGTGGCCGTGCATTCTCGATTTGGCTGACAAAATAGCCTTGAGCCCCAGAATAAGTAGAGATCATAAAATAAAAATGATAACAAAATGTATAGGCCCATTACCGTGATTAATTTTTAATTTCTAAAGTTTATTCTTTTTTATTTCGAGTCATAAATTCACAGGAATAAACCCACCTTGTTCGAATATGCATGCTACAAAATCTAACACATTTTTCTACATTTGCAACAAATGAATGAGTACAGTTAAACTTAACATTCTTAATTAATGTATAATTCATCATTCAATAGGGATTTTTATGCGAGCGAAAGTGGCAGGTGATCTTAAATATCAACATAATGAGCGCATTCTCTTTCAACTCGTTGTGGGGTTTGGACGTGGAATCAGTGAAGTAAGCGATAAAATAAAAATAATCAAAAAGTGCAGTGAGTGTAGTTTCTTTTTAATTATTTTATGTATACATATGTACATTGAACATAGTGAAAAAAAATAAAAAATAAAAAATAAAAGTGCAGTGTTAGCTTTTTAATTTATTTTATATACACTCCCGGCCAAAATTATTGGGTCGATGGGGAACATCAAATCCGGTCGGTAAAATGAGTGACGACGAGGAACCATTTTCTTTCAATAGGAACACGACATTGCAAAGGAAATCGTCGGTAGGCAACCAGGCTGATCCTTTTTGTACTACTGGAAACAAGGAACAAGCGATACATGAATGGCCCTTTGGTGGAAGAAGTACGGCATTCCAAAGAACACCACCATCAACCCCACCGCCAGGGAACACCACACTGCTGTGAGAACTAAACAATGAGGAGGAAAATACCTCTTCCATCAAGCATAAAAATTCCAAGCCAACTGCCGAAGCCACGTCCAGCGCACAAGCAGTTATAATACATAACGCGGAACTAATAAATAAATTTGAGCAAATGGAGAAATTAATCGCGCAACTGAACAATGAAGTTGCCGTGCTAAAGAAAGAAAACCTTATGCTAAAGGAAACCGTAAATAAAAATAACAACGCAGGAAACTTAGCAATAATGAACAACCAATTTCAAGTACTCGCAGATCAAGCCGAATATCAAACTGATGAAGATGAGCTTGAAAAAGAAACAAATTGGAGACTACAGAAACCCAAGAGGGCAAATAAGAAACCTAGAGAAGAAACCAACCCAAGCAAGAGGAAAGCTGAATCATCACCAGAAGTTGAGCCAATGCAAACCCACATTAAAACTGACAAAGCATTTTCTGGATCAAAAGTGCATGAGACAGAAAAGAATAAACAGGTACCACCTCCGATCAATATTCTAGGAATAACAAACCACGGTAGTATTCAGAAACTGATGAAAGAAGTGGTACGAAATGACTACAAAGTAATATCGCTCAGCAATAATATTTGGAAAATAAATACAACAGAGCCTGAAGATTATAAAGCTCTAGTTAACAAACTAAATGCTGATGGTCACCAGTGGTATACCTACGAGGACAAAAATGATCGATCAATTAAAGTAATGGCAAGAGGTCTCCATCCAACTTGCTCAAAAGATGAAATTATTGAGGACCTGCAAAACAAAGGCCTGAAAATAATCGATGCAGTCAACATTGTAACAGGCAGTTTTACTGGAAGCTGTATTGGACGGAACAAACAGGGAATGATTCTAAATAATACTTGTGTGGCCCAATGTATTTGTAGATTTGAATTAAACTTTCTATTTAAGTGACGTCCATAAAACAACAACACTTATTGCTTGAACTATGTATAAGGTATTCGGTTTTTGTATTGTTATATACCAGATCATATGATCTTTATTTATTTATATATGTATATGTACTACTGCGGATATATATTTGTTTTCCTATGTACCTCTGGTTAAACATTAGTATGGTAACAGAAATTCTGCATTTGTGTTAAATATTAAGTACATAACTGACCTTCAATATGATATAACTAAGTTAATTCAATGGTTCTACCTTCGGACCAATATCGGTTATAACTTAAAAGTTATAAGTTCAAAGTTATTTTATTAATAGCTTTTTGATAAAAAATTTGACCACCAATTGAAAATGAAATTTATATTTTATTTCACTCTGATCTGACATAAAGTCTTGAAAAATTAAATTTTTGAAAATAAGTTTCACATTATTGTTCTTCGAAATGGAAATCGCCTTTTAGATTTTTAATTTATCTGTTTATTTAAAGAGAACAAATATTTGTTTCCGATCCAACATAAAAGCTATTTTATGAAACAATGAGCTTTTTGAAAAAAGTTTCATGTCTGCCCTTCTAATTGAAAATTGAATGTTTAATAATCATAATGATTTGCTTCTAAATTAAAGAACAAGAGTAATTGATTCTGCTAAAGCAGAGCTTTTTGAAAAACTTCGAAAATTTATATTTGAAATTTGCGACCATCGAATTATTTAGTTAAAGCACGAAATGTTAATATTCCAATTAACTACAATCAAACAAAAACTTCATTTATAAAAGATGAGCTTTTTGTTAAAAACTTTCACAATTGTCTTAATTGGATAATAATATTTTAACATTTGTTCATCATTTTCTTTTGTAATTAAATAATACGTGTACATTTTTTATTCAATTACGTTCCAACATAAAAGCTTCTTTATCAAAAAAGCACTTTTGAAGAAATACTTTGCAGTGTTTCTATTTGTAAATATCTGTTTCTCTAAATTAAATGATAAGTGTATTTATTTTATTTTAATTGATTCCAATTAATATATTATAGCCGCTAGTGTCTAGTTATAAGCGTTAATACTCTTTCTACATTCGAATTGTGTCTAAAACTGAGCACATCATTTACAAAAATTAATCATTTTTGGTGAAAAAAGTTATATTCATTCCGAAAAAAGTGCAATTTGTAATTACTTTCTAACAATTTATAAACATGGCAATGACAATCTGTTTCATTCAATTTGTGAAAGGGTTTGAGTAATTTGGAAATATGTAGTTTCACTTATTTTTAAAAAATGTAGGTTAAACATGGAAAGATAAGTACATAGTAACGTTAAATAATTTCAGTGAAATTAGAATTTATACATTTTGTGAATGAACCAGAGCCTAAGTTTACAAATTGAAATTTCTTAGCACTCTATACTGACATGTAGCACTATCTTGACATCAAGCACTATCTTGACATCAATCTGGAACCCACCAATAATAATAGTTGGGAACACTTATGAGTGTAATCGCGTGCATGGAAAGGTCGATTAAAATTTGGTTTAAAAGAATTTTTATTTTTTTTATAAAAATCAAAACTTTTTTTTTTTTTTTTTTTTTGTTTATTTATATTACGACTGAGTCTTGTACCCATTTAGTAATTTACATTACATAATACAGTATTTTGAATAGTCGGCATAATCAAGTGATTATCCCCAGTTTAGTGTAACCCCTCCCTCAGATTTTTTGCCACAGTAAGTCTACTGACCTCCTGGTCGCGATAAGTCCAGTAGTTAGGTTCTTTGCAGTCTTCTTGTTGGAGATGTAGTCAGCATCCAGCGTATGTCCATTTTTGATGCTGGTGCAGACGTTGTAAGTGTTTTGTTGCATGATGCTTAATTTCATCCGCGACAAGCTCAATCTTGAGATCTCGATGGAGGTTGTCGTTTCGAATGTACCACGGTGCATTAACAATACATCGTAGGATTTTATTTTGAACGGTTTGTATGATTTTGATATTTGTCTTCTTGGCACATCCCCAGAGTTGGCTACCATATGTCCATACAGGCTTCAGAATTTGTTTTTATAACAGCAGTTTGTTATGGATCGCTAGTTCAGATTGTCTCCCTAGGCGCCAATGCATTTTTCTAAATTTTATGTTTAGTTCTTCTCTCTTCTTTTTTATGTGTTCCTTCCATCTAAGCTTAGTATCTAACTTTTTGATTTGTAAAGTTCACTTGGATTGATTTTGCTTCATTTAATTTAATTCGCCATTTCTTTGTCCAATTACATATCAGGTTAGTATCCCTCTGTAATTTACTAGTGGAGTCATTGATGTTCTTTGCTGTTGCAAGTATTTCCGTGTCATCGGCAAAAGTCGCCATTGTTTCTTCTGTAATTGGTATATCTCTAGTATATAGGAGTTATAGGATTGGCCCAAGAACACTCCCTTGTGGTACTCCGGCTGTTATTCTTTTTAGTTGGGAGTACTCATTCTCATACTTTACTCGAAAGTGCCTCTCTGATATGTATGATTTTAAAATTTGAAAAAATTGCTCCGGAAGATCTCGATGAAGTTTGAATTCTAGCCCCTGGTGCCATACTTTGTCAAATGCTTGCGCTACATCAAGGAATATATGTAGTTGAGCATATTTGTTTGCTTTCTAGTGATTTCTCGATTACATCAGTAATTCGATGTACTTGTTCTATCGTAGAATGTTTTTCCCTAAATCCAAACTGATGTGGAGGGATAAGATTCCTTTCTTCGATAATTGGTTTTAGTCTTTTAAGAAGAACTTTTTCAAATAGTTTCGATAATGTTGGTAGCAGAGAAATTGGCCTATATGAAGCTTTATCATGCGGAGGTTTGTTCGGTTTAAGTATCATAATTACTTCTGCAACTTTCCATTGTCTTGGTACATATCTTAGTCGAAATGCTGCATTAATTATATGAACTAGTTTCCTCAACGCTTTCTCCGGTAACAGTTTTATTATCTGACCTGTTATAAGATCATATCCTGGAGCCTTATACGCATTCAGATTATTGTTGATTTCCCATTTTAGTTCTTTCAATGTTACAGGTGTAATATTTACTTCATCCTGTTTATTTATTGGTGTAATATTTTCCTCTTCCGTTTGTTTTGGATAAGGTTGAAATGTTTCTTCAAGGTGATTTGCAAACAAATCTGCTTTTTGTTTAGCATTTCGAGCCCAATTTTCACTATTTTTAATTGGAGGAATCTGAAGTTTAGGTCTTTTAATATTCTTAGTTGCTTTCCATAATGAATAATCAGTATCTTTTTGCCCAGTTAGAGTGGTGAGGTATTTATTAACTGAGTGATTTTTAATGTCTTTTATAAGGTATTTTAATTTGGTACACAAATGGTTAAATACTCTTTTATTTTCAGGATTTCGATGTTTTTGCCAATTCTTCCGTGCTTTTCTTTTATTTTTAAGAAGATCTCTCACTTCCTCTGGATAGCTAGCATTTCGCTTCATTTCCTGCCTATTATTTGGAGTGCTTTCCCATGCAGCATATTGGATATTATGGATGAGCTTATCTAATTCGTCTTCTATTTGGACTGGTCCCTGAATTGGGTTCTGCAGACTAATTCTTTCTGTTAACTGTGTTTGGAAGAGATCCCAATTGGTTTTGAAGCTCGTTAATTTCGGGTTGCTCTCTTTCAAAATAATTGTTTGGCTAAGTATCACAATAACTGGTGAATGATCTGATGATAGACTTTCACTGTTCTCTATATGGATATAATTATCTGAAATCCCTTTTGTAATAAAGAAGTCTATAAGGTCTGGAATCTTACTGGTATCCGTAGGCCAATAGGTTGGTGTACCGCCTGAGTGAAACTCGCATTTTAGTTGTTTGCCTGCTGCGAACAGTTCTGTTCCTTTAGCGGTCGTTAACCGAGATCCCCAATATGTATTTCTTGCATTATAGTCACCGCCAACTAAAAATACACTTCCTAGCGTTTTCAGAAGATTAGTATAATCTACTTGTCTGAGATTGTATCTTGGAGGGCAATATATTGCTGAGATACTGCATGTTTTAATATTGCTTAATTGTATTTTGATTGTTGTGACTTGCATGGAAAGGTTCTCAACTTTTGGTTCTTCGTTATGTTTTATATACTCTTTTATGAGGATAGCTGATCCACCTCTGGCTTTGTTCTCAGGATGTAGTGCATAGAAGCAATTATATCCTTTTATTTTACAGAATGAAGTATTGGTGAAATGGTTTTCTGATATAAGACATATATCTATATTATGCATGTTTAAAAATATATCTAGCTCTTGAATGTGTTGCAATAGCCCATTTGCATTCCAGGTTATAATTCGTAATGTTTAATTCATTTCTTTTGTTTATAATTCGATTTTATATAATTTATATTTTGATACACTTGACCAAGGTTTTCTTCTACTCTTTTATTGAAACTAGTTTGTGATTTCATTTCTTCTAGTGTTTTCTGCAGACTCATTTCCTGCGAAATAAGTCTTTTGTTAAGGTTCTCTAAATTTCTCAGTATGTCCTGTAGAACGAGATCCACTTTTAACTGTTTCTGCTCTGTTTGCTGAACTACTTGTGCATAAGTAACGTTTTCGTTTACTCTCTGGCTTTGTATGTTATGGTTAGCAGTTGACGATTTAGGCTCCGTGGTTCTTTTTATAGTTTGTACATTTATTGATGTTGCGTGATTTATCTCTCATTTTTTGTAGTTCTACTGCAACTTCACATCCTCTGTAGTTGGCTGGATGCTGGCCATTACAGTTGATACACTTCGGTGTTGTATCTCGGGGGACTGTGCAGTCATTTCCTGCGTGTTTTCCTGCACATTTAACACATCTTGCTTCACGGTGGCAGTACTTTTGTGTATGATTATTATCTTGGCACTTTTTACATTGTGGTATTAGTCGAGTGACCTTTCTCGGTGTTTCTATTTTAACTCTAAGGTTGAGGATAGCCTTAATATTATAAATATTTTCGATTTTTTCTTGGTTGTCAAAGGTTAGCATAAAAAGTGGGAGATCTCTTCTCATGATTTCAACATTTCCGTCCCTGTTTTCTCTTCTCTCTTTTCTGATGATGTTGACTGTATCAGAATGCATGCAGGTCCTCAATAATTTCATCTTTTGAGCAAGTTGGATGGAGACCTCTTGCCATTACTTTAATTGATCGATCATTTTTGTCCTCGTTGGTATACCACTGGTGACCATCAGCATTTAGTTTGTTAACTAGAGCTTTATAATCTTCAGGCTCTGTTGTATTTATTTTCCAAATATTATTACTGAGCGATATTACTTTGTAGTCATTTCGTACTACTTCTTTCATCAGTTTCTGAATACTACCGTGGTTTGTTATTCCTAGAATATTGATCGGAGGTGGTACCTGTTTATTCTTTTCTGTCTCATGCACTTTTGATCCAGAAAATGCTTTGTCAGTTTTAATGTGGGTTTGCATTGGCTCAACTTCTGGTGATGATTCAGCTTTCCTCTTGCTTGGGTTGGTTTCTTCTCTAGGTTTCTTATTTGCCCTCTTGGATTTCTGTAGTCTCCAATTTGTTTCTTTTTCAAGCTCATCTTCATCAGTTTGATATTTGGCTTGATCTGCGAGTACTTGAAATTGCTTGTTCATGATTGCTAAGTTTCCTGCGTTGTTTAGCACGGCAACTTCATTGTTCAGTTGCGCGATTAATTTCGCCATTTGCTCAAATTTGTTTATTAATTTCGCGTTATGTATTATATCTGATTGTGCACTGGACGTGTCTTCGGCAGTTGGCTTGGAATTTTTATGCTTGATGGAAGAGGTATTTTCCTCATCATTGTTTAGTTCTCACAGCAGTGTGGCGTTCCCTGGCGGTGGTGTTGATGGTGGTGTTCTTTGGAATGCCGTACTTCTTCCACCAAAGGGCCATTCATGTATCGCTTGTTCCTTGTTTCCAGTAGTACAAAAAGGATCAGCCTGGTTGCCTACCGACAATTTCCTTTGCAATGTCGTGTTGCTCCCTCCAGAATCCGTGGAGCAGCCCGATAAATCGGGGTGGGATTTATAATCTAAGTTCTGACCCACCTGGAGTATATTTTTGTTTATACCCGACATTTCATCTTTTTGTTGACTATCTGCTATACTGTTTCTCTACTACGATGGGATTGGATACCACAATCGTTCGATCTACAGTACATTACCCAGGGTGCGCCACTTGGAGGCTGTCAACTAGCACCCCTAATCAAAAGTTTGATACCAAATTTTAGTCAACCTTACCCAGGTTTAAGGCGGATATCTAAATATAATACACTTTACGGAAAGCCTAAAATTTACTCTAGGCTTAGAATCCACATCGATGGTAGCATTTTGTGGTGAAGAAGGGTGGAAAATAAGCAGAACTAAATGTTATGCTGGTGAGCAACACTAAACCTTAGCCAATTTTTTATTAGTATGACAGGCACAAGAAATTTTATTTATGTAGAATGAATGTAGGTTTATTATATATTTTTATTACAGCTGCCACTATCGAGATATTACATGTTTAATTAATTAATTTATGTGTTTTGGCAATATTCTTCGGCACAATTTTAAGAATTCCTTCTTTAATCAATGGCTTTATAGTCAAAACTGATATTAGACTGCAATTCTAAAGGAGTAATTCATTTTTCATTTTATTACACAATTCTAAAATGCTGCGCGTCCTCCCGCAACGCGGGGTTTACGTTCTTGTTATTACACCACTGCATCCTAAACAATGGCATCTATGAGAGGTACTATGAGAGGTTTTCGCATAAATATTTGTAAATATATTTTTACTTTGCATACTAAAACGGGGCTCGCATGAAATGTTACCCATGGTCTTGCTCATCTTTGAGCCGCCATTGCCTGGCTCTTGAATCCACAACTGCATATCGCTTATCAAATTTTATATGGCACGGTCATAGTCAGAGGTCTTTGGATTATTTTTAATTGAAGTTATAATCAAATCTTTCCTACTCTAAGAGACCTTCTTTTTACCGTTTTATAACGCTTTATATTGTGGCTTTGGGCATATTTAATGATTTTGCGACGCTAAAGGAATCAATGTATTTGTGCATAATTAGGCTTCGATTATTCCATTATTAATAACTTTTCAAATTTACAACCGATTTTAATGATGCTTTGGATAATTATAACTCAAACAATTCCAAACAATGTAGACTAAAAAGTTACGTTATTTGATTCCCGATTTTATTTCAACTATTCTTTAGTTTTTAAGCTAATTATCTAAATAAAACAGAAATTAAAATGCATGGAAGAAAATTCTATTAATTGGACCTAAAAAAATTTGGTCACCGTAGTTTAAAACTAATTCCCAAAATAATTCTAAGAATTGTCTACATCATCGACGTTATCTACTACATTGTCGACGTTGTCTACAGGTTCTCAACACATCAACGTAGAAAATAATAAATGACGCGTAAACGCCCATCCCTGCAGGTAACACGACAAATCAAAAATGCCAGCTACCCTAAATTTTGAATTTAGGCCATTTCATATGAATAAAAGATTTGTGGGGATTTTAATTATGTTTAAACTGATCCCACATAAAATATGACCTGATACGAAGCACAAAACTTCTCTATTAGGATTTGTAACAGACCATACTATAACTCAAACTATTAGCCAGGAAACACGACAAATCAAAAGTGTCAGCTACCCGAATTCGTGATTATGGGAAATTTCATACGAATCAGAGATGTGTGGTGATACTAATTTTTTTTAACCTGATCCCACATAAAATATGATCTGATACGCGGCATACAACTTATCTATTACAATTGTAACCCAATTTAGTATCCAGTTAACACGACAAACCAAAAGTGCCAGCTACCCGAATTTTTGAATATGGGCCATTTCATACGAATAATTAATAATTTTTAACCTGATTCCACATGAAGTATACTCTGAATATCTTCCAATTTAATTTTAACTTAGCATCGAGAGGCATGCCAAGATACTTGGCTGTGTTAGCATAAGGAACTTGTTTGGAATTTAGTTCTATTGGTATCCAGTTAACTATTTGATTCGTAAAGTTAACGTGCGTTGTTTTTTCTTCATTTAACTTAATGCGCCATTTTTTGGTCTAGTTACTTATAGTTGGTTCGTAGCCCGTTGCAGTTTTCTGGTTGCTTCGTCTTCTTTAGAACCAGTAGCTAAAATTGCAGCTTTGCCCCGAATGTTGCTATTGTTGTCCCGCATGTGTTTGGTAAATCGCTTGTGTAAAGTAAATACAAGACGCTACCTTGGGGAACCCCTGCAGATACCCTATTTAGCTCGGAAAATTTTTCTTCACATCTAACGCGAAAATATCTGTTATCAATATAAGATTTCAATATCTGAAAGTATTCGTTTGGCAAATCTCGATGCAGTTTATATTCCAATCCAGCATGCCATACGTTATCGAAGGCCTGTGCTGCATCCAAACATATTGCTGAGCATCTTTTCTAATTTTCAAGTGCATTTTCAATAATACTTGTAATCCTGTGAATTTTGCTCTATGGTGGAGTGGTTTTCTCTAAATCCGAACTGATGTGGTAGTATGAGCTTTCTCTCAAGTATTATAGGTTTCATCGTTTTGTATAACAGTTTCTCAAAAATTTTCAAAAGTACTGGAAGCAGAGAAATTGCCCTATATGACTTTTTATGATAGATGATTTGTTCGGCTTTGGTATCATAATTATTTCTGCTCATTTCCATTGCAGAAATACATATTTCTGTCGAAATGAAGCGTTGATTATATGAAGAAGTTTTCGCACCCCTTTCTCAGGAAGTGCCTTCACTATTTCACATGTACATAATTAAATCATAGCCCGGAGATTTTTTCGTATTTATGTTATGGCTAATTTCATTTTTCAACTCTCGTAGAGTTACAGGTGGTATTTCCCTACAATCCTCATTGTGCACTGGTATTATATGTTCATCCGCTGATTGTCTAGCATATGGTTGGAACGTTTCTTCAAGATTAGATGCGAACAGTGCTGCTTTCTGTTTGGCACTTGTTACCCAATTTAGTAACAGATGAATTATTTTCCATTAATCTTGTGTTAACATTTTAAAATTTTTTGAAATATAATTGATAGTTTAAAAAAATTCAAATTAATAATTTTAATTTAAAAATATATTTAATGTAGATTTTTTTTTCTGCTGAAATTTTTCTGCTAACTTCAGTAAAGTCCTTAAATGTTGTCTTTTATTAAATACTAAACAATAAAAAATGAAATATTACTTAACTAAAATAACTTAACTAAGATTTGTGATTTAACGTATTTTTCACCAGGAGCTTTTCAAGGCTAACGAATTTCAACCAACCAGCCTAGCTTGTAAAAGTTCAAAATTATTTTCTAATTGTTCAGTTAGCTGGTAGTATTTAGTACCATTTGACATGTTCGAAATATTTATAACTCTTCCGTCCATCAAAAATTGTCTCCACCTCAAATTACATCAACATCAATATGTATATATACATATTTAATTAACTCAAAAAAAAAAATTACAATTTGGAAAATTAATTGATATCCATTTAAAAATGAATTAACACCTTTTTTTGAGGTAATATTAACTCGTGCAACATAATATGTATATACCATTTTAATAATATTAATTGTTCAACATTAAATTAGCTTAATTTATATTATTTCAGCTCTTCATTATTTTATTGATTTTACTGTACGCGCTTCCCAATTTTTTAATTTTATTTTTACAATATGTAGGTATACATAGTTACGGTGTCTGTGTTACAACATCACAAAAAATCATTTCAAACCAACCGAAATTTAATTTATGAGCTTTTTTCGTATTGTATGCCAAAAAAAATATGTTTTTTTTCATAATATGAATTGAAAAAACATTTTCAAGGACCAGCTAGGCAAAATAATTATATTGATGAAAGCCAAAACCTTACGGTTGAACTCACTAAACGATAAATTATAATGTTCGATAAATGTATGTGTATTGGTGAAAACCCATTTTTCATATGTATGTACGAAAGTTGTCTAGTCCTTGTAGTCGTGCATATTTATGTATATATTTTTAAATTTTTTGTGTGCGCCCAATTCGGCATAACGACTAGAGGGTAACAATAAAACTCTGAACCGACTTGGGAACAGAAAATACTATAAAATTTTAGGTGAAGAGCTTTTAAATTGCTCAATACTACTTTTTCCGTTTGTTTTAATGCCAGGTGAATTTTATTGCTATAGGAATATATATAATCCTTCTGTAACCATTCTTTTTATAGTAATCGTATTTCAATGTCGTTTGAAAGATACTTTAACGAAATACAAAATAAAAAAGGTTTAAGCTTTTTGGATATATTTATGATTTCAGTTATACTTGAACATCTTAAGTCATAATTATGTACTCTATACATATATAATATATGCATTAAGAGATTCATCACAACCAAGCAGAAAGGTAATTATAGGAACAACAAATTACTCTTGTTCGTACACATTATTTTTAGACGATGTAAAATGTAAAATTCCTCCAGTTTGACTTAATGTTAATCATCGCCGTACCATGTACGAAATTTTTCTGTGAAATGTGACACTAAACCTCTAAATTATTGGCAATTATTCGTCTCGACTATAATTTTGTACATTGTACATTTCATAAACTTATGAAAGTTTATTATAGTCAAGAACAATAAAAATATTTTTCTCGCTGGGGTAAAACGAGTACTTTTTCCATGTAAAAGTACATAAAACAAAAAAGTTAATTTTTTATCTTCACTTTTCGTGTACAGCTTTGAACATAATTTTTTTTCTTTTTAATTTTTTTAGTGTTTAGCTCCTTATGTACATTACGTATATATATATATATATATATACATAAAGCAGCAGATTTAGCAGCACACAACACACACACACTCATACATCCTATACTAATCTAGTGACAGAAATGTACCAGAAGCGTATATGGGGAGCAAAGTGTAAACATAAAAATATTTAATTTTAGATACGAGTGATTTTTCTCATAAACTTTTATGGAAAATAATAGATTATCCGAACCATTAATTTAGAATATTACTAGGAGTACTACTGTTTTTGACACTTGAGTTTTTTTTTGTACATGATGAAAACCATGTTTCTACTCCGTTTTGTTGGTGCGATTTTCTGTAACAACACCAACACCGCATAACTGAGTGTTAAATTATTTTAATTATTTATCATTGATTCTTGACGAACACCAGCCAGCTCCAAAAAAAAAGGGTTAAAGTTTTATAATTTATAATTATATTAATTAAAGGGTTAAGGTTTCTATAGAAGAAATTTATAGGATTTAGTTTTTTGCATTATACCTAATTAATGAGTGTGGTGGAATTTAAAGTGGAGACATATTATTTATTTATTTAGATGCCGACCAGGGATGGCCGAGGTAGATTTCTCCATGTAATCTACGCGCTTGTCGACACGTAAAATATTACAATGCCGACAGTTAAGAAAATGTCAACAACCTACGATTTTAAGCGATAAAATGCGGTATTTTGTAAAAGGGCGATTCATTTAAGTCGTAGGAAGAAATGAACGAAAAGGTTCAAATTAAATCGGGAACCACATACCATACTGGAAATATATGTTGAAATAAAACAACCAAAAGGCTTATAGTTAAAGAAAGTTTGTGCACTAAACATCGGATTGGTCTACATTTTTAAATTTGGTTATAAAGGATAAAGTCAAGCACATATTGATCCTCCCCACTGTTCCATTTAGAATACATATTTTCAGCAATCTTATCGCATCTGCCATTCTTCTTCTTCATCTATAGATTGTGTTTTTAGAGTAGTGTAAACTAGCTTATTCAGGCCAAAACTTTGGTACTAGTTCATCTCAAGTAATTCATCGCAAGCAATCTACTGTTACCATTTATAAAGCTCTGGCTTACCTATACTGAAACTTAACTGAGTGATTTCTTAATCGATTCTGATGAAATCCGACATGTTGGGTTTAATTTGGATTATAAAATGATTTTTGGATAAAGTTCTAGAATATTATTAACTGTGGGGATTAAAAAATTATTTTGGTATCATATTGTGGAATATGGCCAACTGGAATGAAACAAGGCTATTTCTGTAAAAATTAATTTAAGGTAAATTTAAAAATGTATTTTTTTTTTTAATTGAAGACACATTAAATCTTAATCAGTGAAAGCCACATCCCAAAACTATTCTAATTCATATTCTAAAACTTATCTCGATAATCATGTTAGAATTAATTTTTAAACAGATAAAGTTTCGTTATAATCGGCCGGGAAATGGGCTAACTCTACTCTAGTTGGCCATATTCAAGAATTGTATTCAAAAAATATTTAATCCCACTTTTTTCGAATCAAAAATCACATTCCTAGCCAACATGTAGAGTTTCATTATAATAGGTCAAGGATTAACCTATATAATTCCGTTCAAGTTGGTCATTTTTGATATACCTTTAACATCTCATGTATATCCAACATGTCGAGTTTCATCATAGACAACAAATTAACCATATGTGGTCCAATATGTCAAATGTTATAGTAATTTAATAATTAATTGCCGCACTGACTTGTCATCACGATTCGCGATGAATTTCTGAATGTCACAAAGACAACTGTAAGTCAACAAGCGTTTTACAGCTTGCCATCTTAACTATTTTTGTAAATTTATCTAAGTTGGTGTGGTTATATTTAGCGGGAGCGCATTGTCACTATTTTTGGCCAAGATACAAATTTTGACCTGCTAACCATTTTTTTCTGGACACTGAGAGGATTGACCTCTCATACTCCAAAAAAGACCGGACAAAGCAGAACGTATAGTGATTTGAAAGTTAACGGATCACTAAAATCCTTGCAGTTTCGTTTAATGAATAATGTTCAACTGTGAAATAATGGCGTGGGTTTTCCAATAAGAGGTTGGTTTTTGTATTCTTCACATATTCTTCACTTTCGATTCATCACATCACTAACTTGTCCCAAAAAGCTCAAATTTTTCCACCAGTTTCACTATTGCCGGCCGATAAGGTGCTCCACGACGGCCAAAAAGTGCTTTTGTTTTGCGAACTGTGACTGCAAAATTTTCACCATTTTTGTAGTGAATTTTAACAATTTCAATACGTTGTTGAAGCGGGTATCGTACCATTTTTAGTAATAGCGTTTAAAATTTTGAGCTTTAAAATTGACAGCTGTCCAAATAGCAGGCTATTCAAAACGAAACCTCACAATAAAAAAAAAGCTGAAAAATCGGTTTACGTCCTTCTATAAATTTACACAGTCTGACGTGCTGGAGACTCAGGCGAAATGCCATCAGAGGTAAACATGAAAAAATTGGCAAAGAAGAAGCATTTTGTAACGTCGTTATATAATGAAAATAACAGTAGGCCAATATGACTATAGCCGGGCCACGCCAGATGGCAAACAAAACAATTGGGAGATAGAATCCAAGAGCATAACGGATTTCCAGCGATCGAAGAGGTGCGAAATCTGTGTAAACAACGTTAAATCGCTACTTGGAGTTTAGACGATCAAATAAATTATCACAAAACGAAACCAAGTTAGTCACTAACAAACCTATCGGGATAAATCCATGTTGAGCAGGAGGAAGTATAGTGTCTGGGTATATGGAAGTGCAACACTATGTGAACCAGAGACTCAAATAAATTGGGTATAACTGAGAAGATTGCGATCCCAAGATAATTACTTACCTCACTTCTTTTACTCGTCGTGACGATTGGACGAATACATGAGATTTTCCAGAGATCAGGGAAAAAAGCACGACAAAGGCTTTCATTTAACATTTTAATAGGATCGGCGAATGACCGTCGTGACCCGTCGAAAATTAAAATACTCTCACATCCAGTGAAATCCAAGCACGGAGAAATCTTAGCATGCAAATAACAGGTCCTGGAATTTCCATTGACAATGATAATCAATGCTTTCTCAACCGGTGAAGATGAAGAGAACACAATATCAACGTCGTCCTAAGTTATACCGGGTACAGATTAAAGTCGATAATAAATTCATCACTAGGATGAACTAGAAGTATAACGGCGGCGTCAATCGATCGGTGATACCCAATATTTAACATCACGCGGTTCAGTTTTGGCAAGAAATATCGCGTGGAAAAAAGTTTACACGTAGCGCGAATTCCCGAAATGTGTCGAATGTTAGTCGTGAATTGGGATATAAAATCCAAATGGCGGGTCTGCCGCGGCTACGTTCGGTCTTTTAATGTATTGTGCTTAACAGAGGTATATGATCAGTGTAGAATGTAGATTGTAAATACAAAATAACAAAATAACGGAAATGTTTAATGGGTAAGTAGACGCCCAGTAGTTCTCTGTCGAAAGTTGAATATTTGAATTCGGTTTGAGAGAGTTTCTGGGAAAAGAGCGCTAGTAGTTCCCAACTACCATTATTGTATTTTTGTAGTACTGCTGAGTGCCGCTACGTCAATATTTGATGCGTCATATGTAATGTTAACAAAAGTATTCTCAATTGGGTATGCCAAAACTGTTTCATCGGGAAGCACGTTTTTCGTTGTATTAAATGCTTCATTGTATTCATCAGGACAAGCAACATTTTTGACTGTTTTCGGTCTAATTAATAAAATTGCTAGTTAGGTGAGGAATTCAAGTTCTGGAACACCGAAAATATATTCGTATATCTTTATTTTGACACAATATACTACAAGTATTTCTAATACTGGATTTAAATCAAAATAATGTTCCTCCTCAGTTGTGGTTGCAACCAAATTGTATATGTAAGGTATCGGATAGGGATCGGGTACCATAATGGCAATCGGTACTTTCTCTCTTATGAAACATATGCGGAGAAGATGACGGTTGGTATATGCCTAATTCGATCATTCGATCCTATATGCAGCTGACTGATATGCTGACTTGTATTATTTGGGATTCAGTCGACGTGGTCTCGCATACGGAAGTTGACGGTCTGTGAGAATATGATGAAGTTATGTTTTACTATTATATTTTGAAACTTCGGTTAGGGAAGGAAATTGCTTTAAAAATCTACCAAACATATTTTCAACCATTAAAAGTTTTGGTGTTATGGTATTTACGACAACTGTCATTGCGTTGACCAGTGCAATTTGTCCACATAATTTCGGATTTTTTTCTGAAAAAGTATTTAGCCTTGTGCCCGATTCGTGAATTTGTCTTCCACGAAGGTCGACAATTATACCAATTTTTAGGTCAGTTTAATCATGCGAGCACAAAAGGATTTAAAAAATCTGTAATGAAAAGGCAGCAGTTCACATATTTTCGACTATCTGCCGGTTGGATATAAGTTATTCGTTGAAATCGTGGATTTTGTGGATAGTTCATTTCAGCAAAATCTGTATACCTACAAACCTCCTGGAGTTCTTTGTCTGAATCGTGGCGATCTTGAAAATTAAGGGCTGTTGGAGTGGCTACGATTATTCATAGCCATGTTTGAAAGTGATTTCTGGAGCTAGGAAATTTGCTCCTTCAACTCTTTAATATCAGAATTTGGTGAATTTTGTGTAGAGAAATTGCCAGAAAATGAGGGGAAGGAATCTATTAGTGAAATACAGGAAATTTAAACAGCTATACAAATGCAGTCCACTTTCTTGATTAATTCTGTAGCAGGTTTATGTTCCAATCCAATACCTATTTTCGACATTCTCCTTACCTATAATCGCATCACGATGTTGCCGTTTATTTGTTCACTTTTTGTTTTTCATTTGCTTGATTTTTTTCATATCAATAAGTTTTTCCAGCCATGACAGCGAGACACATTTAATTATTACCTGTTTCAATGGTTGAATTAAACCAGCTATCGAATCAAAAATATCAATCGGTAGTGAACTAGCCGTCTGTTTAGGTTACAGTGGTAAAAATCGGGAAATTTTAAACGAGAGGAGTACATGTCACTACGATCTTTCCTAATTTGGGAACTATTGTAATACTAAATAAAATAATTTTTGACGAAAAGAATTTGTTGTTGTAGTTGGCATGCCACCTATACCTACACGCACTTAATTGAACCAGGGCGGCCAGAATCTTTAATGAACAAACGAGCTACTTTTATTTTAAATCTAATTGTTTACTTTTGACACACAAAGCGGTCCCATTAGACCCAGAAGTTCTTGTATGTAACATTTTACTGCAAATTAAGATGATAAATTCGTGTTTAAAAAAATATGTTCAAAACCATTTTCGATTTCACAAATTCAATGTGAACAGAAAAATGAAATTCATGAATATTTTATAATCAAGGTAAATATTTCATTCTCGTATTAACGAAAAAAACAAAAAAAAAAAAGCTTTCATCGTCGTCGAGAACAAGAATATAGCTATATATAGTATTCTAAATTCTATACATAAAGCACATTGAAAAATAAGCACATTAGTTAATGTAAGCTCATATTTACCATAAACATTTTTCCCGCGCGTTGATTTATTAAATGACCTTGTTCTAAAAAAAGTACATTAGACACATATACATACACATATATATACACAACACACTCAACCAAAAATGAAATTTGTATTTTAAATAATAAATGGGCATAAAAGCTTGTAATTTAAAATTTTAAATCGAAAATAGTTCCAACAATTTGACACAAGGAAGGAATCTAAAAAAAAATCCATTTTTCTCGTTTTTTCCATTTTTTAAAAAAGAAAAATTATTTGAAAACGTGCAACCATTTCATTGAACGAAAGATATCATTGATTCCATTAAATAGAATGACAAAGAATAATAACATGAAAATCATATAAAAAATACGAAAAACCCAACTTTTCTTTCTTGGTTTGTTCGTCCTGGGAAAGATGAAAATTCATCATCGTAAAATTGTATCCACCCTCCTCTAATTCGTAACACAAACACACAAAAAATATCATCAAACAGATGTTGTATATATATAGTTTGGTCTTTTCTATTTATTCTCGAAAAATATTTATGTTTGCGGGAATTTTTGAAAAGAACATGGTCGATCTGCATATATACCGCAGAACTATGTACATATTTCAATCTCCGTATATACATATATGCACAAAACTTTTTCAATTCCAATTTCGATAATCCAATAAGTGCACGGTTTTAAAATTATATATTTTTTGAACCTCCCGCACCAAAAGCTCATTTTATAAATTGTTTCATATCGTATACACACATAGACATTTTGAATACTGTGTATATATACGATTTACCATATATGTATACGAGAAAATATTTTTAAAGCTGTCTTACTTTTATTTTATATAAAATCATAGATTTGATTTATAGCTTTTATTGTTATTTTTACTTAGAATCTTGTTATAATACTTTTTGTTGTTGTGTTTTTGTTATAAATACCAAGCTCATTTTCATATATCAAATGAATCTCAACATATAATAAATTTTCCGTTTTTTTTTTTTGAAAAAATGAAACTTTTACTTATACACACACATAAAAGTTTTTCCGAAAGCTTTTTCGGTTAATTTTTGTTTTTTTTTTGTTTTGTATTAGGTTCTGTCTGATATTTATATATTTTGTGTATTGTATTATTTTTGAAACATAAATAATTCATAAAAATATTTTTAGAAACATTTATTTTTGATTTTACCAGATTTCGGTTTAATCAGAATCTGAACATATTTTTTGATGATTTTTCTGCGTGCCATATTATTTTAGTTCCCCTAATTTCAAAAATCATTAGTATGAAAATTGTTCACTGCACTCAAAGTATTCAAATCGACGAATAATAATGATGCAGCCAGTGCAAAAAAACATAAATTAAAAAAAAAAGTTTATTTTTTTCAAGATTATAACAGAAGATACAATTATGAACGGTTTACAATGATGTTTGAAGTTGATTTATATAGATACGTATATGCTCTTCAGACACGCTAAAATTTAATTTCGATTTAAAATGAAAATTTTTTATTTCCCAATTAATTACGCTCGATACGCAGCTTTTAAGTGCCTCCATTAAATTAAATCAAAGCAAATATCTTACACATTCAATTTATGTACTTACATTTTGTAAAAAAAAAAATTAATTGCTTATCTACATAATATATTTAATTTATTTTGTAAAAGTATAGTGTTTCGAGGAAGTATATACGCAAAAAACACTTCAATTTAATTTAAGCATTTTTTAATTAATTATAAATTAATTTTATTTTATTATTTTATCGGTATAAGTGTTTCTGGTAATTTAATTATTTTATGTTCGTAATTGAACTTTCCTTTTTATACAAAATGGAAATTTATTGTTTTATGTTATATATTAAAAATAAAAATGGTGAGCTTTTAAAATAAAGGTTATGAATGAATCTCCTGGCCCGATTTACTTCTTTATTTCTCAATATTCAGTATTAACCTATTTTATGCGAGTGAAGTTAGACCTAAATTAGAACTAAATAAAAAAAAATAAAAAATTGTATTAACCTAGTACAAACTTCACACGCCATATATGATTTGTGAAGTTTATACTAAAACTAAATATTTGTGAATGTATTAGTCAAATAGTAGTATATTATAAAGGACAGTCATCATTTAGGCAAATAATAAAACATTTAATTACACAAGTAACATTTAAAAATTTATGAAATAAATAAAGCTATTAAATTGTAGTGCTAGTTCAGGCCTATCGATAAATCACAGTGAGATTTGTGCTTTTGGAGACTTGTGAAAATCTTAAGATACGCAATTTCTTAAGAAAATCCTAAATTGTAAATTTACTGAAACCGCAATTTGGCCATGTGAAAGCCATTAGCTTTTCAAAAGGTTCAGCATGATTGGAATATTAGTGTTAAACCTTTAGTTTTATATATGGTTGAGCACTTACAACTATTTGGATATCCAATTATATAATATGTATACTGTAATAATATACTATAATAGATACAATAAATAGCTATACAATACAAATAATTTAATGTTCGCCTAAATGTCATTTATTTTCGATATTCACTAATACATATACATATTACGTTGTTGGTTTAATTCTAATTTAGGATAAACTTCACAAGTGTCCTATTTTTTATAACTATTTTACACAAAATCTATACTTTTGAGTTATGTCTGAACATCCTTAAGGTGGAATTGACCCAAGGGTTTATCGTTTCCCTCCTTGACATGAGCAAAGAATCGCACAAACACCTTTTGCCAAATTTATAACTCACGGGCACGAGATCGCAGATTATATATGTAGGAGTGCTTCTTTTGTATAAGATTCCTTCAAATACATCAATATATCCTCTTTCTGCACCATATCTGCCCAAACACTTAAAAATGCGGAGGAAATTTGCTCGACACATGGATTCACTTGGAATGGCGGCAGAAATTTTCAAAATATGAGTATCCCAATTAGAATGGGAATTCGCAAGGTATATGGTTGAATGGAATCAATCACATAGTGCGGTTTACGCTTTCAGAGGCATTGCATTGTAGGGAATCCGGGCCATATAATTAATGAGCCTGACTGTAGGAAAAACGAATCTTTTGAATAGAAAAGGCTCAAAATTAACCAAAAACAAAATTAAATTTAATCACCCAAACTGGGTATATGCGAATTACGAAACACATACAAAATACTCATGTCGGAAAAATCTCTTTAATTTTTAATAAATTTTAAGATTTATTTTTAAAATTAGGCGCCAGATGTCCAGCACATAGCTTACCGGACATAGGTTAGCCCGCAGTCCACTCCAGCTTGGGTTCGTGATAATAAAAATTAAATTAATTTTTCCGAGATTTCAAAATGTATAATTTTAACTAATTAATACATAATAAAGTTAATAACAAATTACAAAATTTAATGACAGTGAAATTCATACTAAAAAAAATAACAAAAAATTACACTGTTAAATTTCACCATAAGTATATATCATTTAAAAAGAATTCAGCCCAATGCTCAGGAGTGTTAAAGAAATTTAAAAAAACAAAATAATAATAATCAGCCCCGTGTCGCACACGGTTTGGGTTTATCTACCTATTTCTACCATGTTATTGATCTCCATTTTTTTAAAACCAAGACGTTGTAGTTTTCTATAATTAACAATAAAGCTTTGTAAAAGTGATTCCGAAGTTTATAATCAAATTACGGTTTGGTTGTAAACCCGGATTGAGCTTTGATCTATCATGACTAATGATATCTATTTATATAAGCATTATAAGCACATTATCAACGATACGGGAAAATCCCTAGGTGGCGGATAGGGGAAGTTCCACACCGGAACACCATTCTGATGTAAGAGGCGGCTGATTTTACCTGGCAGGAAGAATAAAATGCTAGAGGAATGATACATTGAACAAAAAATCAACGATGAGCCGGAATACAGGGAGATGTACGGTGCAGCGACTCGGAAACCCAGTACCGGCGACATTCGGGAGTGAGCAAGTCGGCTCCCAGTCCTCGAATTCAAACGATCATAATGTCTCTGTAGTGGTGTACTTGGCTGCTGGGACAGGTATTTATACAAGCTTAACAAGCGATGATGAGTATTCTTTTCATAGGGGTAAGAAAATCTTAAGATAACCTACTCTTAAAAAAAGAGTTCTATATAGGAGATATTAATATGACTTTGTCTTCACCAACAACCAATTCAAAAGGTGGTCACAAATCTGAGTAATGAGATTACCCTATTAATGAAGACCTGAAAAGGATCATCGAATCAGGTAAAGAAAAACCATAAGTCTGTAATTAATACTACACAGACGAATAAGAACTCGGAAGAGAAATAGGAACCAATTCCCAGTGGATACTAGGATCAAGAAGCACAAGAAAAACAATCAACATATGGCAGTTTCTGATGTGGCGGAAGTGGCAAAGAGTATCTGACGCGAAAAAAAACAACAACGCCAGGATATGTTGAGCAGTGATGACTACATCAAACATGCGAGAGAGAAGATATGTATAATTGCCGAGCTGCAGAGTAAAGGAGCCGACATTAAGGATGCTGCAAACATCATTAAAAAAGAGAGAAAGGTACATGATAAAGGTAACAGTGTCGTCACAAAACGCGGGCTACAGCTTTTCATGCTAACGTTTGGGTAAGGAGGAAAATATTCAAAAAATGCATGATATTCGAGCAATTCAAAATATGAAAGTCAGAATTGAAAATTGATGCACAAGGCCCATCTGCCCTTCTTATTAAAGAGAATATAAAACACAACGAAGAATTAAAAATTGGAAGTAAATCTATGCAAGTTACAACTATCAAAACTCGCACAAAGTACTAATAAATAAATATATCAGTAATATACTGTCCACCACGACATAATCTGAAGAAAGACGATTTTGAAGAACTTTTTAATACTATGGGAGGCTGTTTTATCATTGGTGGCGACTTCAATGCGAAAAACACTTACTGGGACTCCTGGGAGTTACTACAACAAAAGAGATTTGTTTGAAGCAGGAATAAAATTAAAAAGTGACTTTCAATCTGGGGGCTCACCAACTTACTGGCCAACAGAATTTAAATAAAACACCGGACTTAATAGGCTTTTGTGTAACAAAAAGTATATCAGATAAATATATTCGTTTGGAAAATAATGAAGAGCTTACGTCGGACCACTCTTCTCTTATTATGACGTTCAGTGAAATAATAATTAAAAAAGAATAGACAGCGAGACTGTCTAATAAGAGTACCAATTGGAAAAAATTTCGAGAATTATTAGAACAAACCATCAATGAATCGAAGAGGAAGTATACGCAAATAACATCAACTGTAAAAACTATCCACTTTAAGTAAGAGAGCTTGTGGCAAAGAAACGTAAAGCTCGCAAGTTTTGGCTGCAAATAAACCGAACCATTGAAAATAAAACCGTCCTTAATAACCTAAGTAACAAGTTGAAATCTCTGATCAGAAGAGTTATAGAATGAATCAATAACATATTTGTCGTCACTTACTAGCCAAAAAGATAAAGAATATTCCTTATGGAAAGCAACGAAAGTACCTAATAAACCAACAAGTTCGACGGCACCAATTAGAAATGAGGATGGAAGCTGGGCTCGAAGCGGTAAACAAAAAGCTAACTTGTTTGCGAGACACCTATAGAACAAATGTTTCAACCATTTCCCATGCAAACTGCGGATGACAATGTTAACCTACTGAAACGATCTGATGAGCTTGAAATACAAAGTGTTTCTCTACAAGACCTAAAAGAGGAAATTCAAAATTTAAACATGAACAAATCTTCCTAGTACGACTCCATAACTGGACAAATCATTAAAGAATTACCAAATAAAGCGATACGTATAAACTTCTCCATATACTAAATGCTGTGTTTAGACTAAGATACGTTCCAAGGCAATGGAAGGTGGCAGAGGTAATCATGATCTTAAAACCCAACAAACAATGTAACGATAAAAAGTCTTTCAGACCGATATCCATACTACCAACCATTTAAAACAAAATCTATACTTTTGAAACGATATGATTTTTCGAGTTTTGTCCGAACATCCTTAAGGTGGAATTGACCCAAGGGTTGGTCGTTTTCATCCTTGACTTTTGTAAAGGATCGCACTTTTGCAAATTCCTAACTCACGGGCACAAGATCGAAGATTGTATATGTATGACCGCTTCTTTTGTGAACCTCCTTCAATCACATCAATACTCTTTCTGTACCATATATACTGTTCAAAAACCAAGAAATTTGCTCGAAACGAACTTGGAATAATGGTCTAATATAACCAAGAGGTACCAGTTACCATACTATTATACATAGGATATAGCTATAGAAATCGGTATACAATTGCTGAAAAGGTCGGCATTAAATAAGATAATAGTCTTACCAAGGCCTGTAGCCTAATTCTATAACGAATAAGATAACGTGAAAACTCGAAAATGAGTACTTTACACGTTTTCATACCAAAATGGTATTCTATAACTTTACACCAAGATAAATTAAAAAATGGGTACGATATTAAACGTCAATAAATTACACATACAATTTATCTTGTGTAGTTCGTTTTCACGGTTAAAAATTTAAAATTTAAAACTAAAATTTCACGAAGAAGGCGGGCTAGTGTCGAACAAAAAAAACCATGTTTGTCCTTGTTACTCTTTATATTATATTATGAAACGAAACACTAACAAAACGTCAAAGTGGTTTTAGACACGATAAAATTATTCAGCAAGAAAAAATTTACACGCTGACTACTTTGTTTTATAGAATACCATTTAACCTAAATAAGATAGAAATTGTGTAAATTTTTTTTATATAAACTTTTTCAATGTTTCGTTTTTTCACATTATCTTGTTTTTACAGAATTAGACCACTGCTCGTTATCTTCGTTCTTCGATTGTTCCTCAATATCTTTAAATTGTCCGACCCTTGAAGAAGATGCTGCTCCCTTTTTAACACGTTACACCTAGTGCACTTAACCCACTCCCTGCAGAACTATTAGCGGCTTTTGATTGCTGCGTTTTGAACGGAAGACAAACTATATTTTGTATATAAACACCTTTAATTGTACATTTTGTACAACTATTGTGGAGCTGGAGCATAGCATATAAAGGGTCGTAATTGTATCAGAATTTCTCCATTTTTAAACATGATACTGTGTTTGTTCAAGCCCTTTAGCTCGTCAACAAGAGGTTTAAAATAAATATTTGCACAAAATGGCTTGTAGCCATGAAATATGCCTATGAGAAATATTTCTTTAAATGGGGCTATGTTTTCTACGATTAACAATAATTGGTTCGTAGAACTTTTAGTTAGTGGTACACCTATCTATTCCAACATCAACATGCACTATATTTGTTCGTAGTTATTGTCTTTAATACATTTTTTTACAATAATAAATTTTCTTTCTATGATGTCTTTGGAAAGGTTTGGATGATATTTCCGTAAAGTGTGCAGGAAACCATTACCCGCAGCCTCTGAGATCTTGAAATCGATGAACCATTTTGCTATATCATTAACGATGTTCATTGCAATAATCTTAATTTAAAAGAGCAAAATAACAGATTTTACAAAAATTGTTAACCGGTTGTAACCCGGTTCCGTCCCAGAACTAAACCCGAACAAAAAGTATTTCCTAAAACCGGCGCAGGAAACCGGAACAAAACATCGTTTGGAGCTGAATCCAAAACCAGAACGATAAAAAAATCTGTTCCATGCGCTTTAGAGTAGTGTAACTCTAGCTTAATCAGGCCAACATTTTACTGCTGAATCGTGTCAACGAACTAGAGACAAAACGTACCTTTCTTCATCCATCAACACATATTTCCAAAATTTTGTCAAAGCTTGGTAATAAAACACCGACACACACGGACAAATTCTGGTTATCTGGCTGTCTAAATCACACTAAATTTCATCTGGAATCAGCGCTGGACAATTTTTCGTGTGTTTTACTATGTGAGGGCTTGGGAAGTTTAATAAAATTTTGGTGTCGAGAATTTTTATTATTTTTTACTCCACAGATATCTCAACTAATACTTCAGAAAAAAATTAAGTAAATTAATTAAAAATTAGGTATAATCAGCCATTGAATTTCTCTAATTTAGTTATTGTTACAGTTTCGAATATCATTATCAGACGGAAAACCAGGAAAATGTAAGGTATTATACTACAAATCGGACGGTTTTATATGATTTCGTGACTGATATTTGGTTAGCTGAATTGACAATACCGTATGCTGGTTTCAACGTATCGATCGAGATTGATTGTTGTTTGTCTCTAATTCAGACAATAAATTGCTTGCGTATGCGGCTTTTAAGCAGTTTTTAATCCAGTTCGAATTTTATTAACCCTGACCAAGACATAATCGCCTGTTGTCGAGTGATTTCGGAACAAAAATCTCGATTTGTTTACCGATACCAAATAAAACGGCTGGTATACTTATGACATCTAATTAATTTGATCTGCCAGTGTGAGCGTTCGTCCATGAGATTGCCTTATGGATGGTAAGCCGTTGAATGTACCCGATGTTAGTCGAGGAGTTTCATTAACTCTGAGAAAAGTTTCGTAAACTAACTTTTGATTTTTGGCAGGATAAATGGCCGTTTCGTTGTTGATCTGCAACAACGTTATCGGTACTTTGAAAATGCTGGATATTCGTGTTAAATTGACTAATATAATCCAAGTGGCGTGATTAACTTGGATTACGTTTAGTTTTAGACGGAATTGAATGCGGAGTATTTGTTTTCGGGATCCGACAGTTTCTACTAACCGAATATAGTTAAAAAGGATTGTCCCTGAAAGCACAGTAATTAAAGTGTCCTAGCTTGGAAGTTTTATATTCGAGGGTCTCGGGTTCAATTCCCGATTGTGAAATTAAGGAATCAAGAATTTTAACCGAGCAAATAAACTGTGGTTAAAACTGCGACGTTTGGATCGGGAGGTACCGGGTTCGAATCGCAACAGAGGCGGGGGATGCAAAAGGGAGTTTTAATCTCCCGATTACGATCGGTGAATAAATTGAAAACATCTATGACCCCTCTGTTGGAATGTACAATTCATAGGCCGATCCATGTTCCATGTCACTGTACAGGGTATCATGGAGCTATGCAATGCGCAGGTGGTGTGTAAAAAAAAATGTGTTTATAAAATGTATTGAAAAAAATTGTTTAAACTTGTCAACAACCCGTATCGCATTGATTCTAAAAAAATTTGGTTCCGTAGTTCAGAACTAATTCTTAAAATCCCTCTAGGAATTGTCTACATTATCGACGTTGTCTACAGGTCCATCCCAGCTCAGTATAGACAAGAATACTAATCTTCCGCTACTCTTATGACAACAATCTTGATTGAACAAAATGTTTGTAACGTTCTCCATTTCTCAATGTATTGCATCATTCCTCAATATTACTGTTCCACGGAAATACGGAAGTGAATAAATTATTGGTTTGCTTCTGTGCTCTTAGCTATACGCAATAAAATTACACTTGATACTTTTATTTTTAAATTTTTTAACAAACTTATTAATCGTTTTGATTATTTACTAAAAAAGAATGCAAGATTAATTAGAAATAGTTTGTTTATGTTTTATAATCTCTAATTGTTATGGGGCAGTTAGCTTATTTGTAGCACTATGCCAGCCTGCACTGACATGAACGATGGCTTGGCCCATAGATTTTGCACTCCCAACAGAGGGTCATAGATGTGTTCATCAGCAACCCATCGTAATCAACGGTGAAGAATCCGTTTTGCATATCGCCCCTATTGGGATTCAAACCCTCTTTGCTCCGTAAATATAAGTTTCCATCGGATGATAATCAATCATTAAAATTAAATCAAATTCAAAAGGCAGACATTAATCCAAATCAATTATAAAATCTAAAATATATTCTGACATCCACATTCAGATATGCACCAATCAAACAAAACTGTAACTATAACTCTATATATGATAATAACCGTTACACTCATAGACCAATTTACATATTACCAAAATACCATTTTTAAATCAGCATGTCAAAAAAATTCAGTTTCCCATTGAGTCAATCATTTTTGTTTATAAATATAAAAATTTACAAAAAAATATCAATACGACATATTCATTTCCATACAGCTTTAGAATTTTCATATCACACAGATTAGTTTGGAAAATTTTACATCAATAAATTATGCTGCAATCTCCATATGTATATGTACAACCATAATAATAAACAAGATATACTGTTAATCGTCTTCAGTATACACATATACGTATTACATATAGGGAAGCAAGCGATTAATAAATAAAAATTTGTCGAACGACGAGTAATGTGTGTGTGTGTATGATATAGATATATCAATATAAAGATGAAAAAGCTTTAACTATTTTCTATTTAGATATGAAATCTAACACAAATGATTATATTCAAATGGATAATTTTTCATTGTCATTTTTATACAAATGAAATCCAATTGAATGAAATATTATTGTTTTAACTAAAGTACAGAAATAAAAAATAAAAAATAACAAAAATTGTAGTCGAAAATGAAAAATTTGAAAGAATAAAGCACCTGTTCAAGAAAAAGTTAAGTTTCCAGTGTTTTTTTTTTTTATTCCAAAAACTTAAATTATAAATCTTTCGTGTATATATGTATGTATGTATGTATGTATACGATGTTGGACGTTTCTTTTTTCGTTTCCCCACGCTGCACTCCTCTCCCTCCAAACCGCTCTTTGCTTCTTTTATGTTTATATGTAATATATTATCGTTGTTAGAATTTTTAATGTTGTTATACAGAGAAAAAAAAAAACAAATGAAAAGCAAAGAAAATAGAATTTTATTCTAATTTTCCGAATACAACAGAAAAATTGTAATAAATGGAAGAAAATAGAAAATTGTTACATGAAAATAAAATTAAAAACTTTTTTTTCAATTTTTTTTTTTTTTTTTTGAGGAGCTTTTTTGTTACTATATGTTGTAGAACATTTATGTTTTCTTTTTTGTTTTTTTTTGGTGGAGTTATGGGAAACAGGTTAGAAAATATTTCCTGTATGATAAAAATGCCGATTGGAAATGGAAATTTTATTCGACGAGAGAATTTTTATTATTATTTTTTATCTAAATGGGAAATTTATAAAAACATGAACGGAAAAATATTGCGATGGGAAGAAGAAATTAAAGTTGTTTTACAAAGATTGTGTGCTTTATGGTGCTCAGCAGTGCTTTATGATAATGTCTAGGTGTATAACTATAATGTGATGGAGATAAATGGTTCTGGAGCATACTTGTTAGATTTCACGATGTCATTTAATTGATAAAGTTGAAAAGTATTGCTGTGCAGCATCATCAATTAAACGAGATTGTTGAGATCAACAGTGCAACAAAACCCAATATTCAATATCAACAGACACAATTTTAATTATATTTAGACACATATGTAGACGAAATATAATTTACTTCATATTTACAACAAGGCCCAGACGGCAGATACGAACTAGGAAAATCCAGGAAAAACGCCGCTGCCAGACTGAGACAATTAGAAAAACGATTAAAAAAAGAAGCGCCGTTGAAGATGAAAAGAAGATGGTAATCTATTATATACCGCAAAATGGCATCATAATAAAGAAGGACATCCCAAACCTAAGAGTAGTGTTTGATGCCTCATCCAAAACAACAACCGGAGTATCCCTAAACGATAGCATGATGAATGGTCCAAAATTACAACAAGATTTAGCAGATATTTTACTACGATGGCGAAAACACAAGAGGCATACAAGTTAAAAACGGTGACATACGGAACAACAGCCGCTAGCTTTTTAGCCATAAGAACCTTAAAACAACTAGCTACCGACGGAGATAATGATGATCCAATAGGAGCAACCATCATGTTGACGATTATTATGTAGATGATATGTTAACAGGTTCTAACCCAGATCGTACCCAGATCTGTCAGCACTAACGCCGGGGCATTTCTTAATAGGAGATTCTCTCAAGGCGCTACCAGCTGCAAAACTTGACCGCATATCGTTAAGAACGAAATGGCATATAGTCGAAAGAATGGTTCAGGACTTTTGGAAACGGTGGTCCTCCGAATACCACCACCAACTACAACAATGAACTAAATGGAAGAGCGCAGCCAGCCAAACCTAATGATCCATGACCTGGTATTATTGAAAGCGACCAACAACCTGCCAGATGGTGGAAGCTACGGAGAATCGTGGAAGCAAACGCCGCGAAAAATAATTTAGTCCGGGTAGCGACAGTCAAATGCGAAAATGCAATCTATAAGCGACTGATTGTGAAATTGTGTAAATTACCTATAGAAGAAGATTTACAGGAAATTATGCCTATGACAAACAACCCAAGGCCAGTCTAGAGAATTGCGATCACAAGTCAAGAACAGAGGGACCGTCAAACATGTAGCGTTAGCCACATTATCCATTTGTTGTTTTTTGGGACTTGTGCAGGCCAACGTACACATAACCCCTTTCAATCACAAGAACACGCAGTCGTACATTACCACCTATTTGGTGTAGTAGATAATCATCGAGAACACTTTACATTACTAACAACATAAGAAGAGAAACAATGCTAACGATTTATATGTGAAACATCGCCAATTTATAACGCAATGACTCACCAAAATCAATGCGAATTAGTGATATTACAACAAACAGCAAATCTCGATGGGGCATGTACCATTAGGTCAGTTAAGAAAACAAACCAATGGTTTAAGCTCCATGCGTCGAATCAGTATGGATAAACTACATTCTTAACAAAAATGTTATCAAATCAGGTATTATCCAAAATAACCTCACACAATTAAAACAAACAATTATCCGAAATATCGTATAGGAGTCCACCAACTTATGAAGAAAGGTAAAATCAACTTTCTAGGGCATCTTTCATAACCTTCCAGACCAAACCTACTATGAACTAAACAGGGAACGAAACATTTAAGTTTCTTCGCTACTACTCAGCGCAAAATTTTTATAACCATATTGTAACGAGTAAAAAAAACGGCTACTGGCTGATGTCGGAGTTTAAAAAATTAAACGATTATTTATTGATTCAACCAGGAGGATACAAAGCCGATAATTTTAAAACTACAATGAAAGTAATGAAATAACAAATAGCTCAATTCCACCCTATAACCTATACCCAAATTAAAACTTAAGATAAATAATTTAGAAACCCTGAAACCAATTCCATACGAAGAGGAAATTATAGACAGAACAACTATATAGAAAACTTACTCCGAACGCAACATTTAAATGAAAAGGAAAAGAAAATTCTGATAGAAACGATCTTCAAAAATCAAACATTTTTATTGAGACAGAAAGAAGAGCTGTCATCAACAACAATAATCATCACATTGTCACAAAGGAAGAAAAACCTGTATTTACCAAAACATATCTGCCTCAGATATGTTTTGGTAAATACAGGTTTTTCATTTCAAATTTCAATCTGAAAATCCAACTGGATAAATGTGAATTTCTGAAACGGGAAACAGCGTTCTTGGGACGCGCAATAACACAGGACGGCATTAAACCAAATATAGGTAAGATACAAAAAAATTTGGACTGGCCGCTTCCTAAAAAACCCAAAGAAATCAAACAATTCTTAGGACTCGCAGGCTACTCGTATTACAGAAGATTGATCATGGATTATTCTAAAATAGCAAAGCCTATGTCCAAATACCTAAAAAAAGACACCATTATCAATATTAAGGACATCGATTATATAAAACCCTTGAGACTCTGAAAATAATCCTAGCCACAGATCAGATACTATAGCATTCTACTAAACAATTCATTCTAACAACGGACGCATCAGCTTTGGCTCTGGATGCAGTCCTATCTCAGATTCAAAACAACATTGAAAGTCTCATCGCGTTCACTTCGCGCACCTTAAACTCTACAGAAATAAACTATGCCACCAATAAAAAGGAAGCATTAGCCATAATATGGGCCGTAAAAAAATTCCAGCCATACCTGTACGATAACGAGTAACGGACCATAAACCCCTAAACTTTTGTAAAATCATCAGAAAATAATTCGAAAATTTTGAGGTGGAGACGCGAACTGGAGAATTATGTTTACGATGTAGTCTATACAAAGAAGGGAAAGCTAATGTAGTGGTAGGATACCAACAGAAAATAACGACATAAATTTCAACGAGAAGGCAGATAACAATTCAAATCAATCTGGAAAAAGAACAGGAAACCGCTCAAACAATACTAGTGACTCTGTTGATACGTACGACGACTACTATTTATATCCACTTCTCCGATCGTCCTATAAACTATTATAGGAAGCAACTAATCTTCAAAATCTCGAATGGATTATATCCTGGAGGATATATTCCGTAAATTTAAAAGAATTATAATTTATAAGAAGTTACTGACTTTCTTAAGAAATTTCATAATGGAAAACAGTCAGCAATCCTAGCTCCAGAAAAACTTTACCAAACTATTCAAGAGGCATTTTGAGAAAATTTCTCTAAAAAAGGCCATTATGTTTTCATCACAAAAATGATCGAAGATGTAACCAACGAAGAGCCTCAGAATTTAATTGTAGTTAAACAACACGAGAGAGCACAACGCGGAACATGAGAAGTAGAAAGTCACTAAGAACATCCTACTTTTTCCTCAGAATGGTCAATATAATTAAAAGACACAGTAACGCGTGCATCATTTTCAACGCACATAAATTCGATAGGAAACTGTATAATATAAAAATTTACCTGAGACCAAGCACTGAAAGGCGATTAGAACGAGTGCATATCGACATCTTTAACATCAGCAGGGTAAATTTCTTGTCTATAATAGCCGCATTTTCTAAACACTTACAGATGATTTCGATCGAAACCAAGAACCTTCTAGACACAACAAATGCCTTATCGAAGTATTTCACCCAGTTCGGGATCCCCTAAGTCATTCTGTCAGATCATGAGAAAGCTTTCCAGTGGTTGCAATTCAAAGAATATTTAAACCAACTGAATATTAATTTGGAATACATCATCCTCAGAATCAAATGGCCAAGGTGAAAAGACACATTCAACAATAATAGAAATTTTTAATACTAATCGAGACAAATTCATAAATTCAGGTATTCCATATGCAATCGAACTTTCGGTAGCATTATAAAATGGTTCAGTACATTCTTCAACCAGTTTTACACCGAACGAAATAGTCTTTAATCAACACTGCCTATAATGAACCCGAAAGAAATACAATATCAAGCAAGTGCAAGTTTCAATGAAGTAAAGGTTAAACAAAAACATTCAGACAAAAATCCAATCCTTTGAAATTAGAAGTGAAGTCGAAGAAATGCAAAGGGCTCTTCATAACATTCAGGCAAGCCGTCGTTTGGTACAAATGCTCGACATCGAAATAGTTAACCAAGTAAACATCCAAAACAGAAATCAAATTAAGAATGTTCACCTAAGCTGGCCACCAGAACTGGATATCGACATATGGCATATTGGTATTATTCGGCTATATTACCATGCAAAAACATTCTACATCAATCAAAATTGAGAAGTTAAAATGCCCAAACCCGGAAGTTCAGAAAACCAACACAGCAACATCATATTCGGACCTGTTGAAAAAAGCTGGCCTCAAAATAAGGAGCATAATTGATAAGCATAAATTATAAAAACATATTATTTTATGCTCAAACATATAATTTAATGTAAATGTTTGATACCAATATTGAAGTGTGTGAAGTTATCCCAGGATTCCATCCCAGAAAAATTAAAAATGTTCATCAGTCAATACTATTCTCATCCCATCCCAGGATTTTAAAAATCGTCCCAAAATTTGATATCATCATTTTAAAAATTTCCAAACGACGTGTTAGCTTATATATTCTTGTCGTAAGAAGTAAGTGGCACAATAGGCTCAGAAATTCATATGAATATGGCCCCATACTTAAAATATGGAGTTTAACTATTGGTTCTCGAGAACAATGATTGCCGGAAAAAGTTTCCTTTGTTTTCGACTTGACATGATGTCCACTTGCTGTGATCAATCGTTGAACACCAGCCGTATGTTGTAATTTGCGCAATGGGCTCATATGTATATGGCCCCATATGAGAAATACGGATTTTAATTAATGGTTCTCGAGAACCATAAGTGCCGGAAAAAGTTTTCTTTACGGGTTGTATGTTGTAATTAATAATACGGCTGGTGTTCAACGATTGATCACAGCAAGTGGACATCATGTCAAGTCGAAAACAAAGAAAACTTTTTTCGGCACTCATGGTTCTCGAGAACCATTCATTAAGATCCGTATTTCTTATATGGGGCCATATATATATATATATATATATATATATATATATATATATATATATATATATATATATATATATATATATATATATATATATATATATATATATATATATATATATATATATATATATATATATATATATATATATATATATATATGAGCCCATTGTGCAAATTACAACATACGGCTGGTGTTCAACGATTGATCACAGCAAGCAGACATCATGTCAAGTCGAAAACAAAGAAAATTTTTTCCGGCACGCATGGTTCTTGAGAACCATTCATTAAAATCTGTATTTCTTATATGGGGCCATATATATATATATATATATATATATATATATATATATATATATATATATATATATATGAGCCCATAGCGCAAATTACAACATACGGCTGGTGTTCAACGATTGATCACAGCAAGCAGACATCATGTCAAGTCGAAAACAAAGAATACTTATTCCGGCACTCATGGTTCTCGAGAACCATTCATTAAAATCTGTATTTCTTATATGGGGCCATATACATATGAGCCCATTGCGCAAATTACAACATACGGCTGGTGTTCAACGATTGATCACAGCAAGCAGACATCATGTCAAGTCGAAAACAAAGAAAACTTTTTCCGGCACTCATGGTTCTCGAGAACCATTCATTAAAATCTGTATTTCTTATATGGGGCCATATACATATGAGCCCATTGCGCAAATTACAACATACGGCTGGTGTTCAACGATTGATCACAGCAAGTGGACATCATGTCAAGTCGAAAACAAAGAAAACTTTTTCCGGCACTCATGGTTCTCGAGAACCATTCATTAAGATCCGTATTTCTTATATGGGGCCATATACATATGAGCCCATTGTGCAAATTACAACATACGGCTGGTGTTCAACGATTGATCACAGCAAGCAGACATCATGTCAAGTCGAAAACAAAGAAAACTTTTTCCGGCACTCATGGTTCTCGAGAACCATTCATTAAAATCTGTATTTCTTATATGGGGTCATATACATATGAGCCCATTGCGCAAATTACAACATACGGCTGGTGTTCAACGATTGATCACAGCAAATGGACATCATGTCAAGTCGAAAACAAAGAAAACTTTTTCCGGCACGCATGGTTCTCGAGAACCATTCATTAAAATCTGTATTTCTTATATGGGGCCATATACATATAAGCCCATTGCGCAAATAACAACATACGGCTGGAGTTCAACGATTGATCACAGCAAGTGGACATCATGTCAAGTCGAAAACATAGAAAACTTTTTCCGGCACTCATGGTTCTCGAGATCCATTCATTAAAATCTGTATTTCTTATATGGGGCCAGATACAGATGAGCCCATTGCGCAAATTACAACATACGGCTGGTGTTCAACGATTGATCACAGAAAGCAGACATCATGTCAAGTCGAAAACAAAGAAAACTTTTTCAGGCACTCATGGTTCTCGGGAACCATTCATTAAAATCTGTATTTCTTATATGGGCCCATATACAGATGAGCCCATTGCGCAAATTACAACATACGGCTGGTGTTCAACGATTGATCACAGCAAATGGACATCATGTCAAGTCGAAAACAAAGAAAACTTTTTCCAGCACTCATGGTTCTCGAGAACCATTCATTAAAATCTGTATTTCTTATATGGGGCCATATACATATGAGCCCATTGCGCAAATTACAACATACGGCTGGTGTTCAACGATTGATCACAGCAAGCAGACATCATGTCAAGTCGAAAACAAAGAAAACTTTTTCCGGCACTCATGGTTCTCGAGAACCATTCATTAAAATCTGGATTTCTTATATGGGCCCATATACAGATGAGCCCATTGCGCAAATTACAACATACGGCTGGTGTTCAACGATTGATCACAGCAAGTGGACATCATGTCAAGTTGAAAACAAAGAAAACTTTTTCCGGCACTCATGGTTCTCGAGAACCATTCATTAAAATCTGTATTTCTTATATGGGGCCATATACATATGAGCCCATTGCGCAAATTACAACATACGGCTGGTGTTCAACGATTGATCACAGCAAGCAGACATCATGTCAAGTCGAAAACAAAGAAAACTTTTTCCGGCACTCATGGTTCTCGAGAACCATTCATTAAAATCTGTATTTCTTATATGGGCCCATATACAGATGAGCCCATTGCGCAAATTACAACATACGGCTGGTGTTCAACGATTGATCACAGCAAGTGGACATCATGTCAAGTCGAAAACAAAGAAAACTTTTTCCGGCACTCATGGTTCTCGAGAACCATTCATTAAGATCCGTATTTCTTATATGGGGCCATATACATATGAGCCCATTGTGCAAATTACAACATACGGCTGGTGTTCAACGATTGATCACAGCAAGCAGACATCATGTCAAGTCGAAAACAAAGAAAACTTTTTCCGGCACTCATGGTTCTCGAGAACCATTCATTAAAATCTGTATTTCTTATATGGGGTCATATACATATGAGCCCATTGCGCAAATTACAACATACGGCTGGTGTTCAACGATTGATCACAGCAAATGTACATCATGTCAAGTCGAAAACAAAGAAAACTTTTTCCGGCACTCATGGTTCTCGAGAACCATTAATTAAAATCCGTATTTCTCATATGTGGCCATATACATATGAGCCCATTCCGCAAATTACAACATACGGCTGGTGTTCAACGATTGATCACAGCAAGTAGACATCATGTCAAGTCGAAAACAAAGAAAACTTTTTCCGGCACTCATGGTTCTCGAGAACCATTAATTAAAATCCGTATTTCTCATATGGGGCCATATACATATGAGCCCATTGCGCAAATTACAACATACGGCTGATGTTCAACGATTGATCACAGCAAATGTACATCATGTCAAGTCGAAAACAAAGAAAACTTTTTCTGGCACTCATGGTTCTCGAGAACCATTCATTAAAATCTGTATTTCTTATATGGGCCCATATACATATGAGCCCATTGCGCAAATTACAACATACGGCTGGAGTTCAACGATTGATCACAGCAAGTGGACATCATGTCAAGTTGAAAACAAAGAAAACTTTTTCCGGCAATCATGGTTCTCGAGAACCATTCATTAAAATCTGTATTTCTTATATGGGGCCATATACATATGAGCCCATTGCGCAAATTACAACATACGGCTGGAGTTCAACGATTGATCACAGCAAGTGGACATCATGTCAAGTCGAAAACATAGAAAACTTTTTCCGGCACTCATGGTTCTCGAGATCCATTCATTAAAATCTGTATTTCTTATATGGGGCCAGATACAGATGAGCCCATTGCGCAAATTACAACATACGGCTGGTATTCAACGATTGATCACAGAAAGCAGACATCATGTCAAGTCGAAAACAAAGAAAACTTTTTCAGGCACTCATGGTTCTCGAGAACCATTAATTAAAATCCGTATTTCTCATATGGGGCCATATACATATGAGCCCATTGCGCAAATTACAACATACGGCTGGTGTTCAACGATTGATCACAGCAAATGGACATCATGTCAAGTCGAAAACAAAGAAAACTTTTTCCGGCACTCATGGTTCTCGAGAACCATTCATTAAAATCTGTATTTCTTATATGGGGCCATATACATATGAGCCCATTGCGCAAATTACAACATACGGCTGGTGTTCAACGATTGATCACAGAAAGCAGACATCATGTCAAGTCGAAAACAAAGAAAACTGTTTCAGGCACTCATGGTTCTCGGGAACCATTCATTAAAATCTGTATTTCTTATATGGGCCCATATACAGATGAGCCCATTGCGCAAATTACAACATACGGCTGGTGTTCAACGATTGATCACAGCAAATGGACATCATGTCAAGTCGAAAACAAAGAAAACTTTTTCGGGCACTCATGGTTCTCGAGAACCATTCATTAAAATCTGTATTTCTTATATGGGGCCATATACATATGAGCCCATTGCGCAAATTACAACATACGGTTGGTGTTCAACGATTGATCACAGCAAGCAGACATCATGTCAAGTCGAAAACAAAGAAAACTTTTTCCGGCACTCATGGTTCTCGAGAACCATTCATTAAAATCTGTATTTCTTATATGGGCCCATATACAGATGAGCCCATTGCGCAAATTACAACATACGGCTGGTGTTCAACGATTGATCACAGCAAATGGACATCATGTCAAGTCGAAAACAAAGAAAACTTTTTCCGGCACTCATGGTTCTCGAGAACCATTCATTAAAATCTGTATTTCTTATATGGGGCCATATACATATGAGCCCATTGCGCAAATTACAACATACGGCTGGTGTTCAACGATTGATCACAGCAAGTAGACATCATGTCAAGTTGAAAACAAAGAAAACTTTTTCTGGCACTCATGGTTCTCGAGAACCATTCATTAAAATCTGTATTTCTTATATGGGGCCATATACAGATGAGCCCATTGCGCAAATTACAACATACGGCTGGTGTTCAACGATTGATCACAGCAAATGGACATCATGTCAAGTCGAAAACAAAGAAAACTTTTTCTGGCACTCAAGGTTCTCGAGAACCATTCATTAAAATCTGTATTTCTTATATGGGGTCATATACATATGAGCCCATTGCGCAAATTACAACATACGGCTGGTGTTCAACGATTGATCACAGCAAATGGACATCATGTCAAGTCGAAAACAAAGAAAACTTTTTCCGGCACTCATGGTTCTCGAGAACCATTCATTAAAATCTGTATTTCTTATATGGGGCCATATACATATGAGCCCATTGCGCAAATTACAACATACGGCTGGTGTTCAACGATTGATCACAGCAAGTGGACATCATGTCAAGTCGAAAACAAAGGAAACTTTTTCCGGCAATCATTGTTCTCGAGAACCAATAGTTAAACTCCTAATTTTAAGTATGGGGCCATATTCATATGAATTTCTGAGCCTATTGTGCCAATTACTTCTTACGACAAGAATATATAAGCTAACACGTCGTTTGCAAATTTTTAAAATGATGATATCAAATTTTGGGACGATTTTTAAAATCCTGGGATGGGATGAGAATAGTATTGCCTGATGAACATTTTTAATTTTTCTGGGATGGAATCCTGGGATAACTTCACACACTTCCAATATTGGTACAATATATTCCATACTAAATTAATTAAATAAGGCCCTGAAAATTTTCCAAAATAATTTTCCCCATCATATATGAGCATAATTGATGAGCATAAATTATAAAAACATATTATATAATTATTAACAAATTGTACATAACTTAACCTATACTGCATATGTAACGTGTAGGGTTACTTAACGAGAATAATCAAACTGAGGACTACAACCAACGTGAGTAGAAATAAGTAGAGATAAGTAAATTTCAATCATTTGGTGATTAAAAACATTTCGGTGAGCAAATAATTTTAAAGTTAGATTTTAGATTGTAAGTTTTTAGTTTTAAGTGACACTCTGTTATGGAAAGTACTAATTAATAAAAATTCAAACAAATAAATATTTTTTTTTATGTTTGTTAAATTGTGAAACCTATAACTATATGTTAAGTTTCCCGCTATAATAAACTAAATGGCGGCCCCGGAATATGTTGAGATCGACAGAGCAACAAAACCCAATATTCAATATCAACAGGGTTAATGACACAATTTTTATTATATATCGTGTATATGATATATATGTATATGTATATACGTGTGCATATATGTGTATACAACAACAACCTTGTAAATAAGACACAAATTTACGACTTGGACATTAAAGTGAAATTTAACAGATATCTTCCGGGACAATCGATAAAAATTCCATATAACCTCATCTTAATTTACAAGAACCACATTAGTTTAATTTTGTTAATTTTGCAAAAACGTCTATGTTCATTGCATAAAAAACATATTCAAATATTGATGGTGTGCGCAATTTATATAAATTTTTGCTAGATTTTCATAAAACCAAAAAACTTTAATTCAAACTTTTTTTTTGTATTCATCTACTCAAATACCAGAAAGTTTAATACAAACATCAAATTTATTGAAAAAAAAAAAATTAAAATCATGATTTATGAACAAATTTGTATAATTTCTATATCGATTTAAGAATCGACAGAATTTTATATTCTCAACGCATATACCAATCGTGCACAATTTTCCATTTTACCATAAATTTATAATTCAACATAAAAAATTTCCATTGTATATATTCAGATCGATCAATTAACTATAAAATGTCAACAATTAAAATCAATTATCGTCGATTCGTAATTTTAATTAAATGTCCAGACGGTAGAGTCGCAGTAATACGTAAATTATAATCTAATTCCGATAATTTTAAATTGGTTTTAAATTTATAATTTGTGATTAACTTAATTAAAATGAGTTTGATGAATGACTGGGCGTACTTTGATCCAATACAATTGCGTGGTCCGTATCCGAATGGTATAAAACTGCAATTTGGTCGAGTGGCACAATTTTCCGGTAGAAAATTATCCGGATTGAAAACGGTTGCATTTTCCCCCCAAATAAATTTACTCCGGTGGATATTTAGTATTGGAATAAATATATCGGTCTCGGGTGGAATGGTTCCATGGGCTAAATGTAAATAATAATTTAAGAACAATTTATTTTTATTTAAATCATATATACGTACTAAGATTAATTTCTGCCGAGCACGTTCTTCCAATCATCGAAACGATTGGTAATAATCGAAAAGATTCCTTCATTACACGATCCAAATGAGTAAATTCGGATAAATTATCATAGTTGATTGAATCGTCACCAATGGCATTCCAAATAGTTTGAATTTCTTGATAGGTTTTTTCTTGAATTTCAGGATGCATTGCCAAACATAGCAGGACATTCGAAAGTCCAATTGTGGATGTATCTGTTCCAGCCATTATAACGTCTATCAGATGATTATAAATATCGCGTTCGGTAATTTGATTCGTTTCGTGCAGATGTACTAATTTTCGCATCAGACAGTCGTCTGCGCATGACTCTTTATCAACTATCGATCTAAATTCGTTGATTAGCAAACCGTACAAAATTTCGTCTTGACTTTTTCCGCCACAAAATTTGGTGATTTTATCTTTTAGCACCAACGGCAATAGATTGATTAATTTTTTGTCCCACAGCTTCATGTTGGTTTCCAATATTTCATGAATTTTCACTACTTTATCGCGACCAATTTGCTTATCCCCGAATACGGTTTGTAATTGAAGCTCGACAAGGCGCAGACTAATCAAGTGCGTAACATCAAATATTTCATCAGTTGTGGCGTACGACTTTAGGTCAAGGATTAATTTGTCTGCGATTTGATTCGCATCGGGCATATACGATTTTATGTTGTGCAGCGCAAACGAAGAATTTAGTAATTTTCGATGCACTCTCCATTTATTAGCTAAATGGGATATAAAATTGATTAAACACGTGTTGTATATATAGAACCTCAACTTACCCTTCATCGAAATAAAACCATCATTATCGCCCACAATTAATTTATATGTGGCCAATCGTTCCAAACACTCACTCGACGCCAACACAATTTTAACATCTTCAGGCGTCGTTACATAAATAATTAATTTATTAAACACCCACAGGGCACACGAATTATTTATCGAACTTATTTGGAATAATAGTTTTTTTAAATTTAACTCAAATTTTTCATTCCAACTAAAAAGTAGTTTGTGGCCATGGCCAATTACTGGTAAACCTTTTATTACATCAATACTGTGTAACTTTTTGCGAATTTTTTGTTCATTTTTTGTCCATTTTATATAAATTATTATTAATAAATAAACTATAAATAATATTAATGAATAAAAAATTAACATTTTATTGTATTTACTTTTGTTGTTGTGAATTGCAAAAACCACTTGTTATCGCCACAATAATATGTTTTATACTACATACAAGCATTTTAAATTCTATTTTGTAAACTATAATTGGTTTGTGCATTATATTCTCTCATCATAATCACAAAACTATATATGTGCATAAAGAAGTATGTCATCAAACCGTTAATATATGTACAAGATAACGCACAATCGATATTTCTCTTTAATTGAATTGCAATGTACATAGAGGAAAATTATTTCTCCACAATTTCATTTGTATGTATATATACGAGTAATTAAGAAAAGGTATTTAAACTATAATCGGCTTATTCTCAAATACACATACATATGTGTAAAGGCTTCATTTAAATATAATTAAATAAAACTATTTGTAACGTCAAGAACATGTTTCAAACGAATTCAACTCGTTTCAGATAAATTAATGAATGAAAGAAAATTTCTAAGCTATAACTCACAAACTCACAAATTCTTGTAGAAATTTCACAATGTATTTGTGTCGCCTTTTGAATATGATGAAGCATCATCATATTCAAAACGCGACACATTTACATTGTGCAATTTCTTCGAACACATCAAATCGAATGTTTTATGTAATTTTCAAATTGACGTACATATCTCTTTGAATTTGAAATTTTTTCCAAATTATGCGAATTTGTATAGAAATTCAAAATCCACTTTGTATAATTATAATTATTAAGTTTAAAAATAAAATACCACGAATTCCTAATTTTTGATCGTAATCACAATCCTATTTCTCAGAGCGTTAAGACACTTTCACAGACAACATAAATTTAACATGATGGCTCTTCGTGAGCAGAATAGCTCAATCTGACACCAAGCAGCACATTTAAAATGTCATCAAAATTAGATTGAAATTGGATAGTGCAGTTTGTATCGACATGCCTTATAACCAAGAAAATGGACGGGAGGTTTAATTGTACCTGTTCTAATTTCGTATCAGTTTGAACTAAAAACAATTTGCCAAGGCTGTTAATTCTACATTGTGGCCACTTGGACTTCTGATCAAAGAATTTGACTGGAGACCACGTCGCCAAAATTTTCGAAAAATGAAAGCCCTGTCAAACACGTACAATTAACCGCTTGTAATTTAAAATACTATATACTTTCCAAAAACATTGCTAGAAATAGCTCCACTATGAGACTGTTTACGTTCTATTCCAAAAGTGCGACCTCTAAGAAATACACCCCTTTTTTATTGAAGTCTTAAACGAACTAAATACTTTAAGTAATCCGTCAGATTTTGAATCTTCCTAACATTTCTTGGTGTTTCGATACCGACAATGATTGTAATCCCTTAACGTTACATCCGAATCGGTAATATATATAACATACACAGTATCTACTGACTTTCTCCTTTCTAATGATCCGGGCATTTTTGATGTAACTGATTTAATCATTCAATTCACTACAAATGACAACCTCCACAAAGCATTGGAAATTTCTTTGAACATATATAGCTTGAATCATGCCATGTTTACCAATCACTGATGTGGAAACTCGTTTCAACTCAGAACTGAGTTGAGAACTGCTTCAATAACATCATCTGGCAGGACGAAATGTTTTCAAATGACCTTGAACTTCGAAACTTATCAACTTGAAAAATAGGAAGAACAAATCACACACAAAAATAATAAAACAACGAAATAGAAGGCAACAAAAGATCGTTCTAAAAGAACCTCCTTGAAGTTAACCCAGGATTTTTTTTAAATACCTCTGACAATACAAGCGTAAATAATCCATTCCAGACTTTTCAAAAATGCATATATAATTTATACAGTTGGTTCATCCCATTGTTTTTTAAGATGTAAAATTTGTTTGGTTGAAAAAACATTCTTCTGGGCAAGTCGTTGAAAGGACGACTATTTTCTCTTTACGATTAATTTAAGGAGCCTGACAGCAATATAAATAAATGTGTCGTCCATGCTAATTTTATAAAAAAAATTAAATCAAATTGAAGAAAAAATCATATTGACAAGATTTTATAGTGACAGCTATTTCTCAGAGCGATTGAGTTTGGGCCACCAGCGTTGAACATTTTTTCAGACTTGCCAGAAAAATTTTTTTTCTACATCCAGCACTGTACGATCGCGGTACACTTGCAGAAATATAAATGTTTTGGTTTATTTTCTCGATAGATGGGATAAGTGCGCGTTAATGTCAATGATTGACCGGTGATCGCTGTAAAGAGATCAAACTATTACTTTTTTTTAGAAATCTTAAGAAATTTTCCGTTAAGGACGTCAATAAATCAGTATAAAAACGAAGAAAAACGTGGACACAGGACAGAAGAAGAGAGACAGATCTAAAGTTGAGCGGTTAAGCAAAAAAAAAATATAGATTGATTGAATCTAGTCGAGTGAAGTAACAAGAAAATATTAAAACAAAAATTTTAAAATGTAAATAATACAAAAATAAGTTAAGTTATTTCTTATATATAAATAGGAACTTATAAAGTTAATTAAACTAAAATGTTAATAATGTTAAGTTTATATAAAAAAAAAATGTTTGTTTCAAAGTATAAAGTAAAAGAAAAAGTCTATTCACTTTTATTATTACAATTATACAAATGTGTACAGACTTTTTCTTTTACTTGTCCCTTGACAACATGACCTTGGTTAGCATAAACTTTTTCTCTTGTTGGTTGTGGATTCTCGCACACTTTCCTTATAATTTAAGTAATCATTCATTTTTGTAAGATGGGAATATTGGCATAGCGTAATTAACGAACCTTCCCAGCCACTGAAAACTATCCCAAAAGAAAGGTGTGCAACGCTATGTCAATAATGACCCAAACCCATCGGTTACACTTGTAGCAGCTCGAATATTCGACTCACCGATATTCGATACTACCACAAACAAAACAATTAGTGAAATTCAAATATAAACCAACTTATTTGAATTAAGAGTTCACTAACCCCATCTATTCAACAATCACATATCCAATAGCCGAACCATTACTATAAAACATTTATAGTAAAGCATGTCGCCATCTAACAACATCACCACGAACTAACAATGTTCGGTGATGCAACACTTAACATAAGTGCAATGTCGACCGTCGCCGGCGCATGTGTTCCCTCTCCAAAATACGACATGTATTTTGGACACGAAGGCGACGTCACAACACAAAAAACAACAAGCGAATGAACACCTCACGCGAGACAACAAATAAAATATATTTCGGCCATTACCTTTGTAATTCTATTTTTATCGGTTGATAAATAATAAATAATATAGTTTATGTAAATAATAATTAAATAATTAAATGAAATATAAACGATTATAAAAATATTTATTTGGTGTAATTGTGTCTTCACTTATTTGAAAAGTCCGTATTGGATTAATTAATTGGAATACAAATCCAACAGACTCTGTTCTTTGGGGCTTGAGTTTTATAATTCAGTTTTTTTAATTTTTTCACAAATCACCAATATAGATTTCGTTATTAAGAATAAAATCACTGCCGGTGTGACTTTTGCACTTCAGCACACTTTCCACTATACCCCAAAAATTTTCGGGACTTTTTATCATAAATATTTTTGCAAATGTATCTGATTTGGCCCCAGTGGTCGGGGGGCACTCACATGTCTCGTAAATCAAAATTGCACGAACATGTTTCCCAAGAATACCACTACAGTATCCTTTGCTTGTCGTAGGAGGCGACTAAACGGTTGGGCTGACGACCCGCATCCGTAAAAAAATAAAATGTTTATAAAGTCAACAAAAAGAAAAATGGATACCGCCAAAAAAACACCGGACCCCCGCTCAAGTACCCGGACACGAGATTTAGGATCGGCACGTGGAAAGTGCAATCACTAAGGAAACCAGGAGCGTTAGAGGGCCTAATCACGTGCATGAAGGAGTATCGGCTGGAACTCGTTGCTCTTCAAGAAACTCGCTGGCCTAAAAGTGGAGACCATGTGTCCCAGGGCTATACGTTGTTCTACAGTGGAGATGACCTCGGAAATCTTGGAGCTGGATTTCTTCTTGGGCCGCAGGTAAAGAACGCTGTTTTGGATTTCCAAGCAGTTAATAACCGATTGTGTAAGCTTCGCTTGCGCATGAAGTTAGCTAACCTGTCGATAATTTGTGTACATGTGCCCACAGAAGTCAGCCAGCCCCAAGATAAAGACTCATTTTACAATGACTTGGACGATCTGATGGGATCTATACCCGAACACGATGTTAGAATGGTAATTGGGGACTTTAATGCTAGAGCTGGCAGAAATCAGACCGACTTGTGTGAAAACATAGGTCCGTACTCCCGACCCGAAATTGCGACCGATAATGGTGAGAGAATGATGTACTTTGCGGTTGCTCATGATCTTAGAGTAGCAAGCACATTCTTCCCTCACAAACACATACATCTTGAGACATCGCGGAACTTCCCGCAGCCAAATTGACCATGTGTTAGTTTCTAAAGGACGGGCTCAGGTTGTGCAGGATGTGAGAACTTATCGGTCAGCAACCAAATACGTAGGCAGCGATCATCATTTGGTCGCTGCAAAGCTACGATGGAAGTTTTCGTACAAGTCTGGGAATACAGCGAAACGCATGGTACGTTTCGATTGTGAAGGTCTGATAAATGAAGATCAAAAGAAACGATATCAGGATCTTGTCAGCGACAACATTAATGAAGCTAATTACCAGTCTGACTGCGTGAACTCTGTCTGGGAGGTACTGAAAACTTCGGTTATCACTGCTGCTCAACAGACTTTAGGTATAGTGAAAGTCAGACCCAAGAATGTTTGGTTTGATGACGAGTGTCGTCTTGCAGTTGAGCAACAAAATATAGCCCATAATGAAGTGCAACAACGTCTCACAATCGCGAGGAAAAACCAGGCTGCTCTGGCGAGAAGGGCAGCTAAGCGGATTTGTAGACGGAAGAAGGGAGAATGGTGGAAGGCTGAGGTTCTGAAAGTACAACAACTCAGCAATGAGCGCAGTTCACGTAATTTCTTTAAAGGAATTACTGGACTGCACCATACTTTCAGGCCTACGTCAACCGCCATTCGGGACCGGGATGGAAACCTCTGTGTCAACATCGACGTAGTACTTGACGCATGGAGTGGACAGTTTACTAACCTGCTTGATGTCCATCATGCGTCACAGACTGTTGTTGAGCCACCTCTAATACATACTGCGGAGATTTGCACTGAGGAGCCATCCCATGAGGAATTCACTAAAGCCATGCAGAGATTGAAACGAAACCGTGCACCTGGAGTGGACTGCATTAATTCGGAGCTCTTGATATTCGGAGGGGATAGTTTGTTGAACTGTCTTTTCGACCTTATTCGATTAGTATGGCGAACCGAAGTTATGCCTGACGAATGGAAAGTGGCCGCGATATGCCCCATCTTCAAGAAGGGAGACCGCTTGAAGTGTGAGAATTATCGCGGTATAGCTCTCCTTTGCACAGCGTACAAGTTACTGTCATACATTGTATTGGATAGAATCACTCCTCTAGCGGAGGGTTTGGTTGGTGACTATCAAGGAGGATTTCGTCCGAATCGATCAGTCACCGATCAGGTCTTTTCGCTGCGGATGATTCTATCTAAATATTATGAGACATCCATCCCCGTGCATCAGGTGTTCCTGGATTTCCGGCAGGCCTATGACTCGATCAATCGAGAGAGTTTGTGGTCTGCCCTGGAATACCTAGGAATGCCAACAAAACTGGTACGACTATGTAGGATTACAGTGACTCAGTCCCAATGCTGTGTTAAAGTTGAGAACAGGCTATCGACAAATTTTGTAGTTAACTCGGGTGTTCGGCAGGGAGATGCTCTGTCCCCGATACTCTTTAATCTCATGTTGGAGCACATCTTTCGTAAAACTGAAACACCGCAGCGTACCATCTTATATCGCCAGTCCAATCAGGTGCTTGCATATGCAGATGACATATGCGTGATTGGACTGAATATAGCAACGGAGTGGACTTGAGTGATAGTGGCCACCACACGTTTGAGGGAGTGAGGAGGTTCAAATATTTGGGTTCTCTTATCACTCACGATAACAGTGTGGGTATGAGGATATTAAAGTGCGGCTGGCATCTGGCAGTCGTTCTTTGTATCCTCTAAGGCCACTGCTAAAATCTAAACACTTATAAATTGCCGTGAAGCTGAAGCTTTACAAAGCGTTGATCAGGCCCGTTGTTATGTTTGGATGTGAAAGTTGGGCGCTGACGGATGAGTACGAGAGATGGCTCCTAACATTTGAGAGAAGAGTCATGCGTGTGATTTACGGCCCAAAACGCGAAATAGATGATACCTACCGAGCTCTGTACAATATCGAGATCAGAGATCTGATGAAGATCCCCGATATTGTACATGAAATAAGATCGCAGCGAGTACGCTGGCTCGGGCACGTTCTGCGTGCTGATCCGGAACGAATTGTGCAGCGATCTCTGAAAGGAGAGCCACCATATGGTAGTCGCAGAGGTCGTTGCAGGCGACGATGGCTCCACGGTGTAGAGAACGACTTCGCCTCTTCAGATTGTCTTAGAGAGTATGAAGACCATGCTCGGGATCGAAACCGCTGGAGCCGAATTGTTGACTCAGTAAGGGGCCAGTAATGGCCTTTAAAACTGTTTTAATTAATCTGATTTGAAGTGTTTCAAAACCAATTTCATGTACGTTTCGTCATTCATCAAAATACATATACCGAATTTTGTGAAAATTTTGTCATCAGTCTGGCTCATATTTTATCGAACAAGTGTTGGTTATCTCAACGATTTGGACTTTTAATAACTCGGTAGCACTCATATCCTTCCTGAACTTGAATTCGTTTTACCATGTAGTGGGGCGTGTTACATTATTAATTTAATTGTTTATTTCATGGCACGGTCATAGTTAAATTTCCCCGGATTATCTTTATTGAAAGTTATAACCGTTTTGTAAAAATGTCTATAAGTTGTGCCATGTAAAGAGTTCTATCGTTGTTCAGCACCAATTTTTAATACGCCAATGGTCGAGTAAGCAGAATTAAGGCTCTTGAAATTGTGGACTCGAGTTCAAGACTTGTCAGCGCCAAAACTTTTTTAATTTAATTTCTTCTGTAAAATTGGTTCAACACAGCTTCTGTTGAAATCGTCATTCAATTTCTGCAAGTATAAGAGCCACCTCTTGTGTATGGCCGTAATGACAATATACGGTAATGGTCAAATAAGCATACTCCATTCCTGTTGCTAAAACTTTCAATTTTCTCTATTGAATTGGCAAACATAAAAGATTTGTATAGCACCAAATATATATACGCCGGTGGTTCAGTAAGCAGAGTCGTTGCATTTGGAATTGTGATCTTGAGTTCAAGTATAAAGGATGAGTATAGATCTACATATGGAAATGGTGAAGTGGTAAAGTAAGTGGTGTCATAGGATTTGGAATCGTGGATGTTGTGCAGTGTTCAAACCTCGAATAAGTGTAAAAAAATTTAGCGCGTATCCATTAAATTAAAAAAAAATAGCTTTTTGATTTAAAAATAACCAATATGCAATGCAATTAAATTAAAATTATATACCGAGGCTTGAACTAGTCATGATTAATATCCCAATTCATGCAGCTTCTTATACCACCGAACCACCGCCATACATATAAATAGTGATATTCCTATCGTTTATCGCTGCCATTTGAATAAAAAAATTGAAAATTTTAGCAACGGCAGTGGATTTTGCTTATTTAACTATCGCCGTACAATTTCATTACCGCCCTATATACCCATACCCATCTTTTATACTTGCCACTTTTACATGGAGAATATTGAAGTTTGAACAGAAAAGCTGAGTTGGATTTGAGTAATTTTATTTCACCATCACCAATTTGACAGGAGAAATTAAATCAAAAAATGTTTGCCTCGATGTTTGAAAATGTTTGTTTTAAATTCCTGCCTTTTTGAAAAGAGATTTAAATTCGTTGACGGAAATTCTATAAAACTATCTGCCTTGAACTATGCATTTTCATTATGATACATATAACGAATTTTATCCAAAACTCTGATGTGTTGATATATGCTAATGACATAAAAATATTCAAAGCAATCAGAAACGTTGAAAGTTAAGTACAGATCCTGCTTGGGTTCCAGCCAACTTTAATAATAATAAGTACAGATGAAATCCGAGATTTGGGTGTTTGATTTACAGACAACCTAACATTCAACAAGCACATTTACATAATAATCACCAAGGCAAACTCTATTTTAGGGTTTATTAACCGAAATTCAAAAAAATTTTTGTTATACATCGCTCGGAAAGATGGCTGGAATTATTACAACAATTTAGCATATCATGAAAATGTATCCCGACTTTCGCCTCACATTGAAAAATGTCATAAATATAAAATTGCAACACTGGATAACCTAATAACGAGAATGATTGGAAAGGTGCTGCTGGAACATATTGACTCACCGTGTATTCTGGAATACATATGCAAATTTATTGAGACACCTCTACCAAATACTTATCATTTCTATAAAATTCTCTGTATAGTTTCCGATTTTTCTAACATAACATTATGTTTAAACTTTGTTATTAGTATTCCAGTCTTTAAAGGCGAGTCTCACTGCGAATCTGGAGTCAGATTGTTGACTCAGTAAGGGGCCAGTAATGGCATTTAAAGACTGAAATGATAAAAACAAAATTTTAACATAATGCAACACCATTTTTCGAGTGTTTTGCTATCTGAGATCTTAGAAAGGTCGACTAAAATTTGGTATCAAGAAATTTTAATATTTTTCTGATGAGAATTTCATGTAGATAGAGGGTGGTGGCAAGATGGGGATCGATAGATCACTCAATCAATCAGTTACGATGCGTAAGCGAGCACGTACTGATCACGAGGTAGTTGATGAGAGTGTAGCATCAGAATTACCTCCGCAATCAGTCAGTCGCATTAGAGATGCTATTAAAGCGTTGAAAAAAGAGATAAAAATGATCTCTAAAATAAACATTGCTGAGAGAGCCTAGAAGTAGCCGACCTTAAGGGTCTGCTTTCAGAACGATCGAAGATAATGGAAACATTATCATCCGAGAAAAAAGTATCGTACGCACAGGCTTTGAAGAGTGTGATGTTTCAAGCGTCTCTCCCAGTGACAGCCAAATCAAGAAAGACACAGTGGCAACCGTCAAAAGTTGTGGCTGGCATAGCAATTTTTGGTAGAGAAACGTCCTTCGTGAATAGTGACGAAGTAAGAAAAAATACATATGGGAAATTGTGAACCCTGTTCTAACTAACGTATCGGTCGAGCAAATAGGGCAGTGGCTAAAGCTGTGACGTTTGGATCGGGAGGTACCGGGTTCGAATCCCAACAGAGGCGGGATGCAAAAGGGATTTTTCATCTCCCGATTACGATCGGTGATTAAATTGAAAACATCTATGACCCTCTGTTGGAATGTAAAATCCATGGGCCGACCCATCTTTCATGTCACTGTACAGGGTGACATGAAGCTATGCAATGCGCAGATGGTATACTGTACTTGTGTGAATGGGATGAATGAATGGATTGAATGAATGTTGTGTGAATGTAAGGTAAGGCTATGGACCAAAAAGAGTGTATATGCCAAGACCTTTTTTAAAAAAAACGTATCGGTCAAAAAGCTCTGGAACATCAAAGATGGTGTTCTGATTGAACCTTTTTCCTAGCAAATTAGGATCCGAAAAATGCTGGACTGGTAGCATCGCTATCAGAGAAGCGCCTGCCCAGAGTGATCATTTATGTCGTTGACCTAACTGAAAAGATTGAGGACGTTAAAGAATTTATAATTAAACAAAGCTATGAGTTTTATTAAGACCGAGAACTTTAAACGTTGCTTCATGACGGCGCTAAACGATAGCAAGTTGGTTAATTGGATCATCGAGGTGTTGCCAACGGCTAGAAATACCTTACTCAGGAACCACAGATTGTATCTGGGCTGAACGTTTTGCAGAAGAACAGTTTTTATCATGGTGCTATAAATGCCATTCGCTTGGACCTATTGTAAAATACGACACAGAAAAGGATCGTATATGCGGTCATTGCTGTGAGAGTGGTCACGAATAAAATGTTTTTCCTTGTTGCTATAAATCAAACAGGACGACGTCAGTGCTTTGTCCAAGCTTTGGCACAATAAGGACACCAATGGAAAAGGAGCTCTCATTGAAAAATTAATAACTTCCTTATTACCGAAGATGGCCAGGTTATTCCCACAATGGCAACTCGAATATTGATCTTACACGTATGACGGGCGGTCTGTTAAGAACAGTTATAAATTGGTATGTCAAACAAAGCTGGATCTTGCGTTTGGAAAACACGGTAAATCATAATCGCTCGTCAAGAAAAGCTTCTCGGTTTGAAACTATGCAAGCCAATGGCGAGTATTTCTACCGCTCATTGAATAGCACCTGATAAAGCTTGGTGAAAGAGCTGAATATATCAGGTGAAAACGGAGTCTATAAAATAAGAAAAAGGCAAAATGTGAGCACTTAAGCTCGTTTAAGAGGTGAGGAAACCGTCATTAGCCATATGACAAGAAAGGTAGACGAACTCGGTGGATGGTAGAATAACGTACGATTGCCTACCAAACATTCACTGAGAGAAAAAACAGGGTAAACTCAACTAAAATTCTGTGTTACGAGAACCTATTTTCTGGATTATTTTGCAACCAACATAGCGCTTTATTACTGGAACATAAATATCCTGGTTAAATCGACTAAATGCTAGGTCAATTAAATAAAATTAATTTCAACCTAACGCAAGGTTACTAGAACAATATTTAGGTTATTCTAAACTAGGAAATCAGTAAATTGTTTACAATGCACTTTGTTATTCTAACTTTAGCATGAGTTATTTTTTAACAAATCTGTTTAGTTAAAATAACTGTTGCAATGTTTATGTAAAGCAACCATAAGGTTTTCATAACACAAGTATCACTACGTAGGAAAGTTAATTTAACCAACCAAATTTGTATGATTTACTTAGCTTCTAAACTAGCTTGCTTGGTTTATAGGGTTAAAATGTTTAGTTAATGTTAAAAATTTTAGTTTAAAATAAGATCGGTGAAACTCTTTAATATTTTTTTAAAATAGAATTTTGTAATAATAATGTTAAAATGCTACATATATAAATCAGTTTATAATATAATATGTATTATAATATTTAGGTTAGCTTTATTTAGTATTTTAATAATTTTACTATAAATAAATAGAATTTGCAAAAATATATAAATTTTCCATAGTAAACTTTTAAAATTGAAAACCCATATATGAAATTTTGTAGTTTAAGTACAAAAAAATAATATTTATTTTTAAAAAATTCAGAAAAATACATACTTTTTAAAACCTTTAAAGGTTTAGTTTAATTCATATTATTTAAATCGTTAATTAAGGTATCAACTGATGGTATGTTAACATCTTATTTTGTATTAATTTTATATAAATAAAATTGAATAAACATCCAACAACTAATACATTTATTGGGATAGCATAAGTTTAGCACATTAAATGTTTTAAAGCAGAAATCCAATGCTTCTAAGAAACTGCCAAATTTAAATTTAGTCGAATCAAGTATTACAAAAAATTCCCGGTAATCTTCTTTATCTCCAATTGCTGCTAACAATGGTTGCAATTTTATCGGTTCTGAGAGGCACTGGTTTTGTAAAACCTCCAACTTTCTAGACAAATCAAAAGTACTTTCAACTTTTAAAATGAAGTTCAACTGCGAATCTAGTATTGTTGATCTTTCATATTTGATATTTTTGGAGTCCTTGTTTTTCTTAGTATTTACGGCAGGAGGAAGAATTGCAGGAAGTAAGTAGACCATTTCAAGGTTATACGTATCTGTAAGTAAAATGAATGATAATCATAATAATTTTTCTTTAATGTACCATTATACAATATTCACCGATATTCATTTCATGCTTTCGAGTAAGGATGTCCTTAAATAATTTCTTGTTACTTTTATCTTTTAAAGATATCTCATAAATATCTGTAATTTTTGAAATGAAATCCTCCCAATTCAAATAAATTGATTGGCAATACGGAAATAAAACTGCAAAATCTGCCGAAACCTTAAAAATAATATTATAATAATATATTTACAAATATATATATATAAATATAATATATATATATATATATATATATATATATATATATATATATATATATATATATATATATATATATATATATATATATATATATATTTATATATATGTATATATATATAAATATATATATATATATATATATATATATATATATATATATATATATATATATATATATATATATATATATATATATATATATATATATATATATTATATATATATATATATATATATATATATATATATATATATATATATATATATATATATATATATATATATAATAAAACCGTACTAGTTCAGGAGATTGTGGATGTTTGTACAGCGGCCATTGATCAAATATATTGACTAAATTACTATCTTTATTAGTTGTAATTTGATGGATTCTATAAGGAGCGATTTTCTTCCATTTATCAACTACGTCTTCCCAAGGTGTTCTCAAATGCTTCAGTTCAACTCTAAGCAGGTCATCGCTCAAACCTGAGTCTTAAAAGAAATGAAACAAAATTATAATTCAATAATAGTTTGTAAGACGTATGTTACCTACTATTAAGAGGTTGTATTTGGTCAAGAACAACTGATGCAATTTGGTCCATAGGCTTCTGTTGTTTTCGAAATTTATTTAATTTCTTCCACTGGTTTCGGAATCTATCATAGAGTTTCCCCTTTGGTGGAAAATGCCCTTGACCAACAAAATAAGTTTTCTAAAGAAAATGTATTATGAATGTATTATTCAGCATTTTGACACGTAAATATTTCACAATTGGTGGTCTTACTTTCGTTTATTTTGGAAACAATTTAATGATTTCGTCTGATAATTTTCTGCATTGGTCCACCCCAACACAAGAGCTATTTTGATTAATGTAGTAATCAACTATAAGATGGACTAGCGTAGATCTGTGGGTTTCCAGTAATTTATTAAATTCCCGATAATATGCAACAATCGATTTACCTGATTCACTTTTAAGTAAAAGTTCTTCTAAAGACTGAAAAATAAAACAATATTAGTAGTGCAATATTACAATTTAAAAAAAAAAATACCAATTTACTACAATTTGTTGATTTGATAATTAGAAATTCATTCTCGTCACTTAACTGCGGCATTTCTAAAGAAATAAGTTGATTTGATGTATCAACTGTTTTATAAGGCTCTTCATAAAAATTATTTTGTCGTTGCCATTTAAATAAATAATCAAATGGAATACATTCTCTTTCAAATCGTTGTGAGGTTTGGACGTGGAATCGGAGAAGTGTAATCGAAAAAATAGAAATAAAAAAGTGCAGTGATATTAGTTTATTTTTAATTATTTTGTATAAGTGCATATTGAACATAGTGAAAAAAAAAAAATTAAAAGTGCAGTGTTAGCTTTTTTATTTTTTATTTTTTTATTTTATTCAAAATACACTCCCGGCCAAAAGTATTGGGTCGATGAGTTGTTAGTTTAAATTAAGGTGGTACACCAATAACTATATTGGTAAATCCACGAGAATGAGTGATTCAGAAATGGATAATATCGATCCTTTCCAAAAGAGTCAGGTTCTACCGAGGTCTCCTACGAGAGCCTGTAGCACGTTCACCGCGAAGATTAACAAAATAATACCTACAGAACTTGTGGAGTTACCGAGAAATGCTTTTCCAGAGGACAAAATTTCTAAAAAAGAAGAAATGCTCTATCAGGAATTGCGTAAGGCCAATGCTGCATTGGTTGAATCTAATAATATAAATAAGCAATTAAATGATGCAATTGCTTGGATGCAGGAACATATAAGAATTCTTGAAGACGAAGTTAAAGCCCTTAAAGCAAAGGAAAACGTTGATTCTCCTCCTACCCAAAAAGTAATGGAACAAGAATACCATACGGATGAAGAAGAATTAGCTCACGAAACTGAGTGGATTAGAGTCAAAAGCCAGAGAAAAAAAAGGAGAAGGAATGATACACCTACTCCTCCTCAACTAAAGGAGACAATTCCTAAAATAATCCAAAACAATCCAAAAAAATTACCTCCACCACCCCCAATAGTTATAGATGGAGTTGAAAACTATGATCTACTGTATGAGAAAATTAAAACAGTAACTAAAACAGATAAGTTTAATACAAAATTGATGAGTGGAAACAACATCAAAGTAAACTTAGCAGATGGTGAAACCTACAGAGAAATGACAAAAATGTTAAGCGAAGGGGGACATTCTTGGCATACGTTTGAAAACAAACAAATCAGACCAATTAGGGTAATGGCTAAAAATCTGCACTCTACATGTAAACCAGAAAAAATAATTGAGGACCTGAAAGGAAAAGGTTTTAATGCAACTGAAGCATCAATTAAGCTAAAACGGAGAAGTAAGGAGCCTCTGAACATGTATATGCTGACATTCAGCGCAGATGATGATATTGAAAAAATACATCAAATCAAGTACATCTTGGGATGCAAAGTCAATATTGAGCCCCTAAGAAGATCTAGGCTTATACCACAATGTAAAAAATGTCAAGCATATGGACATACTCAAAAATACTGTAACAAAGACCCCAGGTGTGTCAAATGTCTAGGTAAACACCATACTAGAGATTGTGTCAAACCCACAGATGTACAGCCTAGATGCGTACATTGTGGAGAAAACCATCCAGCTAACTACAGAGGATGCAGTGTTGCTATTGAATTGCAAAACATCAAAAATAAAAACATAAATGCTAAAAATACAAATGTAATAAAGAAGCAAACTGTTAGAATAAACAGGCCTGAATCATTTAAAGGAGAGTTAAGGCGTGAATCATTGATAGCCTCTCAAGGAGAAGTGGGCAAAAAAACTTACGCTCAAGTAATGATGAGTAACGAAAACAAACAAAAAACTCCTCAAACAGACGATATAAATCAAACGCTTAAGCTGATATTAAGCAAACTTAATACTTTTGATCAGCGATTACAGAAACTAGAATACAGTACTAAGGGAGCCATCCCTAAACAAAGCCATGTCTAACGACTTAAGAATTTTATGCTGGAATGCCAATGGACTCCAGCAACACCAACAGGAATTGCAAATGGTTCTGGACGCAGAGAAAATCGATGTCTGTCTCATCTCTGAAACTCACTTCACTAGACAATCAATTATCAAATTTAGAAATTATAAAACATATCACACTATTCACCCGGGAAATACTGTCAAGGGAGGTAGTGCTGTTATAATTAGAAATAGCATTAATCACTTCGAGGAATTAAAATATGAAACAGAACAAATACAAGCAACAGCTGTTAATATCAAGACCAAAAATAACTCTATTAGTGTTATTGGAATTTACTGCCCACCGAAATACTCTCTAAAAGAAAAAGATTATCTTGAATTTTTCAGTAAACTAGGGAAAAGATTTGTAATTGGAGGAGATTTTAATGCAAAAAATATCCACTGGGGTTCTAGACTAACAACAACCAAAGGGAAAGAACTCCTCAATGCTATCAGAAAATACGGTTGTGAAGCCTTATCAAATGGTAAACCGACCTACTGGCCAACTGATCCAAATAAAATACCAGATCTAATTGATTTCTTTATAGTGAAAAATATATCTGTAAATTATATACATATAGATGAAAGTATTGACTTAAGCTCTGATCACTCCCCAATACTTTTGACATTAAGTGAAAGGATCATTCAAAAAGAAAGCTATCCCAGTTTAGTAAATAAGCACACAAATTGGGAATACTTTAGACTATCGTTAGAAAGAAAAATTAACTTAATGGTTCCGCTAAGGAGTGAGGAGCAATTAGAAAACGAAGTTCACAAGTTCATATGTGACATACAGCAGTCAGCTTGGGAAAACACACCTCAAGTTAAAAAGAAAATTAAGGGAAACAACTACCCTAGAGAAATTAGAGAGCTCTTGGCAGAAAAAAGAAGGACAAGGAGAATATGGCAACAAACTAGAGCCCCTCAAGATAAAACTAAGCTAAACAATCTGACTCAGCTACTTAAAAGGGAAATCAAAGATTTGAAAGACGAATCTATCAGTAACTATCTCAGAAAATTATCTAATGATACTAGTACTGATTATTCTCTCTGGAGAGCAACCAGAAGAATTAAAAGGCCAATAATGCAGATTCCTCCAATCAGAACAGAAGATAACAAATGGGCCAGAAATAACGAAGATAAAGTACGAAATTTTGCTGAATACCTGGAAAAAATATTTGAACCACATGATGACCAATCATTGGAAGCTGAAATAATAACTGAAGAGGTTGTACAGGAAAGTGACGAAATCCTACGAGCAACACCAAAAGAAGTCATGTATGAGATAAAAACAAATATGAATCCGAGAAAAGCGCCGGGTTATGACCTTATCACAGCAGAAATTTTAAAAGAACTACCAAGGAAAGCACTATTAAAGCTCACCAATATTATAAATGGCGCCTTTCGATTAAAATATGTACCCAGCCTCTGGAAAATTGCAGAAGTAATTATGATTCCGAAACCTGGGAAACCACCACACAAAACTGGATCATACAGGCCAATATCACTATTACCAGTTATGTCTAAACTCTTTGAGAAGTTATTAGTGAAAAGGCTAAATCCGATAATTGAGAGGAAAAACCTGATTCCAAATCATCAGTTCGGTTTTCGCAACCAACACTCAACATTAGATCAAGTACACAGAATAACTAATATTATTGAAGGAGCATTAGAGGAGAAAAAAGTCTGCTCAACGATATTCTTAGACGTTGCACAGGCCTTTGATAAAGTTTGGCATGAAGGACTTAACTATAAGTTAAGAACTGTACTACCAATGCAATTCACTACAATATTAGAATCATACTTGAAAGATAGATTCTTTAGAGTAAAATTAGACGATTCCTATTCTGAATTGAAAGAAATCAAGGCAGGAGTACCGCAGGGCAGTGTATTAGGTCCGGTCCTATACCTTTTGTACACTAATGATCTCCCTGTATTAGAAAACAACACTGTGGCGACCTTTGCTGATGACACGGCAATCCTAGCTGTTGGAGATAGCAACGAAGAATCAACACAGAGTTTACAGTTGGCTATTACTCAAATACATAACTGGACCAAAAGATGGCGAATCAAACTTAACGAAACTAAATCAGTTCACATCAATTTTACAAACAAACGACTCGAACATATTCCGGTTACAATTAATCAAGAAATAATACCGTATGCCAACACGGCTAAGTACCTTGGCATGACACTAGATGCAAAACTACGATGGAAAGCACACGTCAAAAAGAAAAGTGAAGAACTAGGGCTTAAATATAGAAAGATGTATTGGCTGATAGGAAGGAGCTCCGCTCTATCAACATACAACAAACTTCTATTATATAAACAAATTTTAAAACCGGTTTGGACTTATGGTATCCAACTTTGGGGTTGTACCAAACAGAGCAACGTGGAAATCATCCAAAGATTTCAAAACAAAGTATTAAGGAACATCGTTGATGCACCATGGTATGTTAGAAACAGAGACCTCCATAGGGACCTTAAAGTGGACACTGTTTCAAAGGATATCCAAAAAACTGCACTGAGACATAGGCAAAGGCTCGAACAACATGTTAACACTGAGGCAACTAAGCTGTTAAACAACACAGATATTGTACGCAGGCTCAAACGAACTAAACCTTTTGAGCTGGTGTAATTGCTAGTGTAAACAGCGTAATGCTGATCTAAAACCCACAATAACGACGTGGTTTAATTCAATTTATCAGACACTATGGAACACCAGTGGGAAGAAGCCATAGATTAATACAACATAGTAAATTAAGTTAGAATAAAATTGCTCATTAGTCCAGGTGACTAGATTGTAATAATTGTTTATTTAAAATATTTAAATAAAATTGAAAAAAAAAAAAAAAAAAAAAAAAAATGGAATACGCTCTCCAATTTCATTTTCTTTGAAAAAGTAGTCTAAATGTGTATATCTAAAATACTTAAATGTTTCGACAGATGATTTTTTATCTAAAAAAATAATAAAAAATAATAATTAAAGATTTCAAAATGTATTAAAATAATATTTATTACCTTTAAATTTTCGATACAAATGAGCCATGTTCCAAGAATCTAGTAATTGGTATAAATGTTCATCATGTTCCTCCCAATTTTGTTGTTTGTATTCTGCCTCAGTTTCATTTGTTGGTATGTTTTGGTTAATGACATTCTCCAATGGAGAATCTCCATTAATTCTGTAGGGACCGGTGCTTCAAAATTAGTGATTGTTTCAATTGAAACTTCGGTAAATGTCCGCGATGGATTTTCATTTATTGCTTGGAAGTTTTTCATTGATTTGCCATTTTTTACAGAAACTTCTTGTAGTATTTGACCGGATGTTAAATTATATTCCAAATTCTGTTCTTCGACAGTTCCTTCGCTTAAATTTCCTAATTCATTGTCATTTCGTTCAATTAATTGGAAATTAGCCTTGTTCGTTTGCATATTAATTTCGTTTGATAAAATTAAATATTGTCCATGTTCTGTGTTTGTGTTACTCATTTTTAGCAAATTTCTCGAAAATTATGTGTTTTTTAACGTTATAATTTTATTATGATAGTAGTTGTAATTAGTTCTTCATTAAAAAAATAAAATTAAAATAAATTGTTAGATAAATATTTAAAAAAAAAACGTAATTTTTATTGTGTTTATCTATCTTTTCCTTGAGTTCCTCAAGCGTATGTTCATTAAACGTTGGTGAAAGCACAGTGTCCATTAGGGATAGAAATTCTATAAAAAAATGCCAAACTTTGTCAGTTGAAGGGACTAAATCTCCTATGATCAATGTTATAAAATGAGTAAAATTCCACATTTCACGAGCTGAGAAATGCAATTTTTTGTTTTTTAAGTGGATAATTTTGATATCTTTGCTCATATTACCAACCTCAGTTTCCCCATAAGGAAATGTGTTTTTCAATTTATTTAAATGTTCAAGAGTAAAATATTTTTTAACTTCAATAAAATTTATCAAAATATGTGATAAATTATAATAACAAACCCCTTCGAATAAATCATGCATTAAATCGACAGCATAATTGTGGACTACGTGAAATGATGGTATATTGTTTAAGATACATTCTTTTGAAATTCCTGTGGTGGTTGCATCAGGTAAACTAAGATCTGAGATATAATTAGATATTGTACGAGTGTAGTTTGGATTTTCATAAAATTGCGTATGTGATTCATATTTTGTAATTTTACAAAAACGACAAAAACAAACTGCAGAAAACGATTTACTGAATTCAAGCAAATTATTCAGGCCCAAATTATCTCCCAAGATCAAGCCCAAAACAAAATGTACTCTGATATCCCCATCTGGTAAGTTCAACAAAACTCCATTAATTTCTAAAGATTTAAGTTGAGTTACCAAAGGAAATAGGCCTAGATCATTTCCATATGTTTTTAACAATGACGATCTTATAAGAGCTGCAATTTGAATTTCCTTCAATTTTGAAGAGGTACCAATGGTTGGAAACGAATAATAAAATGCGGTCAAGGAATGGGTTCCATTATGAGATCCTAATGGATTATTTATCTCAAAATCATCTACATACAGGAAAAAAGGGATCAACACTTTCCCTTCGTACATTGCGCATTTCTCTTTCCAAAGTTTACATTGCACAAAGTTTTTCACGTCACGTTCATTATGAAGTTGTCTCATATAAGTGAGGCAAGAAGTTAAAACAGAATTTTGTTCAAATATTTTCCTAAACTGAAATTCTAATGGAAAAACTATCCCCTTACTGTTTTCTTCGTCAAATGACGGAATCCCATTACGATAAACTTCAGTTATAGTTTTGTTGATTGAAAATCTCATATGCAGTATGAAAAAGATCATTTTCTTTTAAATATTTCAATAACTTATACTCGGTATTAACATCTTCAAACAAATTTAACGAAGCATTACTTTTTTGCATAAATTGCGAATTTAAGGTATTCATAAGCTCGGTTACAAGACTTTGAATGTGTATAATATCCTTTCTATACAGAAATTAGTTTTGTCATGCAACGCAATGAAGTAAAAAAAAGTAAGCAGAGGGGGTAATATTCTCAGAATTATTCGGTAATACGTCATGCGTTGATTCTAAAATATTTGCTGACACTTCTTTGTTTGGAATATTTCTATTGTTAATATTAAAATTAAATGAAGGTTGCTCCTCTGGGCTTTGTCTATTAGAATATTCGTAATTGGTTGGTTGATATGAGTTACTTTCATTGAAATCACTGTATTTTGAATGTCTTTTTAAGTGCCTTTTAAAACTATTTAAATTTTTAAATACTTGAGAACAATTGGGTTGATTACAAATAAGAGTACTATTGGTTCTTTTACATCCATGAATACATTTTAAATGAGTTATTAAAGTTTGAATTTCATTTGTTTTAGAAGAACATAAAAAACACAAAAACATTTTTTTGATTAAAATTTAAAACTGCTAAATTGAATTCAGTTATCAGGATAACTGGACAATTCTTCAACCCAATTATTGAAGCTTTCGGTTACAGATAATGTTTCAATTGAACTTGTCACCTCTTTTAACTTAGATTCCTCCTATGATTTTAAAATAAATTTTTTATTAAGTTTAAATATTTTCATATTGAATACAACTTAAATTATTAAATTATTTAAAATTATTCGCCTTTAGAATACCGTTAGCGGTTGTACTAGTGCCATGTTCTACGGTAATTCTATTGGTTTTATGTTCAAACTGCATATAATTAAGACATTCATTTTTTCTGATACTAGCACTTGTTTAAAGAAATTTAATTTTCAATATTCAATAAACAATATTTTCATGCTATTATTACTAAGGTAACACAATTTTTGAATGTTATTCTAAACCATTAACCATATAACTGTTATCACACACTTTACATTAAAAGGCGAATATACTAAACAATTTAATTTTAATTTTCACTTGCCGAATTTAAATGTGTTTTTAGCAACCGAACGTGATGCTCAAAAATTATTTGTAGACCAATTTCGTCTTCTCGAAATAGTTTCTTAATATCACTTTGGCACAAATTATGTAAATCAATGAACAAAATGGAATGATCTGTTTTTCAGTTTCAAAGAAAAATTATTTTAGAGTTACGATTACAAACTTAAACAGGGGCCCTACTATCACTTTCGACAACGATTTTCGACGACGGTCGTTTTCCTATAGTAGGCAAAGGAAGAAAAAGGAAAACAATATTATAAATTTACTATTGTTTACCTTTTTCTTCCTTTGCCTACTATAGGAAAACGACCGTCGTCGAAAATCGTTGTCGAAAGTGATAGTAGGGCCCCAGGTTTTAATTGTACTCACCGAGGAAGTTTTGATATAATGATGTACTGTAAATTTTACATTTCTTCAAAAACTCTTCTAATTTTGGATCACTATATTTTTGCATTATTTTAATAGTTTAATAACACAAATTTTAACCACTTTTCAGGAAATTTGCAAAAAACAATTATTTATTTTTAATGTATTCAACTAATTTAGATGAACACGCTTCAACAAATGGAATGTTCTAGAAATATTTTTTAAAACTGTTATTTTGTATAAATAAACAAGCATTTCGCAAAGTTAACTAAATGCTAAGTTAATAAAAGTAAAATTTTTGTTTAAATTAAATAATTAATGGTAAAACATTACCAAAGCTAAGGTTAAAAATTAAGACTTTAACAAAATTTTTGGTTAAATTTCACTTTTCAATTGGTTATTTAGTTTTGTTTTCTAACGGAAAATTAATTTTAATAGCACAAAGGAAATTAAAATATAACAAAATTTTTTAAGTTATTTTGACTAAGCAATAGTTAATAATAACAACATAAACCAAGGGTTAGCTTAACATAACATAAGTAAATAGTCCAAAAATCTATTAACTTAGCTTGGTAAACCAATTTTTTTTCTGAGTGTTGACTAGATAGAAATATACCGTTAAATACGCCTAGTTCACGCAAATGTTAACAGGGCATAGAAGAATGGCATCCTGTGAATGTGGACAGGTCGAGGATAAATAGATTATATCTTCTATAATTGTAAGCTTACTCAAAAAGCAAGAGATCAACTATGTGTTGACATAAGAGTTGATTAGCCACCAAGTAAACGTGCTTTGATGATGTCAGACAACTTCAACTCTTTTAAGAAGTTTAGTGATACCGTCTGGTAAGTATATCGAAGTATTATAAAGGCAATACATCTAGATTTAACACTTCCATAGATCATTATAGTATTCTGCTTAGAAAGGGTGAAACCGTATCGATTTTGTCTATATAGTGTTTGAACTCAAAGGTCGTAATAATATTTTGAAAAAAATATTAATGCATATATCTAAAAACTACAATTTTTTAATCTAAAAAAATAATTATTTTTGTAAAATGTACGTGACAGAAATTCTAATGAATTTCTATTATTTGTATTTTAATTTTTTTTTTGTTTTTGTATTGGTAGAACTGGAAAATTATTTAAAATATAAATCAAATTTCAATATTGATTTGAGAAAAATATTAATTAAATTCAATTTTATTGTTTATATTGTGACATACCGACATACATATATGTAATGGTAGACTTGCCAAAGCCATTATGCGGCAGATAATTATTCAAAAACCAATTATTCAAATCATAAGATCAAAACAGCAAAATTCAATTTTTCAATTTGAAAATAAAATCGAAAATTGAATTTTATTTATTATTATTGATGAAAGTATTTTTATGCCATTTCGATACATTTACGAGTATATAGAGAGAATTAATTTATGTGTGGAATTGTAGATATATGATTGATGTACTCGTATGAATATTTATTGAGATAAATCTTATTAATTTAATTTAATTTGACGATATGTAATATATTATGATAGATAAAATTTATTGACAGAACTCCATCCGAACGAAATATGGTTTGATTTTTATGTTTATGTATAATGTATTTCCATTACATTAGCATTAACCTACTTCGATGTCGCCTTGAGACATAAATTTTTCCAGGAAAATAACATAGAATTTTAATTACACCGCCATTATATGTACTATATGTATGTTATATCCGCGGTTTTATTTTTTTTGTACCGTTTTAAATTCGTGTGACATGAATTTGCTGTTGTAATATTTTTTAAGACAGAAATATGTAAAATTAAATTAATTTTATTTTTATTATGTATAAAACAAATATAATTTTGATGGAATAAATAACACCTTGTATGTGTACGACGTTAGGTACATATCACGGTTTGATATTATTATTTTTTTTACATATGTACAATACATATATAGAGGCAACACACATTTGTCATGCAAAACATTTTCCTTTTATTTTATGTACCTGTATTTATGCTATATACACATATATTTTAATGTTTTCAACAACAACAACAACATTAGTAGTAACCATGAGCATGTGGAAAATCTTATTTATGTAACAATTTATTATATTCAATTTCCCTCTGTGTGTGTGTGTGTATATACTCAAAAATACATACCATACATATATATGTAATATGTATATGTACTCGTACATTTTCAGTTTTTATTTATTGCGATTTGTATGTTTTCTGTAAACGGCGTATATTTTTATTTTTATTTTTATTAAATAAAACGCTCATAATTTATTTTCACTTTTTAAAATTGCATAATTTATTATAATCCTCCGTGCTTAAGTAAGGAAAGGCCAGATTGATTTAATAAATTATTATACACAGGTGATTTAGATCATTGTCGTTGACACTGACCTATTTTTATTTTTATTTTTTTGCTATATACGTACGTATATAAATATTATAAATGGAATGAATCAAATTAGCAGTGTCTTGTATTTAATGGAATGTGATTTGTCATCTTTTCACCATTTCTAAATCAAAATTTAAAATGTAGAATAAATTTATTGTCCTATATAGAGATCATCAGATTTTAGGAGTATGTATTGTACAAAAATTTCAATCTAAAAGTAACACATTTTCTATGCCCCTTGAAGCAGAATGGATGTGGTTTGTATCTTAACGAAAGTGTATAGCCATCCAGAAAAATGTACATTGAAACATAGGTGGATTGAAAAATAAAACCTGCTTCCTGCTAATTGCTTCAGAACGCTTCTGTTGTGCGTTGACTTTTAATAAAATAATTTTCACAATGTTTTTATGTATTTATTTATTTATAAGAAGTTCACTAATTTTAATATATATGTATAGTTAGTTCATAATTTATTACAAATTATTATAATTTATTTATTTTAGATACTTATATAACTTTGTGTAACATTATGGTGAACTCTTCTACTTCAACGAAACTTTAGGTAATCTATAATATATAATTACACCTCGGTGTATAGATGTATGCAATTGTAGTATACTAGTATATTTGAGTAAATAGATCAGGAGTATACAACACCTCACCCCATAAAATAAAAGATAAATTTACATTTATCTTTTCTATACTTAACTAAAATTATGAATTTTTCTTAATAATATATTGTTACGTTTTTGCCTTGTCAAATTCAAGGTTCGATCACTGGATTGTGAATAAAACAAACGATGTAAATTCTAGAACACACTAAATTTATTTATTTCCGATTAAACACTAATTTAATTAATTCACTTATTTAACTTAATTATTTAACTTCACAATAATTATTTTACTACACTTTAACAACACTATATTACACTTTAATAACACTTTATTTTACTTTATAAACACTTTCCTTTTAATTACTATTAGCACTCTCACGGTTAAAACACAACTAATTTACTCCCAAATGTCTGTCGCGTATTTATACCAAATATTCTAACCATTCTAGAAATCTCCAGAATATTCGATTAGTCTAGATAAGTCTAGACACGTCTACTGTTCTACTTTATAACAATTTTACATTAACGATAGTGTCGCTATTCAAACATAGATGCCGCCACGATCGTAACATTACCCCCTACCTAATCCTGATTCGTCCCGAACAGGATCCAACTCACTACCCTTGTAGATCGCTAATCGCTCTATATGCACCACCTTCAACTTTCCTCGCTGCCGTTTCTTGATCCGGTAGACCACGTCATTTATTTTGATGATGATAGTATACGGCCCTTCCCATGAAGGTTGCAGCTTTAGTGATAAACCCTTCTTCCGTTGTGGATTGTAATGCCATACTAACTCTCCTTCTTCGAAACCTTTATTATTTGCTCGTATGTCATATCGAGCCTTCATCCGGTCACTTGATACTCTTATCCTCTCTCGTACAAACTGGTGTATCTCGTCGAGTTCTCCTCTCATCTGGTCAACATAATTCTGTCTATCTAAAGCTGATGACGGAACAGCTCCAAACCATAGATCTCCGGGTAATCGCAGATTATTTCCAAGAAGGATTCTCGCTGGTGTCATTCCCGTTGAGTCATGTACTGCTGATCGATACGCCATCAGGAACATCGGAATATGTCGATCCCAGTTGCGTTGATCATTATCGACGACCTTTGCTAAATATTTCTCCAACGTCCCGTTGAATCTCTCCACCATACCATCCGACTGTGGATGCAGAGGCGTTGTTCTTGTTTTATTTATACCGAGCAACTGACAGACTTCCTGAAACACAACTAACTCAAAATTTCTTCCTTGGTCTGTGTGAATCTCCATTGGTACTCCAAAACGACTTATCCAATTATTAACCACGGCGTCAGCTATCGTAGTTGCCTCCTGATTAGGTATGGGATACACCTCTGGCCATTTGCTAAAATAGTCCATTATTACTAGCACATATTTGTTACCAACATCCGTAGTCCGGAATGGTCCTGCCACATCCATTGCGATCCTTTCAAACGGCGATCCAACGTTATATTGCTGCATTACTCCCCGACTTTTCCGTGCAGGACCTTTTACCGCCGCACATTGATCACATCTTTGGCACCACTCCACTACAGATTGTCTACATCCTGACCAGTAAAAACGTTGACGTATTTTGGCAAGTGTTTTATTAATTCCCAGATAACCCCCACTTGCCCCTCCGTGATACTCCTTCAATATCTCGGCAATTCTAGACTTAGGCACCACTTTTACCAATTGCTTCACATTACCGTCCGAGCTTTCCCATATTCGTTTTAAGCATCCGTTCTCGATTTGGAGGCTATCCCATTGTGCCCAGTAAGCCTTTACCGTGGGACTCTTATCCGCAATTTCACACCAAGTAGGACGATTTCTTGTCTCTTTAAGTTGCATGATTATTGCCAAATCTGGATCTGCTAACTGCTCGTCCCTAACCGTTTCATCCGTCCATTCCTTATCGGGTAGTATTTGCATAAGCCTGATGTCGATAACATCTTCCTTTGCTTCTATACGCCCGCAGTGCTTACATTCCACTTGACATGGTCGTCTTGACAATGCATCAGCATTTCCATGTGCACTCCCTTTCCGATGTTCGATCTGGTAATGATAGCTCTGTAGTCGCTCAATCCAACGCGCTACTTGTCCTTCTGGATTCTTAAACTGCAAGAGCCAACGTAATGCTCCATGGTCCGTCCGTATATGAAATACTTGGCCATAGAGGTACTTATGAAAATGTTTCACACATTCCACTATAGCCAACAATTCCTTACGAGTTACACAATAGTTACGTTCTGGTTTAGATAACACCTTCGAGTAATAAGCTATTACTCTTTCTTGCCCTTCAATTTCTTGCGACAACACCCCTCCGATGCCATCATTACTTGCATCGGTATCAAGAATAAACTTAACACCAGGTATAGGGTATGCCAACAATGGTGCCATACATAACCGCCTGCTCAACTCATTGAATGACTCCTCTTGCCCGTCATTCCATTTAAATGCCCTGTTCTTCCGGGTCAAATCATGTAAGCTCTTTGCTACATTGGCAAATCCTGGCACAAATCGCCTATAATAAGTGCACAATCCGAGGAAGCTCCGTAATTCCCGTTAATTTTTAGGTCTTGGCCAGTCCTTTACCGCTGATATCTTGTCCTCATCGGTGTGGATTCCATTGGTCGTTACCTTGTGCCCCAAAAATTTTACCTCCGTTCTGAATAATGAACACTTCTTCGAATTTAACTTTAAACCGATTTAAACTGATTGTAATCGCTTCCATACCTCAGACAAATTTCTTAAGTGTTCTTCGAAATCCTTTCCCATAACTATGATGTCATCCAAATACACGAGGCATGTCTTCCAGTGCAGTCCCTTTAACACGCGCTCCATAAGTCGTTCAAAAGTTGCCGCGCCATTACATAATCCAAATGGCATCACGTTAAACTGCCATAGCCCATTACCCACACTGAATGCCGTTCTTTCACGATCTTGCTCTTGGACTTCCACCTGCCAATACCCGCTTTGCAGGTCCAATGTTAAAAACATTCTAGCACCTGACAATGTGTCTAACGTGTCATCGATCCTTGGTAATGGGTAGCTATCCTTTTTCGTTACTGAATTTAACTTTCGGTAATCGACACAAAAGCGCATTTTCCCATCCTTCCTTTGGACTAATACTACAGGTGAACTCCATGGACTGTTTGATGATTCAATCTCTCCAGCTGCCTGCATGTCCGTTACCATTCGGTCCACCTCTTCTCGTTTTGCTAAAGGTAGCCTTCTCGGCGCTTGGCGTATAGGTGTCTCCGTTCCGGTATCAATTCGATGTTTCACCATGTTAGCCCTTCCATTATTATCCGGTGTACTGCAAAATATCGACTTATACTGTTCGAACAGTTGTCGTGCTGAATTTTTCTGGTTCATGGTAAGATCCCCAGTCCATTTCTGCATGAGGTGTTCTACTATTTGCTTTTGTCCTTGCGTATCGGTGTTTCTAATCGGATTTTACTGCTCGCATTTCATTATCGTTGACACCTCTTCACATTTACCAATAACAGTTCCTTTCTTAATTGTTTTTATCTTTTCCGAGAGATTTAGGGTCCTAATCGGTACCCTACATTCGTTATCTGACTTTACTAACGTCCTCCCTATCATAATTCCTTTGGTTTCGCTTTCTTCTTCACTGGTTTCTACAACCCACAACCTGGGTGGCCCAGCACCTCCCTCCAATCTCCCCCACACAATTGTTTCCGAATTCGGTGGCAGGTTTTCCCGATGTTCTATTATTACCCGCCTAGTAGTTGTTTCCACATCATCCACTCGCAGTGGTAACTCGAAATTATCACAGTCCAATACTCCTCTTCCAACATCCACCACGAAGCCATTCGCCCTCATGAAGTCCATCCCCAAGATGACTTCATCCACTATCTTTGCGACCAGCACTTCGTGTTGGAATTGAGCATTGCCTATCTTAATTCTCACAAGCTTCCTGCCCTTTATGTTTGCGCTCTCTCCTGTGGCTGTACGTTATTTCAACTCATTGGCTGGAAGTACTCTTCCCTTTACTAGATCCTCACGGACAAACGTGCGCACCGCTCCTGTATCCAGGGTAATAACACAGCTCTTCCCGTCAATACTTCCTTTAATTGTTAAGCTGTCACCGACTCGTCCCAATCTCGAAATAGGGATGGAGGTTATGGGGCAATTGGTTGTGGGAGTCAGCTTCTGCCCCTTTAGGCTGACTCGTTGTAGTTTAACGACTCCTTTCGTTCTTGGCCATCTTCCTTGACCAACGTTCGCTCTCTACTTATTACTCGTCGTTGCATAGGAGATCGCGATCTTGTACGTCTCCATTTTCCTTCTTTACAGTCTCTCGACATATGACCCATTTTGTCACATGTCCAACATTTTATTTTGCTACCACCCTCTCTGTATCGTGGAACCGACCGCTCGACGTTGGTGCTGCTATCCATTTCTACTCGTCGTACCTTAAGCGACGGTTTTATGATAGCCTGCGCAGTTTCATTTATTAAGGCACACGCGATGGTCTCGGCAAAAGTAGCCTTAGGTGATAACATCACTGCTTTACGTGTTTCCGGATCCCGTATTCCATCGATGAATGCGTCCATCTTAATCCTCTCCATGTAATCGGGAGATGTATTCACATGTGCCAAATGCACCAGTCGCTCGACTGCTGCGGAATAATCTTGAAGAGTCTCTCCGATCTTTTGACATCGGCTCTTCAGCTCCATACGATAGATCTCTCGCTTATGGTCACTTCCATACTTTCGATCCAGCGCCTTCATTATTTCGTTGTAATTACTACGGTCATACTGCGGAATAGTCTGCAGTGTTTCAGCCGCTTCTCCTTTTAGAGCCACTATTAATGCTGTTCCCCGATTTGCGTCATTCCACCCATTTTGGTTAACCGTTGTCTCAAATTGAAATTTGAAAACCGCAAATGATGTTGTGCCATCAAATATCGGTGGCTTAAATTTCATTGCTTGAATTGGCTGAGATACTGGCGACGTTGTTCCGTTAACTTTGACGCAAAGAAGTTCTTTTTCGAAGCCTAGAACTTTCTCTTGCAACTCTTCCATATCTGTTTGTATTTTTCCGTTGCCGTCAATAACTTTCTGCTCCAACCCTTGGATGTCCTTTTGTAATTTTTGTTCAATTTGCTCTACTTCTTCATTGATATACATTTCATTGAATATCTCGTCGTCAATTTTAACTGGTTTATTTTTATAAAATGGTGATTTTCGTGGTACATTATATTTAACTGGTCTGACCTCGACTTTTATGCCCATACAGCCCTCGAAAAAAAGTGTGTCCTCACCAAATAAATCGTCCTCACCAAATAAATAAAACTTCTTTATCGATTAGATCACATCGGTATCGTCTTCATCAGCGCTGAAATTATGTGCGGTTTTCTTTATGTCGTTTAATATCTCCTCTTGTCTTTCTTGGATCGTTTGGTCAGTGAGAGCTCTTATGGTGCCGCGTCTCTCGACTTCTTCATCACTGACCAATAATTTGACAGTTGGGTGTTTTTCTTCAATTAGGATTAAATCATCCTCACTATTTTCTTCGACCAATCGAGGTCGTTTTAAATCTGGAACATCTTTCAAACCACTACTACCGTACCGTTTTGCTCACAGATCACGAACTGTATGATTAACATTTTCATTCGGTTTAGCGGGTGGAATATCAGAAAATCTACCTCGGCCAGTCAATGGTTCAATTGATTTGTTATTGGAATGTGAGGGAGATTCGTCATCACTGATCGGTAAAATAATTTATACAGATTAACTTCATCATAAAATGTGTGGTATACTGTAATGTTCGTTCCTGCTGCTCGATTAATTCCTTCCATCATTTTTTTAAAATTGGGTCCATGTCCCCCATTTCCTTCGCGGATTCCTCGAATAAACAAATATGCGTGTATCGTTTCGTGCTGTAACACAAATTGTGGAGGTTAGTTGATATAAGGTTATACAAAATCTAAAATATTCTACCAAAAGCGATTCAATCAAATTTTTCCGTGATCTCAATTTTAAAAGTGGTTCACTTAATCGTATCGTGCATTGCATACCTATTCCCCCACAGTTGTACATGCGTTTACTCCATTCCAACGCGACACACTGTAGTTTCCCTTGAAAGAATTTCAAATCAAATGCACCAAACAACGTATGAATATCTGGCGTTGGATCGATTGTTTCCCAATCCGGATAGCTAAATTGTCAGTAATGTTTAAATCTTTTAATTTAAATTTAAATTAAAATCCAATAACAATCCATTATTTTAATATTACATTTTTTAAATTTTCTGTGCAATTTATTAGTTGTCACAGAAAATTTGAGGTTATGAAAACTAAAATTGACATATATGACGTGGGGAAAAACTTATCGGGTGGGGAGATTTATTACACATTTCGGACAGCATAATAAAAAATCGTGAATTTAGGGGAATAAATATCAAGCAAATGTCAAAAAATAATTCACGATTTTTTATCACACGATTCGGACACAGTCTTAGTGGAACTTTGTCGCCAATATGAAATTCAACTCTGTTACTTGACTCATCATAATAAGCTTTAGATTTTTCCTTTTTTGTGTTTAAATTTTTTCGTGCTATTTCATATGAGTTTGCGAGTTTTACTCGTAAATCTTGCAAATAATTTTCGGGATTATAAAAAATTCTATAATTGTATTTAAGTGAAGACGGTATATTAGGTTTGGACCCGTGTATGATCTCGAATGGCATAAGATTAGTGGCTGAATGTGGAGTTGAATTATATGTAAACATTGCAAACGGTAGCCAATGGTCCCAATTATTAGGATTGTTGTCGATATAGTTACGTAAATATTCTACAAGTGTTCGGTGAGATCTTTCAAGAGCCCCGTTTGTTTGTGGATGGTAAGCGGTAGATTGTAATTTTTTTATCTTTAGCAACTTACACATATTACAAAATAATTCGCTGACAAAATTGGTACCTTGATCAGTAAGAATACAAGATGGAGCTCCAAATCTACATATAAAATTATCAACCAAAGCTTTAGCAATAGTTTCGGATAATTGATTTTCGATGGGTATAGCTAATGAAAATTTTGATAAGTCATCCTGTATTGTGAGTATGTACCGATTATTGTTAATGGAAACATTTAATGGACCTACAATGTCTAGAAAAATTTTCTCGAACGGACTTTTTGAAATGGATGTCAACACCATAGGAAGTTTATTAATTCTTGATATTTTGTTTTTCTGGCATGATTCACATTTTCTTATAAATTTCCTAATTCTACTCAACATTTTATATGTTCTTTCCATACCTTGGGGTCCCCCTAATGGACAGTTTCCGGGATTTTCCGGGATTTTCATTTGCAGGTTGATTGAAATTACTGTCTGTATGTGACATACTTATGTTTTGAGATTGGTCAAGATTCGATTGCAGTTCCCTTGCTTTTGTTTGAGACCGTGTGACAATGTTAACGTGATTACTTTGATCGGCAGGATTAAGTTGAATTCTACTCAAAGCATCTGCATTCAGGTTGTACTTTCCGGGTTTATAAATAACATCAAAATTAAATTAAACTCAATCCTTCAGCGCATTAAACGAGATAATAAGAGGTTTATGGTCAGTGGTAACAGTAAATGTTACACCATACAGGTAGGGTCGGAAACGTTTAACAGCAAACACTATAGCGAGCAATTCTTTCTCGACAGTGGAATAGTTACGCTCAGCTTTATTAAGTACCCGACTTGCATAAGCCACAGGTAAGTCATCATCGCCTATCCTCTGCGAAAGAACTGTCCCTAGGGCTAGTGGTGGTTTTGTTAACTTTTCTTTAAGTTTTTGAAAACTCTCTAGGCAAAAAGCATCCCAATCGAATCGTGCATTCTTTTTAAGGAATGCATTCATTGGCTGAGCTAGTTCTGAAAATTTATTTATGAACCGTCGATTAGTCCTAAAAATGATTTAATGTCTTTTTGGTTCTTTGGAATAGGAAAGTTTTGAACGGCTTCGATTTTCGATGGGTCTGGTTTGATTCCCTTACTCGTTATAATATGACCTAAATAACATATTTCCTTTCGTACAAAGTGGCATTTTTTTGGGTTGTAATTTTAAATTAAATTTTCTAAATGATTGAAATACTTCAATCAATTTTTTGTTGTGATCAGCAAGATTGTAACCATATATGACAACGTCGTCGAGCTAACAAAACACTTTAAACCATTCAAACCAGATAGTACGTTGTTCATTATTCGTTGTTCTTCTAAATTGATAATGTCCCATTTCAGTACTAAAGGCAGTTTTTTCCTTATCTTCTTCGCTTAATGGGATTTGGTGATAGCCTTCTGCTAAATCAAGTGTCGTAAAGTAAACAGCATCTCCTAATTGCTCCAGTATTTCAACAATGTTTGGCAATGGAAAGATATCGTTAATTGTTATATCATTTAAACGGCGAAAATCAACTACGACACGCCAACGTTTTGATTCATCCTTCTTCGGTACAACCAATAATGGAGAATTGAACGGGCTACTACTATTTATACCATTTTCTAACATTTTCTCTACTTGCGAATTGATTTCATTCTTTGCTGAGTGTGGAAGGCGATATGGTTTAATATTAATGGGCTGTGAATCAGACTTTAACGGTATGCGGTGGCATCCCGCATTGGAAATTGTGAGTTGATCGCCCGGTAGGTAAAATATGTCATTAAATTCGCGGCATACTTTGGTTATGGACGATTTTTCTTCTTTATTCATATGCTCTGTATTTATTTGATTTTCCAAATTCTGTAATCTTTCGTGAATTTCATTTGACCAATGGTTTAATGTAAAAATTTGATAATTTTCTAAAGTTTGTGGTTCTATGTAAAGATTATCTAATTTTACAGAGTAATCGTTCGTGTTTATAACACTTACATTTGCAAATGAGTTTATTATTTTAATTATAGCATTAGCTACGTACACGCCCGGTTTTATAATTTGCGAAAGACATAAATACTCGTTATCATTATTTATCTTGAATCTTCGATTTACGATCTTTTCTGAACGACCAGGAATAATTATTGGGGGATTGTTGGAAGAAAGATTTAAATTTATGTACTCATTTTCATGATTATCTGAATTCGTAGGTATTTGAATTATATTACGCGAGTAGTCGATGTTGCATTTATTTTGACGAAGAAAATCGTTTCCAATGATTCCCGCACAATTTATAGGGAATTCAGGTGGTACAATGTGGAATTGATGTGAAATTGTCTTGCTGTTTTGAAAGTTAATTGTTGAAGTGCAAACTGCAAGAGTATCTATTGATTCTGCAGTAATGCCTTTTATAGATAATTTTAACTTTGGATAACACAGAGTATCAGGTTTAATTAAATGTTTTTTAATAACACTAACGTCGGCCCCAGTATCAATTTAAAAAAAATTGGGTTCTTCTAAAATATCTAAGTTAAGATTGACAAATTTCAAATCATCATTATAGAAATTGATTGAGAAACAAAATATTTTATTAGTGGTAAACGGAATTGATAATATTTTTGGGCGTACATCGTATTAATAACATCTTTAGAATAAACTGAATGTAGATTTAAATATTTTGAACTCCCACCGCTACGTCCTTGGTTTCCCTGTGAATTAGGATTGATTTGGGTTGAAGTTTGCGATAATGATCGTGTATAAATTTGATGATTTGTGTTATTCTGTGAATTATAATTCGATGAGTTATTACGAAATTGAATAGAATGTTGAAGGTTAGGAATACGATTGAAACAATTTGGAACAGTATGTCCAATTTTGAAACAAATTTGGCATTTAACAGGTTTTTGCATAGAAATTTGAAATTTATTTGTTTTATTTGGTTGGTTTAAATTTTCTTCTTCTATATCCTTAGATATAGCTTCCTTCAAAGTTTCAAATCTGCAGGCTTTAATTAAAATTTTGATTGGATCTCTTAAGCCATCCTCGAAAGCACGTAAAGCAGTTTTGGAATTTATAATCATAATATTTTTTAACCTTTTATTTTAACCTTTTTCAAATCAGGCCAACTCTTATACGAGTCCGTTAATACCGTTTTATTTTACGCATTATTCAACCAATACTAAAAACAGTGAGCGGTCCTCCTCTGTTTTTGCATCTTTGTACACAAGATTACAACATTGTAAGAATCTGTGGAGTGTATCAGAAGTTCCGTCGAACTCAGGAATTAATTTAATAGCTCTATCAAAGTTAAAAGTCATAGCTGGACTACAATGTTCTACAAGAATTTCGAATTGTTGGTTTAATAATTTTTTATCGATTGTTAAAGGAAATTGTAAATCCAAATATGGTAAAAGTGAAGTTGTTGAATTTTTTACAATGGGTATAATTTTATCATCCAACTCCGATTTCGAACTATCGCTACTATTTTCGTCCCTTAAATTTATGTTAACCTTTCTATTTCGTAAGTGTTTAAAGTCCGAATTTACATGCAATTTATGTTAAATAAATTTTGATTAAATTTGGATATATGTAATAAGATTATGATTATATTTAATTAACGTTAGAATGCAAAAAAAAATTTTGTTTTGATTAAATTAACCATTTGAACCAAAATTAAAGAATAAAAATCCATTTTTCCATTAACATTTTTACCATAGTCGGTAAATTCAAAATTATTGTCGACCGGTAAATTAATAATGGTATAAGGTGATTCAGATGTTTGCATTCTATTTATAGAATTTTATATTATTGATTGGTTATGTGGAAGATCAATAGTATAACTTGTAGCACCGTTCGCACAATCTATAAAATTGTTTTATACATCCGGTTTCTATTCATTTACTTTTTCAATATTATTGAGAGCGACTTTTGTTCCAGATTGGTAGTGGTCTACAGGGAAAATAATAAAAAATGTTGAACTCTCCTCCATTTTTTTTTAATTTATATAATATTACAACTGACTTTATTCTAAGTCATCTAGTAACTTTTCTATCATAATTATATTAACAATTGGAGACGTCTTACTGCCAACGGTCTGTCCCGCATATTGCATATCTCGATGTTTTCGTGCTGTCGGAGGCGTGAATCATGCTTGAGAGCATGATACGTAATAACTTCATCGATGTATTCCATCTTTAAATCTCTGTGGAGGTCTTCATTTCCAATGTACCATGGAGCATTTACAATATTCCGAAGTACTTTGTTTTGGAACGTCTGTATCATCTTGATGTTCGTTTTATTGGTACAGCCCCAAAGCTGTTTACCATAGGTCCATACCAATTTCAGTATTGCCGGTATAAAAGCAGTTTATTGTGTACAGATAGTTCAGAATGTCTACCTAAGAGCCAATAGATCTTCCTATACTTCTTGTTCTTTCCACCTCAACTTGGCATCCAGCGTCATACCTAAATATTTCGCCGTATCTGCATAGGTAACTTGTTTAGAGTTGATTATAATTGGGATTCTATTAGAAATATTTTTATTAGTAAAGTTCACATGCACAGATTTAGTTTCGTTCAGGTTTATTCTCCATTTTTTCATCCAATTGTTGACTGAATTTGTCGATTTTTGCAATTTGTTAGTAGCTTCTTCTACATTGTTCCCAACTGCCAAAATCGCAGTATCATCAGCATATGTTGCTATAGTTGCTTCTTCCATTGGTGGTATATCCCGAGTACACAGGAGGTACAAGACAGGACCCAAAACGCTACCTTGTGGTACTCCCCTGCAATTAAAAAAATTACTAAATTAAGCAAATGTACCAAATTTAACCAAATGGTATCAAACGGGCGTGAAGTTTCTAATAAAAAATATGTCTGTATTAGTAACACTCAAAATACAATTCTTATTGGTAAAAATGAGTGATTTTTAATTTTGTATATTGGAAATATAAAAATTTCTAGACATGATGATTTATAATTGTTAATCAATTATTAAAAGAAAAGCAAAAAAATTATAGGTAGAAGAAAACCAAATAATTTGTACCAATAATTTTTCAAATCAAATACGAGAATCAAATACGACATAATTCTTTGTTAGAATCCTTTGAACAAACCAAATAACAAGGCATTCTCGGAGATTTGGGCAATATTCCACTATATAGATCTAATAGGCCTATAATTAGGAAACATTTCATAGAAGGAGATTTTTCCAAACAGAGGATTTGAGATGAGTGAAAAAATCTTAAGAAATAACTCAAACTATAAGTAAAAAAAATGCTGGGATAACTCATTTCAAATCCTCCATTTGGAAAAATTTTCTTCTATGAAATATTTCCTAACGATAGGCCTATTAGACCTAGAGTATAGAGTATAGAGTCTTGTTATTGGATATGTTAACATTATAAAGTTTCAAACAAAAAATTATATATTTTCGTATTCGATTCCAGCTATTGAAAATGTTAAGTTTTTTTTGTACGAAATGTTCCCTTAAAACAAGCTTAATTAAACTTTTGTGTGTTTATTAAACTTTTAGTAAATGACTTCATAATTTACAGTTTGCTAAGGCAGCAATGCGCTCCTGCGAGTTAGGATACATCCTCTAGGTTTGCCCCATGGGCCCATTGTAATATTGAGTGCAGAATACTCGTACATATGTCTATTGCTTTTTTATTCGCATACTTGAATGTATGTACTCGTATATGTATATAATATATATCAGTACATATACATCCGATGTGGATGATTTTATTCCGCAAAATCAAAATTAATCGAATTCATTAAATATGATGATACTGTTACAGTTTGGAAGAGAAGTAGCTGTTTAAATTCGATACCCAGTATTTGACCAGAAAGTACTATTCTATCCATGAGTTCTGATGTCACAAACAAAACGCGGCAAAAATGAATAGTTTTTTTAGTTTAAAATTTTATTCAAACTTGTCCATGAAGTGGAAAATTGAAAGTATGATGAAGAAATTACTATTAATCAATAAGAAAATGTTGCTACTTATCCTTTTAACTCATAATGTAACTCAAATTTATAGATGGTGTTTTAACAAAGTAATAATAAAGAAACATAACAATGTGTTTTCCACGAAGCTAACTAGCAAATAAGAAATATGGAGAAACCGAGGGGCAAACTGTTTATAAGCAAACAAATGTATTGCATAAAATTAAAAACAAAACTCTGAATACTTCAAAGACCAGCCATCTGTTATTAAACCACAAACAATGATTCCCGAATACGAAGAGGATTATAAATTGTATTCGGAGCCTTGGCAAACATTGAAACATAATGGGAGAAAACATCCAAATATAGATGACCAACAACCCAGAAACATCAGTTAAAGGTAAATTTTGAAAAATGGCCCATCTTAAAAGATTTAAGAGCTCTGTCATTGGTATGGGATTAGTATATAATTCTAATTATGTACAATTAAAATTAATTGCAACTTATGTATATTTTTTGAGAATAGGAAATTCATCGCGGAAGGTAATATATTAGTGTGGCGGTGTAATATAATTTCAAAATTTTAACTTCGCAACTATTTTGGAACTCCTGGAATGCTACAACAAACATTAAAACGCTTAATATCTTTTGAGAAATCGGATCAATTAATTAATATTGCAAATGGTCCAGTATGGAAAGCCATTCATAATCTTACCAAATAAATAATCTACTATTAGTACTTTACATATTACATAGATGATTTTGGAATGCAGATGGTTGAGAAACACATATACAGGATGGCCTATCATACACTCTATTCCCGTTTTACTGAAAATAAGCTAAAAATTTTAGATTTTTCGGACGATTTTCAATAGCCGCCATGACCAATTGTTTGCCTACAGTGCAGAAAAACAGTAATACATACAAAACATTCATATTATTTGTAGTATGTATATGGTCGACAACAAGGTTACAGTGGGCGATTCCTTTTTGGAAACAACGAGCAAAATACTCACTTTCCCATGGTCGTTGAACCCAAACTATTCTTCCTCACTTTCACATTTCAAATATTCTTCCTCACTTTCACATTTCTTGAATTCCCTTGGGATGCAAGTTTTGTTTTGTTTTAGGGTGTCTCATGTCTACCTTTGTGAACTGCCACGATAAAAATAAACGGGCTATAGGTAAAAAATTATCCATTGTGACATTCCGGCCAGAACGTTTAAATTTGTGCCATAAATCGCTGTCCTTGATCTTTTTCTGTTCCACCAGATCGTTTTCCCGTGTAGAATTGACCAGTGATGAGATATGAGTTCTTTGCGCCACAAACAAAAAAAATATTTTTAAACCATATTTGGAGGGCTTGGAGTGTAATGTCCTGCCGCGATAGGGAAATAGTTGTTCATTCACGGTCACACAATCCAATATCGTGAAATGTGATGATTAAATGCAAATTTATCAAATCGGCATAGGCCACGAAATCGGTCGATGGTCTGTATAGAGAAAAAGAATCCACACAACATAAAACATATATATCCATTGTAATAAGCATTCCAATATATATATATATATATATATATATATATATATATATATATATATATATAAGCATAAAATTTTGTGGTCCACCATCACCTCTGAAAATATACATATTTGAATGGTTCGGCAACGAGAACTATTTCGATAAATTTAGTTACGGTTTTGAGTAAATTTAAAACTTAGTTTGACTCCAATTAAATTTAAATTTTGCTCTGTTCGCTCGTCAAAATAAATTAGGAATTATGATTATTTATTTATAATTAAAGTAAAAGCCAAGCAATAGCAGTTACTAACAAACCTAATACATATTTCCTCTCGATATGAATCGGAGATGCTCGGATCTGATCACATATGCTAAATTGGTATGGCTACTACAATCTTAAACTTGTGCGTAGGTTTGCTACACGAATGTCCAGTTCCCCTGAGGTATGATAATCATTCGGCTAGCTCATATGGTATGGTTCATTTGAGCCGCCTTACTTCGTTTGTACTATCCAGTAGTTGTACGGCCTCAACGTTGGTGTGGATGGGAAGTCTCTTTCCATGTTTGATGGCACATTCGCGGATGACGTTATCAATCAATTTGTAAATCATTGTGTATTTCCCTGTTAGTCACAAATCGGTAATTGTTGGTGACCATTCGAACAAATTTATTTTAGGTACGTTGGATAATGTCTCCATTGAACTTATGAGTACAACCCCATAGCTGCGCACCATACATCCATATTGGTTTGAAGAAGGTCTGGCAAATTAGTCTTTTGCAATACAGGTTCATTTTGGAATGATGCCCAATTAACCAGTACATTTGACGTTGTTTTAATCGTATCTGCTCAGCTTTTTGTCTCACGTGATGTTTACAGTTTAGAGTCTAGATGCAGACCAAGGTATTTAGCCGATTCAGCCTGCGGCACTTGTACCCCGTTGATGTATATGTGCTGGTTGATATTTTTGGGTCGGAGCGTAAATATCACATGGGATGATTTACGCTCATTAAGCGCGATTTTCCAATCACTTTTCACTGCCCTTTGTTGAGATTCGTCTATTGCCATAATAACAGTGTCGTCAGCAAACGTACCGATGAATGTTTTGTTCGTTGTAGGTATGTCTGCAGTGTAGAGAAGGTAGAGGAGGGATCCTAATATGGTTCCCTGCGGAACTCCCGTTAGCCTCGGAAACGAATATGCTAATAGTGATTCAGTGATTTCAAATTTTCCAATATGCCGATACGCCCATTTTGAAAATTCCTCATGTTGCGTATTTCTGCCAATATTTTTCTGGATTAAACAATTTAGTGAAGAATCAATCAACAGTTTGTAGAAAGAATTTCAGCTGTACGTTTTTGTTATTAATTCTATTATCTGTATTAGAAAGGTATTTCAACTATTTGGAAAGATAAAGTTTATGTTTTTGTCAGAATTTCATAGAAATTCTTGATTTGTTACACAGAACTTTGTGGCAACGTGTACCTTAGAACAAATTCACAATTAGCGTATATAAAATTCAACGAGTGAAAAATGTTACACCTAAATATAGAAAAATATGTAACCAAAACGAAAAGCTTCCAAAATATAACTCACGAGCACCAACAAAAAGAAATGTCATCAACAGCAAGCGTACACGGTTAAGTCAAATAAATTTATCTCGTATTGTTACTAATTATTATTACAAGCACAAATGTTGTGTAATTATTATTATTTGTGTGATATATTTCGAACAATAAAATAACAAATTTTCCCATGTTTTTTTTTTTGTGCTTTTGCTACTCTATGTATATATGTGTACTTTTATTTAAGTTTAAAAAGTTTGTGTGCTAACAAACTTTTTAGATAGGTACAAATTCATTCTTCTTAAATTTTTTTTTTATGCTATTATTTTGCCTCAACCATTTCTCTTAATTCAACATAGCTCTAAATATATATATATATATATATATATTTTTTTTTTTTGCCTGTTCGTTTCGTTTTCTAAACTAACACGATTAATAAAAATGAACCATCTGCCGCAAAAGACATTTATCAGAATCATAGCTACAAAAAAAAAATTATATTAATGTAATAAAATTGTCATAATATTTTAAATGATAGCACACACATTTCTGTGAAAAGGTAGGGTAAGTTGTGCTTGTAACCATGTAACAACATAAGAAAAGAAATTTATATCTTAACATGTAAGTTGTAAGAAGAAAGCATATACATACACATATGTATATATAGCTGGAGCTATACACTATACTACTCATGTAAGGCAAATTTCATTGTTTTTGTCATATAATTAAAAATCTAGTATATGATTATTATTTAGTAACTGCTAAATAGTTTTATGTTGTCTCTCTATATGCCACATAAATACCATATAGATGTATGTACATAAAAATAGAATTCGCAGCAACAAATAAAAAAAAATTAAATTAAATTAATTTAACATGATTGCCAGATGAGGATAACAACATATTATAAATAAAAAAAAAACTGTTGTTGTTATTATGACAAAACGATTTCAATCTCTCATATGTAATATTGTATATGTGTGTGTGTGTGCCAAGTATTTCAGTAATGCTGGTGACAACCACATAATAAAATTTTCATCTGTGAAATGAGAAACTGAAGTAAATTGAATTCTCGATTATATGTACAAAACCATCATCATCGAAATATGAAATAAATACAAATATGTTTATGTATACATATGTTACATACATACATACATACATACGTTTGTTCTATATGTATGTAAAGTATATATGACAATAAACGATCTATGAGTTGTATATAAATATAAAGAAAGCTTTTTGTATTTATACTTTATTCGAATACAATGTAACTGATGGTAGCCAGATTTGTACAGGATTTTGTATTCTGATTAAAATTCATAATAATTCATTCGATCACGATCGAGTTTTAAAATTCCTTAAACTTTAATCTTAATAATCTGTTTATTTTGATTTTAATTATTTGGTGTTCTTCACAACATTTAGCAGTTCAAAACGTTTTACTCGTTTGAGCCAATGTTGTTATATTGTCAGGGAGCTGGGTTGCTTCGACGTTAACGTGCTGGTAAATAGTTTCTGTTCATGATTTTGACCAATTTTTGTAATTTCGCACTTGACGAGATTAATTTTCAGGTCCTTAAGTATCAGGTACATCTACTATCCCAAGTCCCAACCTTTAGTACAACCCCAGAGTTGTACTCCATAAATCCAGACATATGTATCAAGATTTGTTTATAAAACAAAATCTTATCATACGTAAGGAAGGGGTTTCTTCACATTAACCAAGACATTTTTCTGTAAGTTCCTACACTTCCTCTTTCTTTTTTATATGGGCCTCCCACTTTAGCTTAGCATCAATATTTCGATTAATATTTTTAATATCTTTAAAGATGGTAAAGATATTGGTCTGTATGATGCATTTTCATGAGGTGGTTTTCCTGGCTTAGGTATCATGATGACTTGAGCCGCTTCCCACAGTTGTGGTACAAGCTCGATCCTAAATGATTCGTTAATCAAATTAATAAGTTTTGTCAAAGCTTTTCTTCGAAGTTCTTTCAAGATTTTACCTCTTACTTCAGTTGGAGATTTGTTTTCTTACTTCAGCAGATGTTAAGACAATTTCTTCATGAAATTGAACAGACTCATCGTTGTACACTTTTTCATTCTGTTCTAGTTTGATGCCACTTTCTTCTAGGTCTTTTTTCAGTTAGCAATATACTCTGATTTCTCCAAGGTAACTGTTTCCCATTACCTTGGTTTTAATTTCAAGAGTGCATTTCGAGTTGTTCCGGCGTTTTTAAGCTCGCCCAGTCTGTTCGTGAATTAACTAAGAATGAGCTACTAATTTTTTGGATGAAGCTTTCGATTAGGGTTAATACGATCGGAGAGTGATTAGAAGTGAAACAAATCTGGTATATTCTCAGGATCAGTAGGCCAATAAGAGGAGGTTTCTCTGCAGAGACTGGTTCACATATGTTATATTCCATTAAATGAAGCAATTCTTTTCATTTTATGGATGTTAATCTAGAACTCCAATAAGTATGTTTTGTATTAAAGTCCCCACCTATAATAAAACGCCATCCAACATATTTGAATAATTCAATATATTGATTTTTCTTAATAGCGTGTTTTGATGGACTATACAAGCTTACTACTGTTAGTTTATAGTTTTGGGTTTTGATATGTTTACTAATGTAACAGGTATTGCTTCTATTGCATACCCTGATTCTTCATAGAGTGATATGTTTTGTTTAATTATAACTGCACTCCTACCTTTAGCCGAATTTTCAGGGTGAATAGATACACACTTTGTAGGCTCTAAACTTACCGTAGGATTTTCTTGTGAATTTAGTTTCTGCAATAAAGCAGACATTAAGCAGATTTTCGACCATTACTATAATGGGTCTTGTTTGTTTATCTTCATATGTGTGCCATACAAAGGACCCTAACCTAACATTCTAGTTACTTCACTATATTTGTCTCCGTCTTTAACGTTTAGTTTGACTGAGTCGCCATTTAGTAGCTTCATTTGGAAGCTATCTCCTGTAATCCATATTGCTAATATATCAGAAAGCCTTTTGTAGGATTCTATCCCTTTTCTGCTGCTTTATTAGCATTTGTATTGGGTGGTGACGGTGTAAGAGTATTGTTTAGCCTTACTTTTAGAGGCCTGACCCTTATTAGCTCGGTTTTTCTTGCTAACTGCTCCTGGTCCGTAGAATAATTCTTAGGTTCACCTTGTTTTTGCTTTTCGATTGTATTTTCATTCTCTATATTGATTTGTGCTTTTTGTATATTTTGCACCTCCTGTGTTAGGATGTAGATTATTTTTGTAGTTGACTGATTAATTCACTTATGTGAGATTTTTCATTTTTCGATAGCTTGCCAAGCTGCATATAATTCTTGTTCTCTCTCAGGGCATGTTTTTTCTGAGAACTCGTATTTACCGGTGGTTTGTTGATTTAACTCAACATAGCCTGATGTATTTTGTTGTAGATCTTTCCTGCTCAAGTGACTTTTGAGCACAGCAGATCTTAAAGTGCTGCAGTTCCTCCTAAAAGGGTTTTGCTGCGTTTAACTTCATTCAGGTCAGCCTCCATAGAGGGTGGAGTAACCGTTTACTGATTAGTAGTACACACCGCATCTGTGGTATAATTTCCTTTTATTTTACTCATTCCATAGCATGCGCCCGATGTGGGTTACAAGTTCCCTTCACGAGACAAAATAAATAACAAACAAAAAATCAAATTTGATAAATATTTTAAATTAATTGAAGTTAAATTTGAAATTGAAAATGTAATTCGAAATTTTTACGATACAATAGAAATATCTGAAACAGGGATTTGAGTTAATTAATTTTTTATTTTTTCTGCAGATGGGGCATGTCGCGACCAATTTCCGTTCGATTTCCATATCGAATAAGGTCGAAACGACAGTTCTACATACTATCCCCGCACCGAATATCATGAGCGGTTTCATTTTAATCTCGGCATGGCCGAGTGAATTCCTCTTGGGATCGTGCAAATCTCCGCAGCCTGCCTTTGCGGTGATTAAACAATAGTCTGTAACACATGATGAACACCAAGCAGATCGGTGAAGTGTTCCATCCAGGTCCCGAATGGCGGTTGGCCCAGTCCTGAAAGTATGGTGCAATCCGGTAATTACAGTAAATAATAATCACTGCCCACGTACTTGGTTGCTGACCGATAATTTGTCAAATCCTTCACAACGCGAGTTTCCAAATGTATTTGTTTATGTGGAACGAATGTGCTTGCTACTCTAAGCCTTCATTCTCACACCATTACCGGTCGCAATTTCGTGTCTGTGTACGGACCAACTATAGCATTTAAGTCCCCAATTGCCATTCTAACATCGTGTTCGGGTATAGATCCTATCAGTTCGTTCAAGTGATTGTAAAATCAATCATTATCTTGGGACTGGCTAACTCCTGTGTCCGCCTGAACACAAACTATCGACAGGTTGGCTAACTTCATGAAGCTTGCACAATCGGTTAATGGCTGCTTGGAAATCCAAAAAACCAAAGCAGCCTTCTTTACTGCGGCCCAAAAAGAAATGCAGTTCCCAGATTTCCGATATTGGTTTGGTGGTAACCATTCATTCTATTGTTGACATTACAAACAGTTTACTGATGCGGGTTATCCGCCCAGCGATCCAACCGTTTAGTCGTTTCCTACGACATGCAAAGGATACTATGGTGGTATTCTTGTAAAACATGTTCGTGCAATTTAGATTTACTAGACATGTGATTGGCCTCCGATAGGGGCCTGCCTTGTATATAGATAAGCTGTATTTGAAAAAATTACATTCAAAAATCGTTGTATAATTTTATAGTTAGGAGTGTTATTTATCTGGACTAGATCATATGATAAAATAGGATATATGCTTATAGATTCAACCTCCACACAGTTCCCATCTTCATTGAAAACCCATTCAACTTTTAGTAAGCTAAAATAGCCTGACTTCAGGAGACATTCTTAGAGGAACATATAAGCCAATAATAATAATAACTTCCACTCTACTAATAGACGAATAAGTTCTCCGAACTATAAATATTCGGATTTAAATTCGTTTCTGTAATTATACGTATAAGCAATACAAAGATGAAATCACAAAGCGATAAAACTCAGCAGATTTAGAGGCAATACCAAGAACATTTTGATAATGTATAACCTTATCAGTTATGTAAACAGAAATATTTACGACTTCTGTTTCGAAGACAAATAAAGATATTTAAAATATGCAAGCCCCCATTCTAAAAATATATATACATATTTCGATAAATTAAAATATCTACATACGTACGTCTTTGAATTTGATTCGAAATATCATAAATAATCTAGATAGAGCAAACCCCCATCAGGCGCACGCTATAAAATACCCATCTACCACAATATGTTTTAAATAATTTCAATTAATAGCACAACAATTAAAAACGAAATTCCTTTCACATTAACCAAATCAGACAGAATAAAACCTATACATATAGTTATAACATAAATGTCACTATATAAAAGCAATAATATCCTTTTTTCATTAAAATATTCCAAAAATGTTGGGTTTTCCTTAAATAATTTTATTATTAAAATAATTAAATCATAAAAATAGAAGAAAATGTTTATTAAAAAACCACAATATTGTAACAATAAAAAATAACACAAAATAATTTTAATTTTATTAATATTTATGAACGTTTATATTTAAGTTATCTGTACAACCATAATTAAAATATATTATGTAATACAATTATTTTTTAAAATACTATAATAGAGTTATAATAATTTGGGTCGGTTTAGCTCTACATTGGGTTAGACAAAAAAAAAATGTACATAAGGATAAATCATATAGAAAATTTGCATATATGTATGTATATGTGTGAAGAAACTACAGCGAGTGTATTAAAATATTACCAACTTTAAAAAAAAAATCGTCGTAAATGCTGTATGTACGAGGAATCTAAATCCCAATAAATTATAACAATATAATTAGGATTACACGACTACATTACATTAGTATTACATTATGGTGTAACATATTTGACCTTTCAACATGTTTTTTGTTCTTTACTTTTATTTAAATTATGCAAATACAAAACTATTACAAAATATTTTCCGAGAAAAGAGAGAAAACTCCATGGTATCATTTATTACTGTGCTTTAGGCTAATCTTGAAATATATATATTACCCTGCTATATACATACCTTTATATACAGCACACACATATTATGAATTTACAGGTTAAAATTATATTATTTTTGGAAAAAATAAATTCTAGTTTAGTTTAGTGAAAATAATATTATTCTGGTATGGTGGGTAATATATAGAAAAAAATATTTCCTACTGTGCTAAATTGTTTACACTCAATTTCTTTTCAATTTTCTAACTTTAATAATTTTTATCACGTATTCAAAATCTGGTTTGATATGAGTAGGAAAATTTATACATACATAATACATATATTATATATATATTTATAGTTGACGTCATCTTGGATATTATGAAGATTTATGAGTTATGACATAGACGTATAACAAATAATTTATAGGACACCGGAAATCTACCTTTCGATACACTTACAGTGTCTAAATGTTTATGTGTGAAAGAATACATTCCGGAGATATACGAGTATAATATATTTACGATTTGTTGCAACAATTAACAACGACCGCATCGCCCACATGGAAAGAGATTTCAACCAATTTCGAACGTAATCACTGGAGTACGAGTTTTTCGAACGACCCCTCGTGTAAAGGTGGAAATATAATATGTAAACATTCTATGTATAAACATAATTCCATATTTTTATTATAAACTATACACGCATAACAGTATATAAATCATCGACATTTATAATCCTATCAATAATAAAACTGGTATTACTATTTACGGAATCACAACAAATTAATAATAATTTTTTATTAAAAAATATATATTTTTTCTAATAAAAATTGGGAATCCATATAAAAATGTTGTTAATAAAACGTGATATAAAAAATGTATGTATACGGATATTTGTGATTTCAGTAGAAGTAGTATTGCATGTACTAAAAACGTCATGAAAAATTATTAAATTGTTTTATTTATGTAAAATTCAATTAAATATTAATAATGTTGTTATATACTTATGTATTAAAGTAATAATAAATTATTATATTTTTCTTATAGAGTAGCATAGAGGTGACCGACATTCATGCTGCGCAAGGTTTCCATGCCAAATCTATTGCAAACATTTGAAATCGGGAGAAGCTACCGATGTTTCGCATAGAATTAGAGCCAGCTGAGAAAAACAAAAGAAACCACAGTATACATATGTATATAACTTGAAATATTTACTGCATCGCAAAACCACTGTAGAATTAGAACATGCTGTATAAGATAGCAGGAAATTTTTAGCAGAAAAAATGTATTTTTTCTATTCACCACCAGGAGCAGCACTATACATAAAGAGAATTTTTTCTGCTGTAATTTTATTAACTAGCAGACAAATTATGAATTTGTGCATTTTGTTATAAAAATTTTTGTAACAACCAATTACACGTTAGCAGTAAATTTGTAAACTTTTAATAAATTTTTCGTACAGTTCTGCTGACCAAAAGTGTTCCACTAGGCACAATATATCATTAAAGAACCTGTGATGACTTTAATCAATAATGTCGACTGTCTTACCCATTTAAAGTTTGAGAATAGGTTTAGTTCGTTTCGACCTTAGTTCCTATAATCATTCGTTTTACCAGATTAGACTTTTTACCCAATGGTTTCCTGAGGGGAACTTCGGAGGGAACCAGCTGCTAGATGGTTCGATTGGTCTTTCGCCCCTATAACTAGTTCCGACAATCGATTTGGACGGTAGAACTGCTACGATCCTCGATCAGAGTTTCCCCTGACTTCACCCTAATCAGGTATAGTTCACCATCTTTCGGGTCACAGTATTTATGCGAACAGTATGCTTTAACTCATAAAACATAAGCAATATGAGTTGATTAAAACGCCCATGGATGAAAATGTAATTATACATAATCTTTAGGCTTAAAAGCCCAATGTCTCGCATATATGTTAGGCTCCTTGCTCCGTGTTTTTTTTTCATTACCAGCTTATAAAAAATATTAATAAAATTTACAAAACAATTACGGGCCTGACACCTTCTGTGGGTAAATGGCCCCATTCATGATGAACTTGAAAATATAATCAAAATAATAAGATGACAGATATTCCTTTACATTGAATTTCCATTCTACCAGTAATCAGTAAAAGGATTTAATGCTGGACTATTCCCATTTCGCTTGCCGCTACTATTAATCTTAGTTAATTTATTTTTCTCTTTGGAAATTTCGGAAAGGCGCCACATTTATTTATATTGGGGAAATTCTAACGGTCAAAAATGTCAACGATGGCAGCCAAAAAGGTCCCAAACCCTATAAAATATTGGATTTTTTTTCCATTTTAGTTTACTTTGAAAATTTTGCAAAGGCGCCACATTTATTTGTATTGCGGAAATTCCATCGTTCGTAAAATTATCAAAGCTCGCGTTATCGTTGCTAACAGGGTCCTTAACTAATCACAAATAGAAAATAACCATCCTTTTAACGACTTTCCCTAAAGAATTTATTTTTCACCAAATAAATTTTACATATTAAAAAAGTCTGGGACCCTATTTTGGTACTAACTGTATATATTTGTGATGACGAAAAAGTCTGGGATGTATAAATGTAAAAAAATCCTGGGCTGAACCCACTGTACAAATTAAATAATTTTAAAAAGACTAAGATGATCCCAAAACGCGAGGTAGATGGTACATACCGAGCTCTCTACAATTCGAAGTTAATGACCTGATGAAGATCTCCGATATTGTACATGAAATAATCTCACCGACTACGCTGGCTCGGTCACGTACTACGTGCTGATCCGAAATGAGTTTTGCAGCGATCTCTGAAAGAAGAGCCACTATATGGTAGGCGTAGAGGTCGTTGCAGGCGACGATTGCTCCACAATGTAGAGAACGACTTGGCTTCTTCAGATTGTCTAAGACAGTATGAAGACCAAGCTTAGGATCGAAACCGTTGGAGCCAAATTGTTGACACGGTAAGGGGCCAGTAATGGCAACAAACTATTGTTATTACCAGAAAAACAACATGGCTACTGGTTACTGGTTACATGGGGTATTTCCATACATTATGGTCAAAAAACTGAAAAATTTCATATGGCCGATATTTCAAAAAATTCTGGAGCTCTTCTGACTAGCTCGATTTTTTTTAAACTACTCTTGTAGGTGTGTTATGATCTTAGCTACCAGAAAAAAAAAATGGCATATTAGTTACATATTGGTTTTATTATGAGAAATTCTTATATAATAATTGGCATGTAGTTCAAAACATAAAATATTTTGTTTGGTACGAATAATTTATTAAAAGTTTACAAATTTTCTGCTAACGTATAATTGGTTGTTACAAAAATTCTTTTGGAATAATGCACAAATACATAATTTTTCTGCTAGTTAATAAAATTACAGCAGAAAAAATTCTCTTTATGTATAGTGCTGCTCCTGGTGGTGAGTAGAAAAAATACATTTTTTCTGCTGAAAATTGTCTGCTATCTTATACAGCATTAGAAGATCCCAAAAAGCGAACCGGACCAGTACAATGCATTAAGCGCCAAGTATACGGGCACACAAAAGCATAACGCACGTTGAGTGAAGTTTGCGTTATTTGTGGCGAACTTCATGATTCAAAAAAAAGCGATAAGACGAGAAATGGTCCATCAGTAAAACGCTGTAGTAATTGCGGTGAAAATCACACAGCAAACAAACTACAGAGGTTGACCAACATATCTGGATTTGAAGCGTAAGACCAATCCAAAGTTGCGATCCGAGCAACGGATGCTTAAGTCACGTTACAATCAAAGAAATATGACTCCAAAAAGTACAATTGCCCAACAAGCGAATGCACACTCAACCACACAAAATGACCTGGAGAATGTTACAAGCAGTTTTGCACAACCAGGTGTTTCCTATATGCCAACATCCTAAAACGTGCCGCCCCAAAAACGAAAGTTCATTTCAACGAAGAAGAATTAAATATTCACGCAACCGTAAACAAACTGACCGAAGCGATCCAAAGTTTCATGATGGAAAGACAAATGAGCATGATGATGCAAAATATGAACACACAAATGAAATTATTGTCAAAAGCCAAAAATGACGCCAAAATTGCCAATTGGATATACAACTTTGCACCCCGGAAGATATTGATACGGCGGCGGATGATTTAACACATATATTGGAAATAGCAGCAAAAGAGGAGGCCAGCCCTGATATTAACAACTCTGACAAAGTTAATAAGCCTTCACCTAACAGTTAATCCAAGAGAAACAGACAACACGCCGGCTATGGTTGTAACAAAAATCTCCATTACTAAAAGGGAACAAAATTGAATAGGTCTATTAAAGCTCTTAAACGAGTATTGAGAGAAGAAGAAGACTCAGGAAGCCAGAGTTACCTTACTGAACTCTCGGCGACCAAGAAGACAGATTATTCACTATGGAAGGCAACAAAAACACTAAAGAGGCCACCAATTAGGCAACCAGTTCAACATTGGGCCAGAAGTGACGTGGAAAAGGATACTGCTTTCTCAACCACTTGAAAAAAGTATTCGCACCAAACGAAAAAACTAGCAACAGTGAACTACCAAAGTTTACGGAGGAACCTTTGAAACCAATTCCTTTAAAATTTAAGTGGAAAAAAGTTTTAAAAAATACCATTAAAAATTGTATAAACCCAAAGAAAGCTCCAGGACACGATTTTATTACCGGAAAAATGATCAGAGAATTACCTGATAAATGCATAAAACTCATAACTTATACCTTTAATGCGATTATGAGATGTGGATATTTCCCTAAAAAATGGAAAATATCGCAAATTACAGTGATTCCAAGGACAGATTATACCAGACCACCAATTTGGCTTTCGAGACCAACATGGCACTGTTGAGCAGGTATACACAGAGTTATTAACACAGTTAAATTTGCGTTTGAAGTTAAGAAATATTGTTCGGCAGTTTTCCTACACATTGCGCATGATTTCGACAAAGTATGGCATCAGGGCCTTATATAAATAATTAAAACTCGTCTGCCAAAAAAATTGCATGTAGTCCTGCCGATCTATCAACAACTGATAAGGTTGTCACATCATCATTTGCAGATGACACTGCTATCATGTTTTCACACAAAAATTCTCAAACTGCATCAAGAGGATTGCAAGATCACTTATACACAATTGAGAATTGGCAAAGAACGTGGCGGATAAAAGCGAATGAAAACAAATCACCACACATAACATTTACGTTGAATAGGCGTACATGTCCAGCGGTGAAATTAAATAATGTCATCATCCCTCAACAAACAAATGTCAAATACTTGGGTATTCATCTTGATAGAAAATTGACCTGGAGAAAACACATTGAATCAAAACGGAACCAAATAAAAATAAAATTCTCAAAAATGTATTGACTGATTGGAAGAAATTCAAAAGTTTCCCTAGAATGCAAAGTTCTACTGTACAAAATGATCCTAATTCCTATATGGATATATGGAATTCAACTATGGGGCTGTACAAGCGCATCAAATATAGATCTTTTACAAGGAACGCAATCAAAAATACCTCGCTGTATTACAAATGAAGTACCTTCGAAACTGGAAACTCATCCCAATGAATTGGCAAGGCAACTATTAGGCAACCGAAATATAGACGGCTTCGCAGAGTAGATCTTCTAGATCTAGTGTGTTGATAAATTTAATTTAACTACATATTTAAGCTAACACACATTTCAATTGTTTAATGCATACTAATAATAACTATTTAACATAGGTTAAGGACTTAGATAATACATGCTTTAGATTGTAATCTTTGCACACTTCTTGTTAGTTTCGTATAAAGAAAGATTCATGAATAAAGCCATTGGCAGTTTAAAAAAATATATATTTTTTGCTTAAATTGAGTTCAGATTTATTCATTTGCTGTACTACTGATTCATAGATGGCGCTTTATTTTTTAAAATTATGTATATTGTAACGTTCAAGCCCTATCAAACAAGGTTCGATCACTGGATTGTTAATAAAACAAACGATGTAAATTCTAGATAACATTAAATTTATTTATTTCCGAAATAACACTAAACACTAATTTAATTAATTCACTTATTTAACTTCACAATAATTACTTTATCACACTTTAATAACACTGTATTACACTTTATGTTACTACTAGCACTATCACGGTTAAAACACAACTAATTTACTCCTAAAATTGTATCTCTTATTTATTTATACCAAATATTCAAACCAGGGATAGGCGAGGTAGATTACGCCACGTAAAATATAACTCAGATTACTTAATGGCAGTGTTTTTTGTCAACGTCGACAACTAAACTAATATCAACAACCTACGATATCTTAGCGAATGAAATCGAATGCGCCAGTTCACGAGTATTTTGTAAAAGCGTTCATCTAGAGGTGAGTTGTTCATTTGTTTCTTTTTGACAAATGACTCATGATTCATGAATAGTTTCAAACTGTCATCCTGTTTTTATTTATTCAGTATTGATTGCCATTTCATCATGGAAAGACTGAGCGTCTACAAATTGTTCAGTTTTATTACGAAAATCAGCGCTCTGTGCGGAATGTGTTTCGTGCGCTTAGACCAAGTTACGGTTGACATAATCCTGGCCTGTCGAGACCACTGTTTGGAATACCATCAAAAAGTTTGAATCCCAGTTTACAGTATTGGATGATACGCGACTAAATAGACGGTTTGGTGTGGTTTATGCACCTGTTAAATCATTTCTCCAAATTTGTGAATAGATCTCGTTATTGAGCCATGATAACGGAATATTTGCTGCCTGAAATTGAAGCCCGACCTCGACGACATTTGGTTCCAAGAAGTCGGCGCTATTTGCCATATAGCGTGCCAAGCAATGTACTTATTGAAAAATCATGTTGGCGAGCAATTAATTTCACGGTTCGGATCATTGGATTGGCTATTTAGATAGTGTGATACCTCTAGACTATTTTCTATGGGCCTACACAAAGTTCAAAGTCTATGTGAACAAACCAGCTTGGTTTGAGGCATTGGAAGCCAACATTACTCGTGTCATTCGCCAAATACCATTCGATATTCTCGAACGCGTCATCAAAAATTGGACTTTGAGAAAGGGCCAACGCAGTTGCGGCCATCATTTGAAAGATGTAATCTTTCAAAAATAAATGGCAAGAAATGTTCTTTCGAATGATAATAAAGTTTCTATACGATTAAATAGAATTGTTTGAGTATTTTTAATTTTTGCACAAATCACCTCTATAGATTTCGTTATTACGGATAAAATCACGCACATGTTGTTTGATACTCCCTGGTTCTGGCATAACTGCCGGTGTGACTTTCCACTATAGCCCAAAATTTATCGATACATCGAAAACCTGTGGACTCTTTGAGATAACATTGATTTGATTAATCTCGTGCAAATTTATTGCTTCTGTTGGAATTAGAGTTGTGTGAACGAGCTATATGGCCAAAACTTTACTGCTGAATCGTGTTGAAGAATTAGAATTGTCTACATTATCGACGTTGTTTACGTTATTGACGTTATCTACGGGTTGTCGATACGTCAATTTAGAAAATAATAGATGACGCGTAAACACCCATCCCTGGTCTAAATAGTTGTTTGAGAACTGGATGCGGTTTTATTACACCGAGTAAATGGAATAATGTGAATCTTCAACATTTTTTATACTTTGTGATTCAGTGATATAATATGAACTGAATTAGGCGTCACCATTTCAAAGAGATTAATTGCCCAGTTCTTGTTAAGAACGAAGCTAGTATTCAGGAAAATTGCCATTTTTCCACATAATTTCGGGCTTGTACTGTAAAATAGGTTAAATATTAAGACGATCTTGTTACATCATAAGTTTAAAGAGTGTTGTGGATTCAAACTTAAAGAGTGAACAAATATAGGAGTTTTAATTGTTATTGATATCCAAAAAGTCAACAATTTCACAATTCGGTGTAGGATTCTAAAAGTAATTACTCATCATACGCATCTCGTCATACACTGAAAGAGATGTTTCAAAAACCAAAGTTTGATTAAAATGAGTTGGGCGAAGTAGATTGCGCCATATCTACGCGGTTATCGAAACGTGAAATTTTACGTATCTTGCCAATAGTTTTTTCAGACTCCAATACATACGTTCTTGAGGTATTTAATTGTAATCAGTCATTAGTAGTAATCCAATAAAACTTAGTATGTTGTTGCTAGTGACAATAAAATCTTGACTGTTTTTTATCGAGCGTATATATAATAGTTTGGTCAACCATATAGGAAATCCTAATCCGCAATGAATAAAATTTCAAATATTTCGCACGGTGACATTTATTCCGTTTTTCATAACGTCAAACTCACTTGTATAAGACAAGTTGTGTCTTCCAAATGACACATAACTCGAAGGTATCTCAACCACTTTGGCTTTGTTAAATCAAAATATTGAGCTGCACTACCGGTTTGTACTTCTTCATCTAGATTGTCTCTTACAGAAAATACAACAGTACCTAGAATTTCTATTGGAAACGCGTTCGTGTTTTCAACAATATCTTCATTGAAGTGTTCGGTAACTGGAATTTATCCAAGTTTGGTAGAATTATGTATTTTTCCAAATTATCGTTGATATAAAATTCATGATTTGAAATATCCTCAAGGGCGTCTTCGAATCTTGAATACTCTTTTGTTCCAAAAAATAGCTTTGTATCCAATTAACTATCGCACAAAACAAATAATTTATTATTTACCTAACGTACTTATGTTTGAGGACGACAAAGTTTATTCATCGCCGTTGTATGTATTATACCTCACCTGGGCTTACTGCATGAAATGGCAGATCCCGTGAAATCATAGACCGCATTCAAAAAATATATAGCGAAAATTTTTAATTAAATTTGTTAAACCATACGTATATAAAGTATAGGAAATACTGCATGTTGTTTTTACTTCCACCGAACAATAGTTTGCTTAATTGTTCACTTACAGATGGAAATGGCTTCATTTCATTTAAGTAATTTGTCATTTTATTATCTTAGAGAAGAAAATTGATAGAATATTTTGATTTAAATATTGGATTAATTGATTTTTATTGGTTTCAAATTTTATCTTGATAATAATAACGAATAACGATGTTCCAAGAACCATTTAAATTAAATCTTTCTCTAATTTATATCTTTGATGTTATGATTTGAATTAAATTGAAATTTTCCCATCATTTCGACAAATTGTTACTTTTAGCGCAGAATTCAAGTTAAAATGAACAAAATGAGCAGAATTAAAGTTAAATGAAAAAATATAGTTGTAGATAGATTTTATTAATTTTAGAAAAATTCTTATTACAATTCATGAAAATTTGTAACAATCTAAAACAGTAGCAGGATTATTAGACCTAAACTTAATTAATAAAATGAAATAAACCTAAAATTAATTCTAATATTAACGTAAAAATTTAATTTAAAAGATATTAAGTTTGCAAAATTACTTATGTAAATTTCAAATATGTATTTTAAATTCGATAAAATGCCATCGTAAACAAAATTACTATTCTGCAAAATAGTTCAACAAATTCAAATAAAATATTTATCGAATTCTAAAATTGGTATACTAATCGTAAATTCAGAGGAATTGGAAAATTCAAATGTTGAAATTTATAAACTGTCTCAGAAATTTATAAACTGTCTCAGATGCAACCTAGTCGAGGATGAATGACATCACTAGCCTATATGATTTGTACCTCTAAAACTCGGGGGTAACATCTAGCAACTAGAATGCTTTGACGACATAACAAAAAAATATATTTGGTTTGCTGGACCATTCAATACAACCGGACACAAAAAGACTGGTAAATATTCATTATTTTTATATTTAAATATATTTGTTATCATCTTACTTATTCCATTAAGATTAAGCATTTCATATAAAAACGTGATACAAAAAATTCTGTATTTTAAACGTTAAATGTCGAGAGACATTTGCCTTAAAATAGAAATGTACTTACTTTAAATTGTCAATTATTTTGGAAATTCGAAAAAGATAATTCGGGAGGATGAATCAATTTTAAATGTCGGATGGATATAAAATATTGGGATTGAAAACAAAATTAAAGATTCTGTCACAAAAGAGGAACAAAATGCTTTATTATTTTTAATAAAGGGTGAAAACTGCTTCATGTCACTTTTTTTATTAACTCTATCAAATCCGTATTCTGAAATTGCAAAACTATTCGAATGCATACGATGAGCCACACCAAATATCTCAACAAATAGGGAAATACATTCAAATTTAGAGAATGAGTTTTTTGATTTCATCATAAACCAAAATTAATAAAATATTTAAATCAAAATATTCTATCAATTTTCTTCTCTAAAATAATAAAATGATAAATTACTGAAAACTATTTATATCTTAATCATTTCCAAACTTTCCACTCAGCTTTTTATTACCTTAATTTTATTGGTACAACATTATTATTCGACTTTCTTACTTCTATTTAATGGTTGTTTACCATGGCTGATAAGCAAAATTCATGCCAGACAACAATTAAATATCATGTAGAAGGTAGAAATGTATAAGCTTTAAGTTATAGGCTGTTTACTTTAGCTTTAAAATTTACTATATTATTATTGAGGCAACAGTTATAAAATATAAAATGTTGAAAATGTAGACAGTACACAACAACGTCATCGCGAATCAAGTTAACTGATCTCTAAAAATTGTTGGTACATATAAAACATGTAACATAACGTGAAGTGACTGTTTACAACACCTGTCAATGCAATGAATTTTTTTATTTTCGTGGATTTAACTTCTTAAAATAAGATTTTATGCACATACGATACCACAAGCCAACAAAATACAAACATTCGCGTTTTGCATATTTTTAATTAGAAACACCCAAATGACTATTTTCTAACAAACGAAAAATGTACGTATGTACTATAAAATTTAATTGATGAAAGCTGCCTAAATGTTGGCTACGTAATACTTTTATCTATAAGAACGTTGATAAATTTATCATAATATTCGTTATTTATGCCCACGCCTATCACAATTTACAACATCTTAATCACATTCAATTTCTCAAATTTAATTTAATTTGGTGACATTAATTTTAATTAATGGGGTTTTTGAATGCAATACAAGTTTTATATGTTAGAAATTCTGACCTATCTCAACATAATCTTAGATTGTATTTATATATCTATATGTATATATATATGTAATATATATACATATATGTATGTATACAGCTGTATAAGACTTATTTATTTTCATAAAGCATTACTAAACGATTAAAGCTCCAAAACCGTTTTTACTGTAATAAAAATTAATTAAATAATAAATACAATACAAAAAGCTTTTTTTATAAAAATAGTTTTTTATATTCTTTCGCGTCCCGAGATCGATATACAGTAATCTTATTTATATATACATATACATATATATATATATATAAATATATATATATATATATATATATATATATATATATATATATATATATATATATATATATATATATATATATATTTATATATATATATATATATATATATATATATATATATATACATATATATATATATATATACATATATATATATACATACGTATGTTTATATAAAGCAGTAAAACTAGATCTTAGATATTAAATTTTATGGCAACAATAAAATGGCTTTTCTGTGATTAAGAATGTAAACGAAATTAATTCAAGAAACGCAAATGAAATTTTGTTATATTTTTTGGTGGTAGGAGTGCAAGACTTCAAAGAGCAAGCCATTTAACAAGCAAATCAAATTAAATCGTTTGATATCCCTTTATGCAATACAAAAAAAGTTTAATGAAAAGATTTAATTTTATAAATTTTTCTCTCATTCATTTTTATTTATGTTTTTCATGGACTCATTCAATTTATTTCGCACAAACAAAGGCGCACATGCAACTGCTTATAAAACACAAACAAAAAGCTCCGTAATGGAATTAAATTAATTAGAAAAAAAAAATATTTGCAAATTAAATTATACAAATAAATAAGATCGTATACACAGCTAGATAAATGCATTTTGATGCCATGCCAATGTTTATAATAACTGTACAAAAAATAAAATATAGTTGGCTGTTTATGAAATACTAACAGTTCTGTTAAGAAGATAAAAAATCATCTTAGCGCTTAATTCGCTTTTGGATATGCATGCCAAACTAATAAAAATAATAATAATCTAGTCAAGAAAAATAAAAGCTCAACTTAAATTTTATGTAAATGAACATTTTTTACTCGCTGCTTCCCGTATCAAAGAACATTCTTTATAGTGGTTTATATTTTAATTGTGTTTGTTGCCTTCCTTGGTTGCTTCTATATATGTACGTACATACATACATACTACGTATTCTTGGTGTCGTCTTTTCTAAACAGCACAACACAAACAAAAACAAAAAAAGATAATAGAAAATTTAATGTAGAATTTCGTAAGACGAAGATACTTTCTCTCAAATTATATTGTTGTTGCTAACATTTTCTATTATAATTTTTCGTCTAAAAATAAGTTTGGTGTTATTGTGCGCTGCTTTTGGGAAGAGAAGACGAACGAGATGGAATTGGGTCGATGCAAGCGGAATAAAAATTGTTTTATATAAATTTTGTGATAAGACGACTTACTTAAAAAACAGCACATAGAAGAATAATACATTATTGTACAAAATAACAAAAATTAAATTTTTAATACTATTTAACAATGCAGTATACACAATTTTTTGTGCGCTTTAAGTTCAATTTAATTCTGTTTGCCATTTTTATTAATTCGTGTAATATTATGCTCTAGCTCCAAAGTAGAAAATGACGCGATATCATAAAATTTATCACAAGAAAAAATTTATGAATGCATAGCTAGCGAGAAATGGGATACAATGATAAAATAGTATAGAGCAACTATGTTTAAGTTTTTTCTGGTTCCGGGCCGCAGCAACAAAATTGATTTGTTGAAAACTGAGAATGCGGAAGGGAACGATACTTATAATTTCGTTCATAGACGGCACCGTTGATCCTAAATATCATATTAGCTAAAACAAATCAGATAAAGAAGAAAATATGGTATCACATATAGCCATCATGATTCCCATATCCATAAATTGAAGCAGAGTTAGAAATTAGAAACCATTTTTCCAAGATAAAGCGCGGGCTACCAGTTAAAATTATATCGACTTGTGTTTATTCTCATTTTTGAACCATTGGAATTGATTTCGTTCGAAATCAGTAATGATATTTTTCTCCGATCGTAGGAAAAAATATATATTTCCGTTGTTTTTTCGAAACGAAAAGCTCATGATTCCAGTATGTTGTAATTGTTGCTAAGCAACAAGTAATAATTGTACGAGAATATTTTTCTGCCCTAGGCCGGGAATATATTTATATATAATATATATATATATATATAATATGTCTTATGATGTCGTGGCTAACTAAGCAATAATTTTATGTTATTTTCGATTTTTTACTTTGTTTTGATTTCTTAATATGATAATTAATGAATAATACTAAAAATTATTTTAGGTTTATATTCGTTTTAAAGTCCGATCGGAGAAAAAATAGTATGCACAATTCGGAGGAAAAGTGCATTCCCGGACTCCCAGGGTTGCCAATTTCCACTATCCGGGAATGCAGTATTTTTCTTCCTAATTATACAATATACTATTGTTTTTCTATTCCCAGAATTTCTACACTACTGCAACGATTTTTTGCTTTTCAGCCCCCCGTTTAACCACTTAAAATGATGGAAATATGTATACAAAGTTAAGTCCTTAAAGTTTGGTAATTTATGCAGATACATTTCAATAGTAAACATCATTGTTAGCTTAAAATCAAAATTATCATAATAAAATAGTAGCATGGACCACAATATTAGAAACAAGCTCAGGTTTAATGGCTCAGCGGCATGCTAATTACAAAAAACTTTCTCTTAAAAATAAAACATGAAATACGAGTTCAAATTTACAATTAAATTATTGTAATTAGACAACAAAAAATACTAAAAAAAAAAAAAAAAATTCTTCATGAACTCATTTCGCATACACTCTCGTATTTATACTTGCGGTGTAAAAATTGTTAAAGCTTTCGTTCCAACAAAATTTATTACTTTTCTACACATCTACATAAATAAATTTATTTTCCAAAATGATTAAATATTAGAAAAATAAAATAAAATTGGGAAAAACTTTTTCACATAATTCAGAACTTTTTTTCGTATTTTTTTTTTAAGCAATTAATTGTGTATTTCGTATATGTATAAGTACATACATACAAAAGCTCGAGAGTAAAAAAATAACTGTTGACATATTGAGTTGAGAAACCGCATTTATAAATTAAAATCTATTTTATATATGATTTTGCCATCCTTAACATTTTGTATGTATGTATGTATGTATGTATATAAAACTTATTTTTAAATAAATATGTCATGTGGTTACAATTAAAATTTACTTAAATGGTTAAAAATACAGAACATAAATTTTGTTATATAAAACAAATATGTAATATATTTTATGTATAAAAGATTATGTAATATATCTGTATAGATTTTTATATTATTTCGCATATATATATATATATATATATATATATATATATATATATATATATATATATATATATATATATATATATATATATATATATATATATATATATATATATATATATATATATACATATATATATATATATACATATATACATATTTTTTTAAATAAATTTAACCACAAAAGCAATTTTTTTTTTCGTTTTTGTTGTATTTTTCTTTCAAAAGTAATTAATTCCCATTTTTATTCCTTATTTTATGTTTTAACAGACAGAAAGAACATTAAAGGAATATGCAATTAGCAAATTTTAATAAATTCTATTTTGGGTTTGAATTTGTGAAAGGAGAGAAAAAATGAAGGCAAGCAAATAATAAATTTTCTTTTATTTAAGCTAAAACTTTTATCTTTGGAAAAATAAAAAAATAAACTTAATTGTTCCTGATTTTATTTTTAAGGAATAAATTTAAATAATATTTTGTCGAAGTGTTATATTTCTTAATATTGTTTCTTATTTAATTGTTCCGAGTATTGAATGTTCAGTAAAACCTAAATAAATACATACATATATTATTTAAACACAGAGAAGTTTAACATTAGATCAATTTAAATTTCTTCTGTGACTGAGACAAATCTCAAATTTGTTTTTAAAACTTTTAAATGAAACTTTAATGGCAATATGAATAAAATTAACAATCAAGATATTGTACAAAAACAAAAATGGTAATTAAAAGTCATATTTTACTGAACATTTAAACAACAGCCAAACGTACTTAAATTCTTCTTTTCGAATCAATTAAATCCTACAATAAATTATTTATCAAGAAAATATTTTAACTTATTTATTGTTTGAATATTTTAATTATTATTTTCCAAAAAAAAAGAATTTTTTAATTATTATATTTTTTAATTACAATGAAGTTTAATTTTCTCGTTATTGTTGTATTTTATTTTCGAATAATTATTTCAACAGACTCTTGCCAAAACTATTAAAAAACCGTGCACTTAAACCAATCAGTGTAGGAAAAACTGATCAACACGCGAACAAGCGATTAAGAAATTCAAATGATTCAACTTCAAGGATTGCTTGTCGTGTGCTTATCTTACGCCGACCTCAGCCATTACATATAATGGTTGTTAATCAGAAACCATTGACCAAGCGTAACATAATAAAACAGGAGCGAGATGACGATAATCCATAGATTTCTCATCTAAATTGATCAAGTCCAAAATTATTTAAACTTAAAATAAAAGGTAATCATTTTTTTCAATATATGTCCTAATAACTGAATTTAAACTTTGTACTTACCCAACCATTGTTATAAATAATAAGGTCTCAAATTAATTTTAACTACATATTAAATTTTAATAATTATTTTCATTGTTATACATTATTTATATATATTTATAAATAATTTAATTTCTTATACATATATCGTAATAATTTATTTTCTTATGTATAAGTATATATCGTATCAGTATATCGTTAATCTAAAGAACGAAAATATACTATCAATATTTTTTAAATCTAACTTCAGAATTATTTTCTTATAAATAAAAACAATAAAACGTAAATATAATTAATTCTTCATTTAAATAATTTTTTAATTTAATTTTCTAACACAAAACAAATATGTATTTTGGTTTTTCACATGACTTAGAAAAAACTCATAAATTATATTTTTTTGTATATAACAATTCAAAAAAACAAATAATATAATAATTATAATTATATATTTATATATACATATATATTAAACACTTTTAATTAAATTAATTTACTTTGAGCTTGTTTTATTCACTGGCATTCACCAACCTAATATGTGGAATTTTGGAAATTTTGGTATAGACTAAAGTACATAATGAACTCACTCTTTGGCGGTTTATTAATTTGTTTTTATTACTGAAGATAATTAATTAAGCAAATAATAAATTTTCTTTTTATTTAAGCTAAAACTTTTATCTTTGGAAAAATAAAAAAAAAAACTTAATTGTTCCTGATTTTATTTTTAAGGAATAAATTTAAATAATATTTTGTCGAAGTGTTATATTTCTTAATATTGTTTCTTATTTAATTGTTCCGAGTATTGAATGTTCAGTAAAACCTAAATAAATACATACATATATTATTTAAACACAGAGAAGTTTAACATTAGATCAATTTAAATTTCTTCTGTGACTGAGACAAATCTCAAATTTGTTTTTAAAACTTTTAAATGAAACTTTAATGGCAATATGAATAAAATTAACAATCAAGATATTGTACAAAAACAAAAATGGTAATTAAAAGTCATATTTTACTGAACATTTAAACAACAGCCAAATGTACTTAAATTCTTCTTTTCGAATCAATTAAATTCTACAATAAATTATTTATCAAGAAAATATTTTAACTTATTTATTGTTTCAAATTTGAATATTTTAATTATTATTTTCATTAAAAAAAGAATTTTCCAAAAAAAAAAGAATTTTTTAATTATTATATTTTTTAATTACAATGAAGTTTGGTTTTCTCGTTATTGTTGTATTTTATTTTCGAATAATTCTTTCAACAGACTCTTGCGAAAACTATTAAAAAACCGTGCACTTAAACCAATCAGTGTAGGAAAAACTGATCAACACGCGAACAAGCGATTAAGAAATTCAAATGATTCAACTTCAAGGATTGCTTGTTGTGTGCTTATCTTACGCCGACCTCAGCCATTACATATAATGGTTGTTAATCAGAAACCATTGACCAAGCGTAACATAATAAAACAGGAGCGAGATGACGATAATCAATAGATTTCTCATCTAAATTGACCAAGTCCAAAATTATTTAAACTTAAAATAAAAGGTAATCATTTTTTTATATGTCCTAATAACTGAATTTCAACTTTGTACTTACCCAACCATTGTTATAAATAATAAGGTCTCAAATTAATTTTAACTACATATTAAATTTTAATAATTATTTTCATTGTTATACATTATTTATATATATTTATAAATAATTTAATTTCTTATACATATATCGTAATAATTTATTTTCTTATGTATAAGTATATATCGTATCAGTATATCGTTAATCTAAAGAACGAAAATATACTATCAATATTATTTAAATCTAACTTCAGAATTATTTTCTTATAAATAAAAACAATAAAACGTAAATATAATTAATTCTTCATTTAAATAATTTTTTAATTTAATTTTCTAACACAAAACAAATATGTATTTTGGTTTTTCACATGACTTAGAAAAAACTCATAAATTATATTTTTTTGTATATATAACAATTCAAAAAAACAAATAATATAATAATTATAATTATATATTTATATATATATATATTAAACACTTTTAATTAAATTAATTAATTTACTTTGAGCTTGTTTTATTCACTGGCATTCACCAACCTAATATGTGGAATTTTGGAAATTTTGGTATAGACTAAAGTACATAATGAACTCACTCTTTGGCGGTTTATTAATTTGTTTTTATTACTGAAGATAATTAATTATTTAAATAAATTACTTAAAAAATAGTGATAATAATTGTTAATTTTGTCTTTAATTTACCTAAAATATATATCTATCATAGCTTGCGTTATAAGTACGTACATTTATCGATAATGATTTTGGTTAAAGCACAATTTAGTCTTTTTTTTGCATTTCATCACAGCATCGGTTGTCTCGGTGAATTACGTAATTTAAAAAATTTCACCTGGACAAACAACAGTGGCTGAAATTTAATTTATTTTTATTTAAAATAAACATTATCATTTAATTAACTGGCACAATTTTTTTTTTATTGTTTTATTACTTATTAATAAATTTTGGTATTCATCATACAATAAAAAATAAAAAATTCAACAAAAAATATATATTTTTAACAAAACTGAATGAATATTATAACAAAATGGATTTTTATAAAATCAAAAAAATTCACAAATACCAAAAATTTGTACATACAAATTATATCAAACAATTTGTTTGTGGACCAACAATAATAATTTTCACAGTAATTAATTCATAATATAATATTGTCGGGAGATAAATAATAATAATAGTAATAACTTATATAATAGATCTTGCTTAATATTAAACATAATATAATAATTTTTTTTTTGGTTAAACTTAATAATTTAAAACATATGTTTCTGGTCGGAAAAACACTATTTTTCTACAAAGGTAACTAATGTACATATTTACTTACGCTCATTTATGTTTTTTTAAATTTTTTTTCATTTTCTAAAAATACTAAAATTTATTTTAAATAATAAATTTAAAAAAAGAAAAACTTTTTTGAGAACAAAAAAAAAATTCTAAAATAACTCACAAAATACTTCATAAAAATTTCACAAAATAATGAAAAATGATAGAAATTCAAATAATTTTCTGAGTTTAGTTAAGTAAATCAACAATTCAATAATATAATTAATTAACAATAATAAATTAAAAAATAATTCAGACTTCACCTAATTGCAGTTTTCCGTTTTTTAAAAATAAATTTAAAAATAAATTTAAAAATTTGTTTAAATACGCAAAAAAACTACAATTATACACTATATAATATATAATAATAATAAACCGTATTGTAGTAGGGTTTTTTAATTTTCCATGATTTTAAGTACGACGCGTTTTTTATTTGCTCATAAAAAAATTGATTTAACATTTACGAGTACATATTTAAAATAAAAATACTCTTAATATGGTTTTGATGCATCTTTCGATCGCTTCAATTGAACTTTAAGACGTTTTGTTCCAATTTGGAATCCATGCATTGCTTGTATTGCTGTTTGTGCTGATCCCGCATTATCGTACGACACGAATCCAAAACATTTTGATAAATTGGTTTGTTTGTCAATGAATACTTTGGCCGATACAACATTACCGAACGGCATGAATGTTGAAGCCAAATCTATGTCGGTGAATTCTTGAGGTAAATGATATATAAATAGATTACAGCCCTCTGGACCTGAAAATGAATTGAATATAAAATGATAAATTAATTTGAGAATTAGATATATATAGTTAACGCAAAGATGGGTTAAATTAAATTTTTTTATTGGAACGAAAGAGGATTCTTCAGAATTGACTATCTATTATTTTTTATAAATAATATTTCATATAATATTAGAAAATATTTAATAGAAAAAATATTTCAAAATTTAAATTAATATCAACAATATTAAGAAAATTTTCTGGTCACCCTGACACTGTTTAATTAGTATCTGAGATTTTTTAGAAATAAATTTATTAAACTATAAACATTTACATAAACTGGAAAATATTAAATATTAAATTTCAAATAAAATTGATTTCATTGCTCCTAATTATTTCGTTGATAAGTGAGTACATTCTTAAAAAATTACAAACTTGGTTTTTCAAAAAGGACCACAAAAATGATGTATTAAGTCGAGAAATTCGAGTAATAAAAATGATGTTGCTACTCTATGGTTACATGGTTGGTTTACCTTCAATTTGTTTCCCTGCAACAGCATTCGCAGCTGCTGTCAACGTTGGATTTGTTAAAGGGGCAGCAAAAGCAGCCGCCGCAGCTGTGACATACGGTGATGGTAATGCTGCCAAATTCTCAGCGCCAGACCCTACAATAAAATAAACTGTTCAGCTCACTAAAATACACATCCACCATAAATTAAACCATTACAAAATTCCAATTTATTATTTAGTACAGTACATTAGAAATCAGATTATTTAAAATTTTATATAAATATAAAGCAATATATGTATGTTATATTATAGCGCAAACACTGTAACCAATTTTTGTATAAACAATTAACTACACTTATTTAATAAATATTTCATACATCAATTGTTAATAAAGTAATAATATATTGATCGGTAAAAATATCACCTTCATTAGAAATTATATGTATAATATATACATATATATATGTACATATACGCCGATGTGCTAATGAAATTAATGTATTATTATAACACAAACATGTAACTTAAATATAGTAATAAATTAACGACATTATAATTATTGTATATAGTTATTATTTATCACATTACTACCTCTTTCAAAATGTTGGTTAGAAATATATTTAATTAATATCGCAACACTGCATATATTAAAAGCAAGTTTAAAAGCCTGAAATAAATCAGTTTTCTGAACTAATCTCACCTGTTTCCGGTGTCTTTCCAAGCATACCTATAAACATTTAAAAAAATAATTTTCTTATATTATAACATCTACATAAATACGTAATCGTAATATATTTTACTGAGCTAAAAACAATGATCATAATGTAATATATAATATAATTGAACATAATATGTCTAACCTAAATATGTAACCTTGACTTGAACAAATCTCAGCTGTACTTATAATTCTTTTGTTTGCGATTTAGTAACGACAGTACAAATATGTATATATGCTTATTTATATTTAGCTGCATATCACCATGCATAACACATCATTTGTGAATCCTTTACTGTACCTATACTAGCTAATTGCATTTCAAACATTTCAATTAAACAAAAAAAAAACGATATTAAATTATATTTTTCCGTCTAAAAATAATCGTCGCATTATGTTGTTAAATTTTACACCGAAATTCCATATGACGTTATATACAACATTTCACGCTGTTGATTTTCAAGACAAATATATGTATAAGAGTTTCTCGCGTACATTAGAAAATGAAATTAAAGAACAACATCTTTATTTTTTTTCATAAGACAAAAAATATATAAATTATATATAGTGAGTATGTGTATAATACAACGTCTACGTCACAGACACTCAGGATGAAATGTGAAAAAATAAAAATTTTAAATGAAATTATTTTTAGAAAATTTAAATATTGAATTGTTTTTTATATTTATTTATTTCCAATTTAAAATCAATAGATAAATTTTCTACAAGCTCGTATTATTACAATACATATACATACATACAATAATATTTGAGCGATTGAAGATCAAATATAGAAAACACTGATCTGGTTTATTTACCAAATATTAAAATATAACAACCTAATGTTAATTTTAAAATCATCGAAAATATTTCCAATTTTCTCACCTCTAAACACATATAGAACAGTAAATAATTAGCGAATATATCGAACATCGTATATACTAGTATACACAATACAAATCATTTTCTTTTCATCAACGTGTAAGGTAGCTCCAGCTAGCACAAGTTAACATATTTTGCTGTGATCTACATAATTCTTTGACATCACCAATTTTATTTATATTCTAATGGCAATTTATAGTTGTACAACAAAATTGACATGATTTATTAAAATTGTTTATAGTTTCAAAAAATATTATCCATGTTGCGTATAGCGTATATACTAGTTGGATGGCAAACTGTATAATAAAAAAAATCTAAAGTGGAACTAAAATGTTTATAGTTCTACTAATTAAATTTCAATTTTATTTAAATTTGTTATACTCATAGAAACCAAAAACTAAAATATGTATAGTCGATAAAAAAGAAATTTAATGATAAATAAAATTAGTTTTCAAATACATTGTCTGTATTGACTAGACTTTACCATTAACTTGAACTATGTCATGCTCATGACAAAAATAATGATTTTGTATATTTATTTTTGTATCTTGGACGAAGTAATTTTTCGTACTTCATGTTTAATAAGCTTTATGTTGAATGTAATACAATCTTAAAATTTAGCTTGACAAAACATTATTTAAAATTTATTTGTTCGAAAATTATCACAAGGATTCTAACTCAAAAAGATAAATCGAACTAATCGCTGCTTCAAACGATCTAATCGCTTCTAATCTAAACATAAAACTTTCTTCTGTATATACATATATAATCACAATTTGACAGATTTAATTTTTATATCAGTAATAAGTTCTGAATTGTTATATTTTGACGTGTTCAGATGATTTTGGATAATTTCACTGTGGGAATCAATATTTTGGGCATTGTCATTTTCCATATTCAAATATCATTTCATCTTAGAAACCAGAAATCTAAAAGAAAATTTGTTAAATAATTTATTTTGGAATTTTACTTAATATTGTTCAACGAAACAAACAGTAACGTAAAGTATTAGTTTGGCTTTTTCGATCAAAGATAAAGCTTATGAAATGTCAAAATAATGTTTCTATTGTGATATACAACATCTTCTTTAATAAAGCTCCTATTTAATATATGTATATCATTGTACTCGTAAAAGGTATTTCTGTGAGATGATTAATAAATTCATCAAGTGTGAATAAAATTTATATTTCAATATAAATCTCTTATTAATAATAATAAAACAACTGGTGGGTAGGTGCTTAACAGTATTACAACATCTATTGACGGCCATATGATCGTTATCTCCTATATACATGATAAAATGACATGTATATTATGTTCTCCAATTACTCAACCCGATTATCTAATTTCATTTCACCCAGTTGTAAACTAAGCGAAACTGAAACCACCGAACTAGACAATTTTTGGTTGTACGCCATTCGTTCATCGAGCATAAATATTTAAATATAAATGGACACCCACAATAATCAATAAAATTCCATCAATGACATAAGCCATAAAAAACAAAATATGAAAACTATAAAGATAGATAGATCATCAATTAATTTTTGAAAACGTAATTAAAATTGTATATAATATTATATATTAACAAACGCACGCATTCCCAAAAATACTAAATTTAATTGCGTTTGTTAAAAAATTAACTACTAACCTTCATCACTTTATAATACTTTACAGTATATACAGAACAAAATATAAACATACAAATAAACCACACATCAATTGGATTAATTTGAAATAATCTGATTTCCATAATTGAAAATGTAATTTCAAAAAATAAATAATATTTTTATAGCTATACATTTTCAAATCTTATAAACCAGAAATCACGTTCAAGCTCAAAATAATTTAATTTTTGTATTGTGTATGTATAATATGATCATATTATTTTAAATTATAATAATCATAATCACGCAAATTTACTAAATAAATATTTTTCATTCGGTATATAATATAAATATGTATAACAATTATATATCAAAATATATATGTATGTACTTACATAGTGATTGAACAGAATTACTTATATGTGGGACTTTTGGTTGTGCTGATGTTAATGAAGGTTGTGTCATAGATGCTAATGTTACTAAATTTTGTACAGACATTGGTGCTAACATTTGTGCAGCCGCTGATGCAGGATCACTTTGTCCTCCAAGTCCTACATTAGTATATAAATATAGGATAAAACATATTAAACAAAAAATTATTAAATTAGTTAATAAAAAAAAAGATGAATTAACACAATTATATTATATAATAAATATAAAAATAAGATATCTAAATAAACAACAATTCACAATTGTTATAGTTATTATACAAACATAAATATACAAGGTTATTTTATTTTGAATGACAAGATTTCTTATAATTTTTCTTACGTTTTTTATATTTATTATTCTTTTTCTTAAGAAACAAAACAGATTTTTTACTAAAGTTACAAAACAATAACAACTATACGAGTTTAAAGAGACGAAAAACAAATATACGTAATTATTATTGCATTTATAAAGAACATTTATAAACAAAACTAAGATGTGTTCGTGTGTAGTGTAATCTATACGTGCTCGGCGAAACTTTATATTCATTAAAATTATCAATTGGTTCTTTTGATGAATAAAAGTTAACTAAAATATGTCATACTAGTGAGTCATAGTTTGTTGTTTATAGATTTGCGTTTGTATGTGTATATATGTACAAATCCAGAATTTGTTGAATTCTACAAATCATCATATTTAAATCTGTGTTATACAGAGAAGAATTCAACTTAACATATAGTGGGATGATCATTTACAGTTTTGATTTTATAGTTAACCTTCCTTTGCTTGAGCAGCTTCCAGAATGAGATTTCAAGAAAATATAAATGTTGTTGCTAAATGCTAATATTTGTTCTACATTTCTTGACTACACCTTGAAAACACTTATTTATATTTACAGAAACTTCAAAAATTATGAAAATGAGAAACTACAATCTAAACAAATTTTGAAAGCATGAATTATTTTAAAACCTTGAAATAGTTTTGTATCTATAGAAAACAAAATTATTTGGGATGATTCGATGGGGTCAATTACATAGATCACGAATCTTTAATAGGTCAAATAAATTTGTAAAATAAACAGGGGATTCTCGCAGAGCAGGGCACCAAAACTTATAGAATGACTATTACACCAAAATGGGTCATTTTTTAATTTCACAGTTATTAACATAAGGTTAGGTTACACGAACAACTGATGTTACAGCGAAATAGCCTAATATCATCAACATTCAATTACTACTCTATTGATTCATTCAAAATGTAGATCTTAACATACGTAAAGTGTTCCTTGCAATTTCATATGTAATGTTAATATGTGTATTATATACCAAATTGCGTAACCTCATCATACTTTCAGGTTGATACTTTCGAAGAATTTTTTTGATTAATTCTAATTTTACGAGTAAAAATTGTTAAATTAAAAATAATATTACACGAAAATAGAAGCACGTAAAAGGAACGATAAGAAGTGAAACTAAAATATCTATACATATATAAGTATATATGTATAGTAAAACTGTATCTGTTAGAACCTGTTGAAAGAACTGTAACCACATGTGTATGTGAGCTGCACATCAAATTATTTCATTCATAATGCTTAAATCGAAATTCTTTCGGTGAAGTAGTTGTTTTTCTTCCATTTTTAATGAATATTACCAATGGCATTTCCAATCTTGAATAAAGTAGTAAAATGGTTAAGTTTATTCAAGCTGAAATTACCAAAAATAAATAGAAATCTAAACTCAAACTTCATCACAAATAAGTGGTTATATCAGAGGTACATAATTCAATGTTACTTGAATTATAATTAGATAATCTACGTTTACGTTAAATATTTAATTTGAAATAAAATCCTAATTACGATTTACTATAATTTATGTTTTAATCTACTTAATAACAATTTAATTTTTTTTTAATCCCATTGAATTATTTCACATTGCTTGAAAGTAAACTTAATTGTAGATTTACATTTAAAGAATTAATAATATCGTCTACTTAGTGGTAAGATTAAAATTATATCGCGTACATCAAAACTTAAGAGCTCCCATTAAATATATCGTGAAAAAAACAATAATGAATTATCATAAAACACGAAGAAACTGGTTTGGTGTAGCTGTTTAAGCCTTTTCTATTTACTATAAGTTTGCATTTGTTAGAATAAAAAAACAGCAAGCAATGATAAGGTGGTCGCTTTCTATTCCTCTATTTAAAAATATTCCGTTTTACGGGCTCTAAGGTACTATACATTTTGCATCATCAATGCAAATATCGTAGATTGTAAGGTTTGAGTAGAGGAGACGGAAAATTTTAAAATTTCATTAACTGCTTTTAGTGGAGAATTGATGATAAATGGTTGATGAACATTAACGATTAATAAATATGACTTATGGAAATTTGATCAAAAAATTGACGTGAATGAAATAGTGAGGAATTATTATCACAAATCCTTGTTTTAGACACTAATATAGTTCCAATAATTGACACTTTTCTTTTAAAGTCAACACTTCAGTCATGACATAGTTACAGTGGAAGTTTTGAATTTAGGTGATCTTTTCAACTGTAATTATTTTAAGCATATTTCGATCAGATTTTTAAATATTTGGTGTGATTTCGAAAAGTTGCAGTTTACAATGAATTAATGTATCTGTAAGTCTAATTTAAATAATTAAAGTCATGAATAAACTGAACTAAAATTATAAATAAATTATTAAGTCTCGTTGATTTATCGACCAATTAAACACAATTACTAAACAACAATTAACTACTTTTATATAGTAAAAAAAATAGTATATAAAAAATTACCGATATAGTAGAACGCATTACAGTTGTCCGCGGCTGATTCATTTGCGCAATCTATCGAGTTCTTTTTGTATTCTTCGCATATAATATAATATAAGAAAAAACATTAATTCAATTGTATTTAAGAAATAAATGTAATGTAAACAAAAATACAAAAAAATTCAGTTTATCCATTTGATAATGAAAATTTGTGTCATCCCACAAAACCTTTAAATGTAATTTTCAATATTAACACCGATAATCTAACTATACAATTTTTGCAGTGACAATGAAAATTTTCCAAATTCGTGTCAAAAAAAAAATTATATTGCGATTTTCTATATATAAAACCATATGACATATTTAAACCTTTGAACCGAATGACAATTTAGTGAAATAATTTACTATAAAAAATTATAAATTAAATTAAAAACCGCCATTCACCGCCTCTGAATAAAACTATACAAAAACTACAAAACACATTTTAAAAAAAATATTATAACGTGACGTTTTACGATGTTAGTTAAGCAATAAAGATGAAAGGTAATCGTTTGTATTCAAAACAAATTCCTACCTTTATCACACACCGTATCACTATTACAAATCATTCATGTAACTTCAGCATTTGTAATAAAAATATAAATAAAAGAGAATAATATTAAAAAATGTAAGCCATTATAGGATTAGATAATCTCTGATTTAAATACTTAAAAAAATTTTTAAACATTAAGATATAATACGAGTGCGTGGGGCATATGGTTCATTAACAAAAACTGTTATTATACATTTGTTTATCAAAATTTTCATTTCGTTCCAACACGTCGAATAATGAATGATAAAATCAATTTAATTCATTTAATTTTATAAATACATATGCTATCTCCACTACACTATAACTATATATGTATGTATATATGCTAATTGAATTAAATTGATCAGTTCGACTAAAATAAATAAATAAATAATGTATATAAAAATTGTAATGCATATAATTTTTTACCGTGTGAAGGTCATGCTAACTTGTATATAACTTACAAGTAGTCGTGTCAAGCTATATGCATGGTATATAATTTAGAAATAATAAAAATTATATAATATTAAAACACAAAACACTACTAACCTTGAAGTAACTGCTGTTGCAATCCTACAGCTTGTAATTGCTGTAATAACTGTAATGACGCAGGTGATATAGCATCTGTTGCTAAAAACGGACTGGTTTGTTGCGATTGATTTGAAATTATCGGCGATGTCATTGCGGCCGCTGACTGTGTTAATGGGGCCGTTAACCCACTCGATAAGTTCCATATACTAGCTTGCATTTGTTGTATTTTCTTTTGTTCCTTTTCTTTTTGGGTATCAGCAAATTTAACAACCAATGGTGCTGAACAACCTTCCATTGTCTGACTTTGATGCAAATCCTGACAAAATATAGAAAGAATATTGAAATTTATATAAACTGACATCATTAATCACGAAAGTCAGCATAAAATTACATCAAATAACTTTATATTTTTTAAATCAAGGTCATCAATGATTATTTTAGCGCACAAAGAATAAATTATAAAAAATGCATTTGTATTATATACTTAGCCGAAGTGGTTCTCTTACACGAATACTACAGGATTTTTGAGTTTTAAACATCTTAAATTACATCAATTGGTGACTAATAAGACGCGCACTTATTTCACCTGTAGCGTAAAATTTTAGATACTAAATAGTTCCATAACAAATTTCAAAGGCATTACTCATACTTTCATTTGGTAAAACTATATGAATTGGATTATTAATATATCCTAAAATAGATCAAACTAAGATTTACAATTACAATTTTTGAAGGTGTGCTGCTATACATTGATTTTAAAATTCCAATCTAATTAATTTATCAAACTTGACTTTCAAAATATTGTAGGTAAAAATCGCGAATATTATGAGGGATGGTAAATTTG